>PYUH01000238.1:2605668-2705527 GCA_016808085.1 Suaeda aralocaspica | reverse complement strand
TATTATAATTTTAAATTTTTTTTTTTTTTTTTTTTTTTTTAATGTATACAAATATACAATATATATCTGCTCTAATCATATTGGGTAGTTTGACACATATAATAAAGCGATTTAATTGGATGTTTATGCTGCCTTTGTGAGGTAAGACACTAACACACTATAATTAAGATGCTGACAACTTCTTACTTTGATAGATATTCCTATTTTGCAATCATTAACTATTAAATACTACTAACTAAAATTAAAGGGTACTAATTAAAATTTTAAACAACCACTTGCAATTTTTTTTACTGCACTTATTACCTTATGTTTATAACATAGATCCTTAACTTTAGGAAACCAAGCAATAAAACAATTGTTACCTGTGACATATTGCGGAATATTAAGTAAGAAAACAAGTGGATACTACTCTATCCATTTCCATTAATTTGTTGATTACGGTTTGACCATTAATCTCTTAAATAAATAAAACTCTCACTAATTAATCTACTGTTCATATTTTGTGTAATTATATAGCTTTAATTTGTGTGAAATTTTACAATATTGTTTTTTTATTTGCAATGTTGGACATTTTCACACTATTTATGGTTTTCACTATAATGATATTTTTTATTTACACACATAAGAATATTGTTATCCGTGTGAAATCCTATTAAATTTGTTTCAGGATGTGTAACTTATCAAATCTACTTGTAATCATTAAACAAGTTAACAATGCAAAATTGTGCAATGACAAACATGCATGAAAATGCATGATCAATATAACAGTTAAAGTACTGAGAATATACTACTCTGTGAAGTTGTATTTACAAAAAGACAATTAAAGTATCAACTCAGTCAAAAGTTTAAGCTAATTTTTGAGACACATGAATACGTACTCTATCAGTCCACAATGTTACGTTACACGAAATCGGACTATGCAGTTCTATTAATATTTACAAAAAAGCTCGTAAGTCGTAACCATTCAACCTACTTACATATTTGACGTAATTGGCTGGAACGAAGATGAATTGAATAATATATCTCTTACATGAATGGTGCAGGAAAACCATTGCATGATGATGGATGTGCAACAAATGAACAATCCCTTACTCCATGTCTTAAACTGTGTCCCTTGCTGGGGTAAAGACGTAAAGTAATCATTCACAAACCCATAATAATGCGAGGCATGTTCTCAGTGTTGTCAATCATAAATCATCAATGTGTTAAAGTGATAGAACTAGAGAAGAATAGGATAGTGAAATAAAGAAGAGGTTTGAAAAAGTTATGACTTGAATAATATATGCTACCTTTACTTGAAAAATGCTATCTTTGACATGAATTTACAAATAAACAATTACAAATTGTGAATTTGTAGACTTGAAAAATCGATACACAAAGATTAAATAATGTACATTTTGACTTGAATTTGCATTGTGGGATATACTTAAAATTTACTAAAAAAATCGATTAGAATTTTTTTTTTTTTGGTGTTGGGGAACCACAAGTGCGATTAATGAGAATCAATTCTAAGATTTTGTGGAATCGGGAGGAAAACTTTAACCACTTGAGCTACCTCTTATGAAAATGTATAGAATTTTTAAAATAGAAATTTTAGAAACAATGAAGCCCGAATTACCAAAAAAGGGAAAAACATAACATATAGGAAAACAAATTATTACAAAACAATGAAATGCTATTACATATAAAAAAAAAACTTCAATATAACATTAACTACATAAGATTCAATATCTTAAAAGTGTCTATTTTAAGTGGTTTTGGGTCAGCGTCTAACATTTTGGCATGATCTTTGCATTATTTATGTATTTGTGTCCTTACTTCAAAAACTATCTAAATTAGAAAGATAATAATTTTTTAGCCTGAAATCGAGTGTGGGGCGTCATGTTATCACCTAATATATGTGGTAAAAAAGCAGGGTGAAAACAATAAGGAACCCGAGAAAGCCATCAGGAAGCCGAAAACAAAGGTTAAAATTCTCACTTTTCAGAGGTTCCGTTGTCCCAAAAAATTGCCAATTTTTTTTACAATGTGCCCTTCTAGTCAAAAGAGAACCCCTAAGCATCTTTTTGGGGTTCAAAAGGTCATAAGATGAGTCTCAAAAGGACAAAAAGTAGTGCATGCTTTTTTAAAAATTGCCTAATGAGGGAGGATATCAAGTGTTTAGAGGCTAAAACTGAGTGTAAGGGTTCTTGAGGTCATCAACAAAACGTTGGAGAAATACGAGTTGACAACAAGATGGAGCCTTAGACAACCATCCACTAACTGAAAGCGGAGGCTATAATCACTATTTTTGAAGGTTTCGGAGTCCCTGAAAAAAATTGCTGAAAATTTTACATGTTGTCTACGAAGTCAAAAAAGGGCCTTGAGCAACTTCTTGTGGTTAGAAAGGTCATAAGAAGACCCCGAGGTAACGAAAAACACAAGTGTGCCCTTTTTCAAGAATCCTTTTAAGAGAAAACATAACAAGTTTTTAAAGGCTAAAATTGATCATGGGTCACCCCCAAGGTTATTAGAAGCAAATGCATTAAGTTTGGAGAGAAAATGAGATAGAGTCCTAGAAAACCCTCCAAAAGCTAAAAATGAAGGCTATAATTCATAGTTTTTGGAGGTTTGGGGTCCAGAAAAAAAATTGCCGAAAAATTTACATGGTCAACAAAGGCCCTTGCATGGTTTTTAGGGGTTCAAAAGATCAAAAGAATGTCTCAAGATAACGAAAAAATAAGTGTGCCCTTTTTTGGGAATCCTATAACAAGAAAGCATAACATATTTTTAGAGGCTAAAAATGATCATGGGTCTTCTCAAAGTTATCAGAAGCAAGTGAGTGAAATTTGGGGAGAAAACTTGACAAAGCCCCGTAAGACCCTCCAAAAGCAGAAACGAAGAATATAGTTCACAGCTTTTGGAGGTTTTGGAGAGTAACACGCCGGACTCTTGGCGGAGCCGGATTAATCACTAATGCACAATAAGGGCTAACAACTATCCTCATGAACCAACATAAGTTCTTTCAGCACATTTTGTCCTTACTCATGCGCACCCTAAGAAACTTCCCAGAAGGTGACCCATTCTAACATTGCTCCCAGCCAATTGCAGGCTTAACTACAGAGTTTCTTGCCGGTGTTAGGAGTACATATAATCCATTCAAAACAATTATGAGGGATATTACATACAGTCCTACTTAAGAACGACAACGCCCTCGTTGCGCCTGGAACCTTGGGATTCTGGGTAGCCCAGTATTACACCAAATGGATTCTAGATAGCCCTAGTGTTACTATTAGTATGGCTGACGACCTGTGAGTAGCCTCGTGATATAGGACACATATAGGCACCCCAGAATTCTCCCCCACTAGGTGATTAACCTAGGATAAACAATCCACAATCAACACGCGGTTAAAGAGTTGCTCTGATACCATTTATAATACTCTAGACCCTTGGCGGAGCTGGATTAATCACCAATACACAATAAGGGCCAACAACTATCCTCATGAACCAACACAAGTCTATCTAACAAATATTGTCTTCACGCATGCGCACCCTGAGAAACTTCCCAAGAGTTCACCCATCTTAAGATTGTTCGTAGCCAAGCAAGCTTAACTATGAAGTTTCTTAGAAACTGAGCTCTCTAAAAGAGAGATGCATCTTATTCGTATGAGTAGTACATATAATCATTTTAAAGCAATCATGAGGGGTATTAATTACATGGGTTCGTGGGAGAAAGTTTTACACAGTGTCCATAGGGTCATAAGAGGGTCCTGGATAACATTTCAGGGTTCGAAAGTAACTAATAAAGTCCCAAGATAACAAAAAAAGACAAGTGTGCCATGTTTCGAGAATTGTCTAAAGTGAAATTATCACAAGCTTTTAGAGGCTAAAAACGGTCATGGGTCACCCCGTGATTGTTGATGAGGCTATCGCACACCTATCAAAAATAAACCTAACCACTCTTACTAATATAGTTAGGGAAGTAGGGATCGAATCCACAGGGAAGCAATTAAACCTATCAGTTCTAAAAAGTCTAAACCGTGTAAGAGGGCCTTTGAGTGACGATTGTGACTAAGAAATTAACTAGAATTAGAGCTAAATTGATTAAGAGAATTAATTAATGACTAAGCCTAGGAGATCGGTTCACCACAGATTAACCAGTGAATTTGCACACAAATAATTAATTATATTATCAATTTCCTTGAATTAAGGTCCACTAATTCTCTCGAATCTAGTCCCCTTCAAAACTCCTCTAATGGCTCTCGCTCACTTAGACTCGTTTCGCCTATTGCCCTTATGATCTAATTATGGTAATCTTACCTCTCGGCATCGATTTCAACAATATCAAACTAACAACTAAACCTGGCCAGTATTTAATTGAAAGCAATAGTAATTGACAATAAGAATTCAAGCAAATTAATAGTTAAACTAATAATTATGAGCAAAACATCACCAATTAGCCCATGGATCCCCTAGTCCTAGAAAAGGAACTACTCACTCATAATTAAAGAAACAGAACCTAAAACAATAAAAATAATTAAAATACTAAACATGATTAAACTAAACAAAACTAACAACAATCAAGAAAATTAAATCTAAACATAAAACTATTAAAACTAAGAACATAAATTGAAAATAACAATAAACATAACCAAGAACAAGAATTGAGAACAAAATAGAACCTGAACAGTATTGATTGAATGATTGAATAGAGTTTTACACTTTGAGAGAATTTTAGAGTAAACTAGGATTTCCAAAATCTAAAAAGGCGTAATTGACTAATTAGGAGGAAAAACACTTAAGTACTTAGGCTAAACAAGGAAAACGCGTGATTTTGGGCCTTCAGAGCCACCCGCCCGGGTTACCCGGGCGTGCAGCCCTCACCCGGGCACACGGCCTCGACCCGGGCGGGTAGCCTATTTTGCTTCGTTTCTCGGTTTTCGCTCGTTCTTCCTTAATTGCCTCTTTAGTTCTTCGTTTTAACACTCCTAGTCTTCAGTTTAGCTTCCCAAATGACTTCAACTCTTCACTAACTTCTTCAAGTGCTTCAAAAGGCTCGGAAAACAACGATAAATCATCGATTCCTGAAAAATCTAATAAAAAGCACAACGAACACTCGAAATAGCAAAAGTTAGTAGAAATGGCTCAAATGAGCCGTATTAGAGCTAAGAATCAACCGGGACCGGAGATAAAATACATATAAAATATCAACTTATCAATTGTCAGAAGCAAGTGAGTGAAATTTTGAGAAAAAAAATGAGATGGAGCCTTGAATGACATTTCGAAAGCCAAAAACGAACGCTATAAGTCACATTTATCAGTGAAGGTCCCCAAAAAGTATTTGCCTAAATCCCCAAATACGATACATTGGCTTAAAATTTTACATGTTGATCCTCAAATCAAGAGAGTGCTCTTAGACAATTGAAATCAGCTCGAAAGTTAAAAATACAATATTGAGAGAGCAAGATATACTTTTTTTAAGGTTTTCGGGATATTTTGTATAAAAAATGGTAACTTGGACACGTGAGCTAGGTAATGAGTAAAACATAAATTGAGTACTCAAATTGGAAACAGTAAACCAAGAAACGATTGTAAATAGTCACAAAGTTTCTCAAATATTTGATGTTTCTTGCCAAGGAAAACGTTTTTGGTTTTTAAATTAAGTTTTAAAAACGATTCCTAAGAATTTTTGAGTTGTTCAAGTTTTCGAAACGTCGAAACTCTAGATCCTAGAAGTTTATTTTCGTGCTTTATAGGTTTATAATCGAGACATCCATCCATCCTGTTAAAGTAGCGGGCATGGGCAACAATTTTGTAGCAAACTTATGAATATTGGGCTGGAAGACTGGAATTATGGCTTCAAACAAGTGAATATAAAATCACTAATGACCAATCGACCATCACCACTACTCCACTAGCAGGGCACTAATGACTGGAATTTTGTAGCAACAATTTATTGAATTGAAGCATCGTATGTCTGTATTCAAGTCCCTAATGACCAATCGACCATCACCACTACTCCACTAGCAGGGCACTAGGTTTGCTGCTCTTAGTCCTTCATCCCCAATTTTTGTTTCCCTTCCTTATATTCACTCCTTTTTTTAGTAACCCGATGATAGGAGATCGTTAAATATGGATACATTGCTAGGCTCTCATATTTAGTGGTTTTCTCGTTAAGAAAATGAACACTCGTGAATCTCACATTGAAAAGAGAGAGAGTTAAAAAATTATGAGCTTGGAGGGTTACTTTTCAAGTTTTGATATTACTAGTTGATTTTATAATAGAACCATGCTAGGTGTCACGGACCAAAACGTCCTAACACGGAAAATGGTCAGTGATGGGCGTTGGATCTCCCAACCAGCCCGCACACACGCGCACACTAGCGTCTAAGGAGGCTTGTTGAAGCATGATCAATGATAATGAAACAAATGCAAAAGCAAACACACACATGCACGAAAAATAAAGAGAGGAAAGGATTTAACACGGATGAGACCTTTTATTAATTAAAGGGGAAAGTACAAGAATTCTGACAGAATGAATAAGTGCCTTGGACAACCCCCAAGGTCACTTATTTATAGACCACACATAGGACACGACACTTACCGTGCATGCGTCTTGGACTACCAACTGACACCTTACTAAATACACAGCATGGCAACGCTTGGTCTCATGAAGAGGTTCCATTGTTGCCGTTGTTGTCTCACAAACCAACATGATATGATGACTCATGAACCATCGTGTCCTAGACATGCATCCATGCCGTCACATGTCTCTTGCCAAACAACTCAAGCCAAGCAATGTACTAACTCATAAACACCACTTCGTCCCATAACTTCCTAGCACGCTACTTGCCTTGAACCAATATCGGGTTTTCACGCCAAGCAACCAAGACTTACGTTCCTTAGTCCATGTTGTGCCGCACAATCATGTCCCAAGCGACACCTCAGTCCCTTGCACGTCTTCAAAACGTGAGCATGGCATGAGCCACTCAAGCCTTCTCAATGTCTCTCCACGAGCATTATAAGACCAACTACACAAAGGCCCGTCCTTCCTTCCAAGCAACGTATCCAAGACGGATTCGTCTCAAGTCTTGATCTTCCAAGCCTTCATCTTGCAACACCTTCAATTCCCTAACCTATACCTATGCTTAGCAAGCGCCCATACACAAGCCAAGCCTGCCCATGAACTTCCCATGGACGACCCTAGCGTCAGCTAGTCTGACCCCAAAGCAGAGGTGTGCCTTCCTACAGATGGCTATATTAAGGAAAATTTTATGCTGCAGGATAGCATTCAAGTGACAGATAAACTGTACTTCTTCAAAACCCGTCAGACTTGTTTCTCAAGCACTTATTAACTAACGAACCTCATCGGACTACGATGGCAAAGGAAAAAGTAGTCTTATACTAGGCTTCTATATAGTTTCTCTCTTTTGGTATAGGCTTTGAATATGTCCATTGAAATTTATAATGGTATCATAGTCAGACACTCGAGTTTTTAGATTTAAAGGCTATTACTTTGGACCAACTTAAATGAATGACACATGTGAATGAGACTATTGATGTACCAACAAGTAATTAATAACACGATTCCTCATAATAGAATTAAAAATTATTAAGCTAATAATTGACTAACAAGAGAGTGACGGGTAGTTTAAGTGGTCAAAGCTTCCCTCCCGATTCCAAGAGATACTAACAAAGAGTAACGATTCCCCATGATGCAACCACCACGAGTGACAACTTTAGATGATACCACCAAATATACCACATACCCCATTGTTCACAACACGAACGTGGCTGCCACTTGTTTGAAGTGGTAAAAATCGCAATTCATAAGTGAACGAGTGTGTGAAAGTGAGCATTAGAGAAACTAGGACACCGGAGAAAATCACTTGCTGATTTGATGCCACAGCGATTAGAGAAACGAATAGCAGCAACAGAAAATAATAAGCGGTGATGACTCATGAGTGAACGAGTGAGAATGGCAAGCCGACATGCTAAGAGGGAAGGAGAATTGAGTGGCGGAAATTTTGAAAGGAGGTTTGGTTTTAGCAAATTACGCAAGAGACGAAGGATGTACATTGTATATATAACCGGTTATATCTTATAAGGTATGTACAATCCAAGACAATTTTTTTTGTTTATTTGAGTTAAAGTTAAATTTTAGCTCATTGATTAATTTGCTTACATCTAAATTTTTTCACTAATATAAAGTCCCTTTCCCTGATAAATATCTTGGAAATCTCCTCTCATTTCAAAAAAAAAAAAAACTGTCAAGTACGTTACTCATTTTAGATTTTCTGTAAGCGTCAAATACGTTACATATAATTTTCTCCTATATCAAGGAAAAGTAAAAATAATCAAAGGAAGAAAATAGAGTTACATTAAAGCATAAGCTAGAAATCAAGGTTTGTACATTGTATTTATGGTATATATCCTATACACTCCCACATAGTTCTTGTGTAGTGTCTTTTAATTTAAAAGTTGATTGGACCAACGTTGGTTTCACATTTCATATGCTAACAACATAATAAATGGTGAAATTCCATTGATTTTTGTTTCACTATTAACAAGATTAATATAATGTTGGCACCATATAAATAAAGTTCAGTTACAAAATAACAATAATCTTGTCACAATAATCACATACATACCTTCCCTAATGAGTTCCTTACAAAAAAAGGTAAGTGCATTTATAAACTCAAGCTAACTAGCATTATTTTGCCTAAGAAGAAAATACTAAAAAAATCATAGCAAATGAAGGTTTCAATGTTATTTCTCATATCAATAGTTCTTGTTTTCTTTGCAACTCAGAAACCTACATTTGCTCATCAAAAGGCAAGTCTATTTCTTGTGCTATACATGCTTTATTTAATAATTCTTTCTACTACTTTGAATTATTTTTGTTTTATAAAATTTTAATTATAAATATAACGGAAATTATGTATGGTAACCATGCACTTTTTTTTTTTTTGCTAATGAATTATAAAAGTGTAATTATAAATATAATGAACTAAGGTGATTTGATAATTTTTTTGGTGGTGGCTTCATGTAATGCAGTCGTATATAGTGTGCCTAGGATCAAGTTCACAAAATGGGGATGCTCTTTCATCACTTAACGCTGAAGCCGTGACAAGTTCTCATTATGATCTTTTATCATCTTTTTTGCAACGGTAATATATATAATGCATGCTATGTATAAATCTTGTTTTTCAATGGTTTATACTTTTAACTATCACATGAATAAGTTCACTACTTCACAGAGATTATGTTTTAAATTCATCGAGTGCACATTAAATTGGCATGCTGTTAGCGAAAAATCAAAATTTAAAAACAGAGGTTAACTAAGTACGTGCATCTTTTTTACGGTTTTATTTTTGTTGATCTACATTGGGTTAGATTTTCCTTTTCAATGTACAACAAAATTGTTTTTATTTGCGGTTATTATTTTTTTTTTGTTGTTGACGAAATGGATTTACGAATAAAGTTGGACTGGCCGGTTTAGTTTGATAACTCAATTGTCCATAGAAGTCGTGTACTTTATATTAGCCATGTAAGCTAGTAAGATACTAGTCTATCACTACGCCACAAACTCATCAGTCATCACTATGTATCAATTTGACACACCTTGCTAACTCACTAGTATTTTTGAACACAAATTATAATGAAGTGATGCCAAGGCTGATGAAGCAATACTATACTCGTACAACAAGGTCTTCAATGGTTTCACTGCCTTGCTCCATGAAGATGAAGCTAGAGAGCTCGAAAGTAAGCCCTTTCGGTCTCCTTCTAACTTTTTATTAAATTCGAGTTAAGTCCGATCTTGAACTATCTATCATGTTTAATGTAACCGAAACATATTGATGTTTTGTTTATAAAGAGCACCCAAATGTGATATCTGTCTTCAAAAACCAGTTTAAAAAGATCCACACGACAAGGTCATGGGAATTTCTTGGATTAGAGCATAATGATGAAGTTATTCCTAATCATTCAATTTGGAAGAAGGCAAATTTTGGAAAAGATGTTATCATTGCAAACCTTGATACAGGTAGTGATATGTTTCTATTGCTAATTTCTTTCATGAATCCGAAATATGCAATATATCTCAAAAACTTTGATAACATTGAGACGTACATAGATACTTACAACTCAATGAATGAATCAGGTCAATAGTTAATTGATCCGAACATATATGTGTTAGTTGTTGGTGGGACTGTTTGCGAGAATGCAACATATCATATGCTCATACGTGACACTACATTTATTATTGTTAGGTGTTTGGCCTGAATCAAGGAGTTTCTCGGATGAAAATATGGGTCCAATTCCTAAGAAATACAAGGGTGTTTGTCAAAATGAAAATGATCCTACATTTCAATGTAATAGGTATGCACTTTACCTTGAGTAAACTATATGTAATTAATTTAGGATGATTTTTTATGTTTCAACTATTTTTGTACCCTTAATGTTACATCTCATATTCTATTTGACACTATATAACATACATACTACTATATTAATCCTTTTTAATTTTCAATTAACAGAAAGCTTATAGGAGCTAGGTATTACTATAAAGGTTACGCACAATTACTCCGTGAGCATCACATGACCTTTAACTTCTCCAAGAGCCCTAGGGACATCCAGGGCCACGGGTCCCACACCCTTTCCACGGCTGGAGGAAACCCGGTCCACGGAGTCAACATAAAAGGTTTTGGTAATGGGACCGTGGTAGGAGGTTCACCACGAGCCCGTCTAGCTACCTACAAGGTTTGTTGGCCCGATGTAACCGTAGACATCGGAGGGTGCACTGACTCCGACATCTTGGCAGCCTATGAAGATGCCATCAAAGATGGCGTTGATGTGATTTCGATGTCACTAGGTGCATCCCCTACAGACTACATTAGTGACTCTATTTCCATAGGCTCATTTCATGCTGTAAAGAATGGGATTTTGGTAGTTTCATCGGCTGGTAATAGTGGGCCTGAATTAGGCACGGTTTCGAACCTTGCTCCTTGGCTTATTACTGTGGGCGCTAGCACTACTGATCGCGAGTTTGTCAGCAATGTTTCTCTTGGCAATAACCTCACGTTCAAGGTTAGCTTTGAATATTTACCTCACATTACATTGTTGGTTTGTTAAGGAGTCTAATGAACAACTTTGACCGTTAATATCTGTGAAGGGAGCGAGCTTTACTCATAAAGGTCTAAAGAAGTTCTATCCCCTACTTGATGCTGTAAATGCTAGATTACATAAAGCTGATAAAACTAATGCGTAAGTAACAAATGTAACTCCAATCTCTAAAAAAACAGTGTAGGCTAGCAAAGTTTCTTTGATTCAAAATGCAAATAAATAATTTACGACTTACCTTGCATACAGGTCATTCTGTATGGATGGAACTTTGAGCCCAAAAAAGGCAAACGGGAAGATCTTAGTGTGTCGGAGAGGCATAGGCTTACGACATGCTAAGGCTTATGAGGGTGCAAGAGTTGGCGCAGTAGGAATGATTTTAACAAACAATGAAGAATTAGGAATGGAATTAGTGGCAGATGATTTGCCAATTCCTAATGCACACCTCACTTTCTCTGATAGCCAACTCCTTTTCGCGTATCTCAACTCCACGAAATCTCCTACCGCCACCATTTCTGCAGGAAGTACTTATTTAGGAATGAAACCAGCTCCGTACATGGGGGGTTTCTCATCCAGGGGACCCAACACTATCACTCCTGGAATTCTCAAAGTACGTAATAAATTTTGTTCCTTGTTATATAATGCAATTGGATTTTAAAAGTAGTTGAAACTTGATGATGAAAAATATTGATTCAACTAACATCAACTCTAAGTTGATCAATTAAAAAATGCAACATAACGTTATTGAGTTTGAAGATGGTACAATTCAATCTATACATCGATTATTGCTGAGCCTAAAGTGACTATTATTTATGAGTTATGATATATTGATATTCTTGCAGCCAGATATAACTGCACCAGGTGTAGGAATTATTGCTGCCTTCAGTGAAGCCGTGGAACTAAAGCGAGCAAAGGCTTCTTATAGTCTATCAGATGGAACATCAATGTCATGCCCACATATCGCAGGTACCGTTGGACTTCTCAAATCAATCTACCCACATTGGAGCCCAGCCGCGATCAAATCTGCTATCATGACAACAGGTTAGTTTATGTTGTTATATTTTTATTACATATAGCATTGAATAAATTTATGATAGTTCAATTTTTTTTTGCATGAATTGAATGGACTGAAACCTGCTATAATGTTGCAGCTAGCACACGAGACAACAGACGAAAACCATTAGTTGATTTCAACGGGACCAAAGCAAACCCATTTGCTTATGGGGCTGGTCATGTAAGACCAAACAAAGCCATGGATCCTGGACTAGTTTACGACATGAACACTCACGACTATCTTAACTTCTTGTGTGCAATTGGCTACAACAAGACCATAATCAAGATATTTTCCAAGCATTTTTATGATTGCCTTGAATCAGTAAGTGTGGCGGATTTAAACTACCCAACAATTTCGATTCCTAACTTCTCAGGAAATGCAACTATCGTTAGAAGGGTAAAGAATGTCGGGCAACCAGGGAAGTACGTTGCACATGTTAGAGCACCGGTTGGTTCATCCATTGCAGTTGAGCCCAAGACTTTAGTGTTCACTGAGAAAGATCAAGAGTTGGAGTATAAGCTCATTTTCGCTGCAAAAGTAAGTCATCTTCCTAAGGATGATTATTCGTTTGGGTACATAATGTGGTCAGATGGTAAGCACCATGTTAGAAGCACTATTGTGGTGCAGCATTATAGTGAAAGAAGCTTCCTAGATTGAATAATTAGTGCATTTGTGCTAAATTATAAATAAAAATCAATGTAAATAGATACATAAAATTATTGGATCGACATTGATTTCTTTGCTATTATTTTCATTTTTGTGTTTCCGTTATTTCAACAATTAGATCGGGTCTTTCTACACGGAACAAATTCCACTCCTTTTTGTTGAATTAATGTCTATTATAAAGACAGACTATATAAGGATGATACACAAAGATGAACTACTACATAAGTCTACATTAAGGATCGTTTAAATGGGGAAAGCGCGCAAGACACTGTGATATGGAGAAAGTAACTGCTAATGACTAGCTAGCATGACTTGGTCGCTGTTGCAACACTTATCCTCCCTCCAAATAAAATTTAATTTCTATTGGTTCCTCTTCCTCCCAACTTTTCGATCCTATTGGAGGTGTTGATAGTATGCTGCCATAATTCATGCGAATTGCGAAAGTTTAAAAAATATTCACATTTGTATTTCTTGTCTTGCCATCTCCACCACTCTTCATCAGTGAAGGTTCATCAACCAATGAGACTTAATAATAAGGCAAAATAGTTTTACATGGTACCCGTGGGTTTAAATTAGGTCCCTCGAGCAGTTAGTTACGGGTTTGAAAGGTCGTAGTACGGTCACAGACTCACAGGAGAGCAAGAATTACTACTGCACCATTTCTAAAATCTCTCAAGAAAGATAACAAGTTTTTAAAGGCTGAATTCGTTAATGAGGAGGAATAATCATGGGGTCACCCAGAATACATTAGAAAAACAATGTGAAATAGCCCTTCATAAGCTAAAAACGAATACTATAAGTCAGTTTTCAAAATTTACATGGTCTTGGGAATAAAATAGCTGAAAATTTTACATGTTCGGGACCCCTAACAAGTGTCAAAATAGTCCTTGCGAGTAGCTTGTCAGGATTTGAAAGGCTTTGAGATGGTCTCGGGAACAAAATGACTAATTTGCCCTATTATAGGAATATCTTAAAAGAGGATAAAGATAACAAGTTTTTAGCGGCTAAAATCGATTGCATGGAGTTTTAGGGTCACCCTGAATAATTGGTAGAAAAATAGGGCTGAAACAAGACGGGACCAAGACAGTCCTTCGGAAGTCGAAAACTTTAGTTATTATAAGTCACAATTTTTGGAGTTTAATGAGTCTCAGAAAGAACTAGATGAAAATTTATATTTTTGCCCTTACCATCAAAATATATATGGTCTGTGATCTTTGTTAGTGTTTAAAAATTGAGGACAAATATAGTGTAATGCCTCAACCCCTAACGAGGCCAGGTTAATAACCAATAATCCACACCAAAAGCCAACAATTAACCCCATGAAACAACGAATAATAGTTTTTTCGGCGCATTTTGTTCTCACTCATATCCGCATGCGCATCCTTAAGAAACTTCCCAAGAAGTCACCTATCCTAAAATGCTCCCAGCCAAGCATGATTAACTATGGCCTTCCTTAGGAAATTAACTTTCTAATGTAGGCTATTGCAAACCTCTCAAAATTAATAACCAAACTACTCTAACTAATATAACAAGAGAAGTAGGAATCGAATTCTCAGGGAAGCGATTAAATTCTTATAAGTTCTAAAAATTCTAAACTGTATTAACGACATAAAGCATTGGTTGAGAAATTATGATTAACTAAACTAAATTTGGACTAATGACAAAAATTAATGGGAATTTTAATCAAATTAATAAAAAAGCCTAGGTCAATCGATTCACCATGAACAATTAACAAATTCATTAAACAATAACCGATTAATTAGGCAAATCCCTTTAAAAGATAATGAATTAAGGTAAACCCCTCCTAATACTGGGAGTATTTGGTAGGATAGAGAAAAATTGACATTATTTTTATTAATTAAATTGAAGCTAAGTCTTCCATACCTATACTAATATTAAACCAAATAGCCAAACATGGGAAAGCATGTTGATTTTCCCTTCCCTTCCCTTCCCTTCCCTTCCCTTCCCTTCCCATCGTTTAGTAATTCACCAAATAAGCTGTTAAGTCAATATAATTAACTTTCAAATAATGATATAATTACTTTCTCAATATAATTTCCCCTTTAAATATATAATAATTACCTTTGAGGTGATATAATTACATTTCATTTGATGTAATCATTTTTCAAATGATGCAATAACTTTTCCTATTCATATGATATAATTATATTTAACGTGATATAATCCACTTTTTGGGCATTAATAATGAAAATAATCACTTTCAGACAATACATAGTCACATTTTGGATTATATAATCACTTTTGGATGATATAATTACCTTTTAAATGATATAATCGCATTTCAGACTACATAATCACATTTCAGATCTGATAATAGTTAGGTGTATAATAAGTTATTGTGCACCGAATTCTTAATACTCCCTCCGTCTCATTTTCTTTGATACGTTTTGGCTTGCACACATGTCAATGAACTTAATTGACCTTATATATCTTTTGTTAAAATTATAATAATTGGATCTTAATAACATACTCATTGATAGTTGATACGAATCAAACAAGACCCTATATAACTATATTATGTTTTATATATTGATAGCAATTTAAAAGTTTCTATCAATTTATAAATAGTGTCAAAATTCCAAACATATCAAACATTTTGGAACGGAACAAATAGTATTTTGCTCTGGTATTATTTTTTCCCCCGCTAATTAACATTGTAGGATATAGTATCAGCATTCCCTGATAAATATCTTCAAAATCCCTTCTAATTTCCAAAATAAAATCTGTAAAATACGTACAGATAAGATTCTCCTATATCAAGGAAAAGTAAAATTAATCCAAGGAATCAAAGTAGACTTGCATAAATTAATTAAGACTAAAATAATCAATGTTTATATATACATTGTATTTGTAGTATATCCTATTCACTCCCCCATAATGTTTGTGGAGTGTCTTTTCTATATTTGGACCAACTTGTCACATTTTCATATGTTCATATACAATCAAAGATATCAACATAATAAATAGTGAAATTTCATTGATTTTTATTGCTCTATTTACAAGATATGATTAATTTGCATCATATAAAATTAATTTGGAAATAATAATAATAATAATTATCTTTCCACAATAACATACATAGCTTCCCTAGTTCCTTACAAAAAAATTGTGTGTATTTATAATCTCAAACTAGCAATGTTTGTTTTTCTAAGAAGAAAATGCTAAATAACCTTTTGTTTTAATTAAATAAAACCATACAATCCATCAAATCAAATGAAGGTTTCAATGTTATTTCTCATATCAATAGTTCTTGTTCTCTTTGCAACTTCGAAACCTACATTTGCTGATCAAAAGGCAAGTCTTTTTTTCTTGTGCTATTCATGCTTTGTTCAATGATTCTTTCTACTACTTATAATTATTTTTGCTTTAATTTTTTAAAGTTTAATAAATATAGCGGAAATTATAAATGGTAGCTCTGTACTTTTTTCGATAAATTATAAGAGTTTAATTATAAATATAATTAATTAAGGTGATTTGATAAATTTTTTGGTGGTGGCTTTATGTAATGCAGTCGTATATAGTGTACCTAGGATCAAGTTCAGAAAATGGAAATGCTCTTTCGGTTGATCCTGAAGCTGTGACAAACTCTCATTATGATCTTCTTTCATCTTGCTTGCAACGGTAATATGGTGTATTAAGATTGTTTTTCTATGTTTTATGATAGTATATTTCACATGAATAATATTTTCTACATCATATAAATGATAAATTACGTTTTCAAACGGGTGCACACATTCACCTTCCATGAACGAAAAATAAGAATTACTCCGTAAAAAGGATGGTTAAGTACATATACATCATTTTTAGTTAATTTCATCAAAGAAAAAAAAAATCAGTTTTCAGTTAATTTTATTAGAGTACATTTTGTCGGATTTTTAGTTTTAACTTTCTAATCTACCCATAGAGTTGATTTTATCTGCCAATATTATTTTTGACGAAATTAACTTTCCAATAAAGTTGGACTGTTATTTTTTTATAACAACTCAATTGTGGCTAAAAGTCATGTCCTTTATTTTAGCCATGTAAGACTTGTAAGCTATTATAGTCCACTACTACGCTACTAATTAGTTAAGTCACTACTTATCATCTTATTGACACAAATTGGCTAACTAACTACTTGTTTCTTTTACACGAATTAAAATGAAGTGATGCTAAAGCTGATAATGCAATACTATACTCGTACAACAAGGTCTTCAATGGTTTCACTGCCTTGCTCCATGAGGATGAAGCTAGAGAGCTCGAAAGTAAGCTCTCTCGGGGCTCTCTCCTTATTTGAATTGAGTTCGATTATGAATCACCTATCATGTATAATGTAACTGACATAAATTCATCTTATGTTCATGAAGAGCACCCGAATGTGATCTCCGTCTTCAAAAACCAGCTTAAAAAGATCCACACGACAAGATCATGGGCATTTCTTGGATTAAAGCATAACGATGATGTTATTCCTAATCATTCAATTTGGAAGAAGGCAAATTTCGGAAAAGATGTTATCATTGCAAACCTTGATACGGGTACTAATAAGTTTCTATTCTTAATTTCCTTTCTTGGGAATCTATTAATCCAAAGTACTCCTTACATCTCAAAAAAGTTGAAAAATTTGACGTACATAGAAACTCAGAAGTCAAAGAAATAAGGTCAATAGTTGAGTGATCCGAACATGTCATGTTGGTGCAACGGTGCAAGTGTATGTAACATATCATATGCTCTTACGCAACGGTACGTTTGTTTTTGTTAGGTGTTTGGCCCGAATCAAGGAGTTTCTCAGATGAAAATATGGGTCCAATTCCTAAGAAATACAAGGGTGCTTGTCAAAATGAAAATGATCCTACATTTCAATGTAATAGGTATGTACTTCACCTTGAGTAATTCTTTTAATGTACGATATATATGTTTCAATTGTTTTTGTACCCTTAAAGTTACATCGAATCGACACCATATAGGGAGTATTATATATGTGACTACATTAATCTTTTTCATTTTTCAATTAAAAGGAAACTTATAGGAGCTAGGTACTACTACAAAGGTTTTGCGGAAATTCTCCGTGAGAACCACATGACCTTCAACCTCTCCAAGAGTCCTCGGGACATCGAGGGCCATGGTTCCCACACCCTTTCCACGGCTGGAGGAATCCCGGTCCATGGAGTCAATATAAATGGATTTGGTAATGGGACCATGGAAGGAGGCTCATCACGAGCCCGTGTAGCTACCTACAAGGTTTGTTGGCCGCAAGTAAGCATAGATGTCGGAGGGTGCACTGACTCCGACATCTTGGCAGCCTATGAAGATGCAATCGAAGATGGCGTAGATGTGATTTCGATGTCATTAGGCGGGTCCCCTGTTGACTACTTCAATGACTCCATTTCCATAGGCTCATTTCATGCTGTAAAGAATGGGATTTTGGTAGTTTCATCTGCTGGTAATAGTGGGCCTAATTTGGGCACAGTTTCAAACCTTGCTCCTTGGCTTATTACTGTGGGTGCTAGTACGACTGATCGTGAGTTTGTCAGCAATGTTGCCCTTGGCAAACACCACATTCTCAAGGTTAGCTTTGAATATATTCCTCACATTATTGCATTTGTTACGTTTGTCATGGAATCTAATGAACAACTTTGACCGTTAATATTTGTACAGGGAGCGAGCAAAAATCACAAAGGTTTGAGGAAGTTCTATCCCCTACTTGATGCTGCAAATGCTAGATTACATAAAGCTGATGCGGTTGATGCGTAAGTAACAAATTAGATTCACGTCACATTTCTAGAAAATTTGTGCATAATTTTATATGATTTATGAATAAATTGTAACTTGCATACAGGTCAAACTGTATAAATGGAACATTGAGCCAACATAAGGCAAATGGGAAGATCTTAGTGTGCCGGCGAGGCATAGGCTTACGGGTTGCTAAGGCATATGAGGCTGCAAGAGTTGGCGCAGTTGGAATGATTTTAACGAACAACGAAGAATTTGGAATGCAGATAGTGGCAGATGATTCGCCAATTCCTAATGCACACCTCACATTCTCAGATAGCCAACTCCTTTTCGCGTACCTCAACTCCACAAAATCTCCTGTCGCCACCATTTCTGCAGGAAGTACTCATTTAGGAATGAAACCAGCTCCATACATGGCAGATTTCTCATCTAGGGGACCTAACACTATCACTCCTGGAATTCTCAAAGTAATAATTCTGTTTCAAATTATTTGCAACTTGATTTTCTAGTTGAAAATGAATAATAGTGAATCAATTAGCATTAACTATAGTATGATCATTAAATAACTTTGTCGAGTTTGAAATGTTATGTTCTATACACCTATTGATGTCTAAAATAAGTTAAAATAATTAAAATTTAGGTGAAGAGAACGTAGCTGAGCCTAACTATTACTTATGATATGCTTAATTGCAGCCAGATATAACCGCACCAGGGGTTAAAATCATAGCTGCCTACAGTGAAGCCCCGGAACTAAAGCAAGAAAAGGCTCCTTATGCTCTATTAGATGGAACATCAATGTCATGCCCACATATAGCAGGTATTGTTGGACTTCTCAAATCAATCTACCCACATTGGAGCCCAGCCGCGATCAAATCAGCTATTATGACAACAGGTTAATTTATATTCTTATTACTTATAGCATTGAATAAATTTGTTATAGTTCAATTTTTTTTTGCATGAATTGAATGGACTGAAACCTCCTACGTTGCAGCAAGGACACGAGACAACAGACGAAAACCATTAGTTGATTTCAACGGGATCAAAGCAAACCCATTTGCTTATGGGGCTGGTCATGTAAGGCCAAACAAAGCCATGGATCCTGGACTAGTTTACGACATGAACACCCACGACTATCTTAAGTTCCTGTGTGCTATCGGTTACAACAAGACCATGATCAAGAAATTTTCCAAGCATTCTTATAAATGCCCTGAATCAGTAAGTGTCGCGGATTTAAACTACCCAACAATTACGATTCCTAGTTTCTCAGGAAATGCAACCATCGTTAGAAGAGTGACGAATGTCGGGCAACCAGGGAAGTACGTTGCACGTGTTAGAGCACCAGTTGGTACAACCATCACAGTTGTGCCAAAGTTTTTAGTGTTCACGGAGAAAGATCAAGAGTTTGAGTATAAGCTTATTTTCGGAGCAAAAGCAAGTCATCTTTCTAATCACGATGATTGTTCATTCGGGTACATATTGTGGTCAGATGGTAAGCATCATGTTAGAAGCACTATTGTGGTTAAAGCCAAAACCACATAGCATAAAAAAAAAAAGTAACAATTGTAAGAATTAAATTAGTTTGAAAGTTGTTATTGATTTTTTTTGAAATAAATATTAATTCATTAATAAAGAGAAGTTGTTATTGACTAAAGCTTCCTAGATTGAATAATTAGTGCCTTATATGCGCTAAAAATTAATGTAAATAAGAGCTTAAAATGATATTGTATTGATTTTTTTGCCATTATTTTCGTTTTTTGTTTTTCCATCATTTCATCAATTATTGTGTTCTATATGGAACAAATTGCTCTTTTTTTATGAAGTAACATTTATTACAAATGTTGACTAAAGGATAATACACAAAGATGAACTACTAAATTAAGTTACTTGTTCGGTTAACACACAATTTTAACCTTTAATAACTTGGTTATGTATAAAAAACAAAAAAAAAAAAATTGTTATTAGGCGATTTATTTATATTGAAAAGAATTGAATTTTAATTTGTACATAATAATTTTGTTTACCTTATCAAAGAGGGTCAAAGCTACTGTATTGTAGTGTAAGCTCGTTGCTATGACAAATGTTGTACCATAACTTCAACCATGGTAATTGAATTTTCTTTTAATTAATCGATCATGTCATGGGTGTCAAGACTACCATAAGGCATAACTCGTAAACAAGAAGCAAGTTTTTTTTTTTCATGGCACCATCAGAGAAGTTGGCTGGACCAAAGTTTTATGCCTTAAACAACTAATAATATTTACATCTGAGAGATATTTCTTTTTTCGTTTGCTTTGATCCATGTGATCGATATCCTTTTAACTGCGACCTCCCTCTTGACTATCTATGTGATGTTGAATAATAAGTGTGTGGTAAAATTAGTTGCTTTGTTGGTGCGCTTATACCAAAGGCGTACAGCATCAGTGTAAGATGCGCGTCCTAGACTGCTTCCAAGACTAACACCCGATGTACTCTTTGTGAGCTCAATGCCCTCACTTGAGATGGATGCATCATTCTAGAAGTCAATGACTTTGTTTTGGTTGGTTGTAACCAGGAAAGCTAAAGGATACTGAGTAAATAGGAGCCAATATAAACAGAAAGCAGACATTAACAAAATACTCATATAAATATATATTCCGTATACAATTTCGTTACATACTGTTTCGGGGTGAAACTGTGCCAATTGAGTTGACCACCAGCTTTGATAGAGCTGCTCTGTGTGAACCTGCTAGCCGAGATGTTCCCTGTACAATAACACACGTCACTGGCCTCGGGAGTGTTTTCGAGGAATGCCCCTCCGACGCTCAAGTCAATTTAGAGAGAGAAAGTATGTCCTTGTGCAAAGAGAGTTTTTGTGTGTATGGATATGTTACCTCTCATGTCATAACTAGCTTTATATATAGTAGTGTGCTGGAGGTCTTTTCACAAGGACCTGGTGGGGTCTGCCTCAACTCAGCCTTAGTAAAAAGAGGACTAGTAAGGATGACATGCTGGTAAGCCAACCAGGTCTATTGTCAAGGAGCTCAGTGGTCACATGAGGCAGTTATTGAGGTCACGAGCTATGATCAGGTCATAGCTCCCCAACACATACTATCATAAAAGTTTATTTAATTAGTTGGGTATCATACTATCATCCCCTAGACAACAGACCAATAAAGATAAACAGAATTTTAGCCAATGCATACACAATAATTTAATTCCTTCTCTGATTCTATTTTGGGAGATGTAAAAAAGTAGATGGAGTAACTAAAAATAAACAGAGAGATAAATACAATTTTGTTGCTGATAAATATACCCATATATATATATAAGTTGGTGATAAAATTCTGCTCCCAAATTGACATTAACACGATTGACACAATGTAGATGTGCAAAATGAGCAAAAGAAAATTGAAATGATTGAAAAATTACAAAATTATTTGTTACTCAAACATATAAGCAGCAAGGGTGAAAAAATTAAAGGTTCACTAGAAAGTAGAATTACCGGACAACAATGGAGCAATTCCTGATACAACTGACTGAGATGACGATCCTGTGGTACCACTATTACTTGTTAGTACTGAGGGAGAGCTAGAGGATGTAATGTAGAAAGAACTGTTATTTATTTTCAGCGAATAATAGATAGGAACCGGAAGCTTTAAAGGCAAACTAGGCAATGGAGATTCCAAGTTAAGAACATTTATAACATGTCTTATAGAAGGACGATAGGTATGTTCGGGATGACAATACCATAAACCAACAACCATCAAGCACTTAATTTGTTGAACGTCGAATTTCCCATGGAGTTTTTCATCCACTGCTTCTTGAGACAACCTTATGTTGGAAGTTCTTGAGTGAAAAGCAAAGGAAGGTGAGATTTATTACCAAAGTTTATTGTTATGGGAATATTGTATAAATTACAATATTAATGCCCCTTAATAACCGAATTAAGAACATTTATAACATGTCTTATAGAAGGACGATAGGTATGTTCGGGATGACAATACCATAAACCAACAACCATCAAGCACTTAATTTGTTGAACGTCGAATTTCCCATGGAGTTTTTCATCCACTGCTTCTTGAGACAACCTTATGTTGGAAGTTCTTGAGTGAAAAGCAAAGGAAGGTGAGATTTGATAATATTACCAAAGTTTATTGTTATGGGAATATTGTATAAATTACAATATTAATGCCCCTTAATAACCGAATTAATGTCTAACGGTCATAATATTCATGACCTCTCAAAACTTTTGTAGATTCTCTTCTCAACTTCCTCCTATAAATAGCCTTTTGATAATTCTCCAAGATGGATATACAAAATCAAAAATATCACTTGTCTCTCTAAAAAATATTCCTTTAGGTTTTGGGCAATAGTCTGAGTTCCAGTCGGAGTTTATGAGTGCACATAAACTCCGGCGCCGTGCAAATCCTGGAGGGCGACCGCTGATTGTTTGACTACTGCACCGAGGTAGCGCAGAATCGTCTTTTAGGACAATGGTCCACCGCGACGCGGCAATTATCTATTTTACTATTTACGATTTCACGCTCCAACAGATAAATTGTTTCATTTCTACATACTACTTATAACACCTTCACCATAGAGGTTCCACACCCATTCTACCATATTCACCTTACTAGCCTCTACCTTAGATTCCACTGGTCTCCTTCCACATGCAATTTCAAGGGCTACTACGCCAAAACCATAAACATCAGATTCTTTGCTATTTCCCAGTCATAACACACTCCGGAGCTAGAGTACCAGCTAATTTGGTTGTTTGCGAGCCAAGTTTGTGGTCCACAAGCCTTGCTAGCCCAAAATCTCCTAACTTCGCATTGTAATCAGAATCAAGCATGACGTTGCTGGATTTGATATCTCTATGCAACACACATTGTTCTCATTCTTGGTGCAAATAGAGCAAGCCACATGCTAAGTCTTGTGCAATTTTGTACCTCTTTTCCCAAGATAAGACGGCCTTCCTCTTGCCTGTGTAGATATGTGAGTCAAGACTTCCATTAGGCATATATTCGTAAACAAGAAGCAAGTTTCCTCCTTCATGGCACCACCCGAGAAGCTGAACCAAATTTTTATACCTCAAACGACTTATAACCTTCACCTCTGACACGTACTCCTTTTTCCCTTGCTTTAATTCTCTTGATATCTTTTTGACCGCTATTTCCTTATTGAGATTTGTTGAAAAACCTTTGTAAACACCTCCAAAACCCCCTTCTCCTAGCTTTCCTTCCTCGGAAAAATTGTTGGTATCTTGACTCAAGTCATTATAGGTGAACCTCTTTGGCCCAGTTTCTACAAGCCATCATTGTTACTATTCCTTCCTTGTGACCTCCTTCCCCACCAAAGAACTAAGCCCAGCCCAATAGTTAAGACGCTAGTACCAGCTACAAGGCCACCTGCTAATGCGGCTTTGCTCTTACTTGGGACTGGATCTACTATTGGTGGAGAGTGATTTGATGATGGACTGATATCAATATCATCATTTGCTAATAAAATTGAGTTGAACTCCCAAGAAAGGATAGTGTGAAGCTCATAACTCGCACCAGTTGAAGAAGCGAATCCAACTCTAACATTTTCAGGGAGAACAGCTCTCCAAGTCAATAACATGTGAAAGTGACAAACTTCATTGGGCCTAGACATAGGCCTACACCGGAGGAGGGAATGACTACATACAAGCCCATTAGGGTTCCATCATAAAGCCAATTGGTAATATGAGGAGTAACCATCTAAGCTTAATTATATGTCATCCTCCTTCTTATTCTTCAATGTTGGACTTACATGTGGGTTTATTTTCTCAACACTCCCCCTCACATGTGAGCTCATCTATCCTCCGCAATTTGGATAGGTCATAAACATCTTTGTTAGGCCTTCTTTCTTGGGCTGCTAACATGAGGTAAACAAACCCCTACTTGGGGCACTCACAATCTGTTGGGCTACTTGCTCCAAACAGTCTTCAAACACCTTCCATCTTACATCTTTTGGGCCGAATGGATAATGGGCCATGATCATCCTGTAATACCCCACATTTTTACGTATTTAAACAAAGTATTTTTATATTTCATACGTATAACCTTCGTATTTATTCGTATAATTTTAATATTTTTAATGAAAATTATGTTCAATAGAAGTATTAAATAAAAAGAAATTAACAAAATTATAGTACATAATAAAGTTTTGGTTAAAAGTATTATTTGTGTTCTTAAATAGTATTTTTATGATTAAAAATATTTTAAAAGCTTCTAAAAATATATTTTAAAGGTTTTCTAATTTACTTAGGAGCGTTTATGGGCCTTACCAAAATTCTACTTTGGGGCCTATAAATACTCTACAAAACCTAAAATTCCAAATTTTTCCTGATCATACTAGTCAATTAGGATTCCAAAAATTTAGAGAGAAAAGGGAGAAAAAAACACTTTAAGATCCGAAAAAAATTTTTTTGGAAGTTTCAAAAAAAAAAAAGAGAGAAAGTCGGAAGTTCAAGAAAAAAAAAAAGAAAAAAAAATTTTTGGAGTGTGCCTCGGGTTCCGCGCCCAGCCAGACCCCACCGCAGCAGCCACCAGCCGACCGCCGTGCGCCACCCAGCTGGCCACCACTGCCAGAACTCCTCCCCCAATTTTGGTAATTTCGAACCTTTTATTAAAAAAAAAAATTCTACTTCTTTATTTTTGATTCAATCTTGCAAATTTATGATTATAATTGTGTTTAATCATGTTTTTATAAGTTTAATTATGTTTATATATATATATATAAGTATGAATTGTTTATAAGGCATGAATTAGTTTTGGTGATCATGAAATTATAAATTAGGGTTTGAAAATTTATAAAGTTATGATTTTTATGAATTTTTTTTGTTCCAAACTTTAATGTTATGATCATAGATTATTTGTGGGTGAATTTATGTTGATGTTATTAAGTTTAGATTGGTTTTTAAGAGTTTTAAACTTGTTTTATAAAGCTTTCAAAATATTATAATCATGAATTTGAGTTGAACAAATATTGTAAGCATGTTTTAACATATGAAAAATTGTTGTAAAGCCTAGATTGATTTCATAAACATGTTAGTAGTTTGTAGAAGTGTTTTGACATGAAATCATGATGTTTTCATAAGTTTTTCATGACTTTAAAGTTTAGAAATAAATCTGAAATTTTAATAAAAACAAGTTAAATTGAGTTTTAAGTGTCCAAATTGCACTAGTATAATCACACATCAATTCTATGATGAAATATATAAATTTTAGTATGTTTTATGATGTTTAAGAGTGGTTTTAAGCATGTTTAACATGATGTCCAAATTTTATAAATTAATTATATAACCTTTTAAAGTATGTAAATAGCATAAATTGATCATGTAAGTAAGGTAATACATCATATGATCAATTTGTGTCATTTTCGGAAGTTTTCAAGGAGTTTTGATAAATTTAGATTGATGTCCACTTTTCTAAAGTGGCATGAAAATTTTATTAAGGTTTTACAAAGTATAATTAAGTCTCGAAAACAAAGTAGAATTGCAGTAGAGAAGAAAATTGAAGTATGGAATTGAATAAAGACCAAATGAGGAATGTTTTGGACAAAGTTTCCAAATTTAGAAGTTGGTTAAGGTTGTTGTAGAATTTAGTCAACAAGGTTTTTAATTTAGTTCGGTTTTCCTTGTGTAGGAGACTTTGAATTAGTCCACTTCTAGAAGTTGTGGCGGAGCACAACTATTTCACAAGGTACGTAAATACTAAAGGCAAACATAGGAGTTAGAATGCATGCTTGAGAAATTCTTGTTTACATGAATCTTGTATGCTTGTTTTGGATCATGAATTTATAAGCATGGCAAGTTGTTAGTAGCATGTTTTTAATGTTTAATGGCATTCCATGTTAAATAGAAAGTTTAATTTTCATAAGCTTGAATTGGAATGTTCTGATCAGTATAGTTTGGCCAACAGTGTTATTAATAAAGGAAAGAAGTTAATTTTAAAGTTGATTTGATACTTAATCAACAAGAAAGGTAGTCGTGAATTTTGTTCACAAGAATAATAGAAGCAATGAGCAATTATTTTATATATATTACCACTCACCGTTTAATGTATGGTCAAGAAGAAAGCAAGTTATTAGCCACTCACAGTTAATGTGTGGTACAGGAGATTTAGTTTAATTCAAGGACTCACATAAGTTAATTTGGAATCACCTTAAAGTAAAGATAATGAATATAGTTGCTTGTTTGTATGCATGTCTTAATGTGATGTTGCATGAGAGTTATAACATTGTTAAACCTGTTAATCACGTAAAGTGTAAGAGGATTCGCACCAAAACTCTTGAAACGTGTATACCTTGAGTATTAACAATGGGGGGAGTCGTATGGAACAGTGATCTATGACTTCTAATTGGAGTACAAGACGTTGTACTCTTTTATATTATAAATGCACTGGATATCCGTCACCTCGTGTGACATAGGTAATACCTTCTTGGAGTTCCTCCCAAGTTGGTGCCCAATAGGGCGATTTTAAAGGAAAGGAAACTCGTTCGATTCCGAATCCAAAAGTTAAATATAACAATAATTTTATTGAGTCCATGTACAGGTAGAAAGGTTGTCAAAGGTAAGTGAGTGCACGTTTTATTTCTTATCGTTGTTGCATAGTCTTTAGTAGTTATGTACTCAGCTTTGCTGACTGTTTGCTTTGTGTGCATGGCTTTGTCTTAGACTCGGCCCTACGATGACTCACTTGTGGTGAGTAGTTATCTAGTAAAAGGAAAGCTGCAGGTACAAGTGGGCATAAGTCTTTTCATGATGGGATGGAGTGAGAGCACTTTCTGTGGTCGTAGTTTTACTTTATTTCAATTGCTTGCAGAGACTAACGTTTAAGTGATTGTTTGGATTTTGAAAGACTTCTGATTATTAATTTTGGTTTTGGTTTTTAAAGGGCCATTAACTTGGTTCCGGAGTGTAATAAATTTGAAGTTGATTTTATTTTCAGGTTGTTTGAAGTTTAGTTTTAAATTGTTTTGGTTTTAAGACTTCCGCTGTAATAATTTGATAAATGTCTTAGTCGTTATCACGATGGCGGTAATACTTTGGTTTTTCCATATATAGTAGTTTAATAAACGTAATATCTACTAGTTTAACATGTTTTCCGGAAAAATAGGAAGTAGGAAGTTAGGGAAAATCCAGTGTGTTACACATCCGCTCTGATACCATGACAAACTTCATTGGACCTAGACATAGGCCTACACCGGAGGAGAGAATGACTACATACAAGCCCATTGGGGTTCCATCATAAAGCCAATTGGTAATATGAAGAGTAACCATCTAAACTTAATTATATGTCATCCTCCTTCTTATTCTTCAATGCGGGACTCACATGTAGGTTTACTTTCTCAACAGAAAGGTTAGATTCCCCATTAAACACATGATTTCCATCATAAGTTAGAAAGACACTCAGATACTTGGTTGACGAATCATAAATTATCCAAACATCTGCAGCTGTATTCTTGTACTTCAAACCAACATATAGTTGATCTCCCACAGATAAATAAACTTCTGATTTTGTTGAATTGACATCTATACCCACATGATCAGCTAAAGGATCATATGGAGGATTACAGAAGGTATCAAACTCAACAGCGACAATGGGGTAACTGGTAACATTGTAAGTACCTTTTGTAGCACCACTTACCAAGCCTAGACATTTACCGTATGAATCATTTATAGCATTCGCTGTATCTTCATTGAAAGATGTTAGAAAAAAGGCGAGCCCATCACCATAAAAATTACTATCATTTCCTATCTGTGTGATTTTGAACGTAAAGTGTGTGGTAAAATTAGTTGTTTTGTTGGTACGCTTATCCCAGAGGCGTACAGGTTTATAGTAGGACACGCGTCCTGTACTGTTATTATATATATCATTTAACTGAGAGATTTCTAGTATCTAACGGTTAGATACAAATTTTGCATCTAACAAGTCAATTTAGTAAATATAGCTAATTTTGAGGAGCACTGATGGTACACATATGCAAATGCTATGTATACATGTACCATTACTATATGTATACACCTCATATATTGATATTTACCAAATTAAATTGTTAGATGCGAAATTTGCATCTAACAATTAGATATTAGGAATTTCTCCATTTAATCCACTCTCTGTGAGCTCAATTCCATTTCTTTTTATTTGAGACAATTGCATCACCCTCGTAGTTGATAATCAAAACACCATCGAGTGGGAAGCTGAAGGATACAGCATAGTTTGAGTGTGCATAACCTACAAAGAACAGAAAGGAAATGAAAGTTTGGAAAATAAAGGAAACAAGAGATACACTCATTATGTGATTCATTTGAATATTGGATTCCCTTAAAAATTTTGTTAAGTGTGAGATTGCATAAAGCAAAAGAGCAGAATGATTGATTGTAAATGAATGATTGATTCCATTCATTCGTTTAACAAGTTAATAATAGCCAAGTCAATGTTCAATTTTCATGAAATATAAAACACTTTCGCAAGACTTATGTACGCCACCATCCATGACCAAATATGTGATAATTAGCGGGTCGCATAAAATGTATCAAAATAATTTACTATGTACTCTGTATAATCTTTTGTTGATAAAGTTTTATATACACCCGGTGTATAATTATTGTACAACAGGTTTAAAGTTATACTTTTTTGTGTTTTAGTTACAATAAAATCAGTTCAAATTATACTTTGTTGAGTTCTAGTTACTTTAAAATCAACTTAAGTTACCATGCACTTTCTTATATTCTAATGGTGAAATCCCAATTTTAATGAATAAATATAGCTTATTATGTCATACATAATATTTATTTGTTCAAGTATTCAATTAATTTTCAATGATTTTAAAGTTACTAAAAATTTAATTCTAGTTATTAAAAAACTAATTCAAGTTAGTCGTTATACAATAATTTTATTGTACACCAAGTATATGCAATATTCATTTTTTTAACGAGTGTAAAAAGGAATACTCGAAGTACTTTGTATAGTTTTGTAAGAGTGGAGTAAAAAAGTACGTAAAAATTAATGAATATAGCCTTATCCAAAGCAAGCCAAGTCAATGTTCACAACTTACATTCGGTCTTTTTAATTCTTTCATTTAGAAGACAAATCATCGAAAGGTGAAAGCTACCTTGCGTGCGTGTTCACTTCACTTGGGCACTTCTTTCTTTTCTTCACCAGGAAAATACTGAAAAAGAAAGGTCCTTTCTTCATTCAATTGGACCCTTAAATCACCTCAGCCGAGTTGGTGCTAAAAATTTAAGTCACCTAAATTGTTTGGGGTATGGGATGAAATAAAATTTAATCATAAAAATTGACTAAAATTGAGTTGCTATCAAAACTAGCAACTCATTTAAGGAGCTTAAATTTTCAGTTTCCTTATTAACTTAGCTTGTTTGAAATACCTTATCGGGTTCAATTCTATTTCAAATCATGTTCCCAAACATAGCCTTGTTATCATATCATTAAATTAGGAAAATAATATGGAATATTAATTCATTGCTCCCTATTACTTAGGACTCCCATCTCAAACTTCTTCATTGATCTAATAATTGATAGATGCTATCTTTTGCTAATTTTAAGGATTATTAGAATTTTTTCATGGGAGTGAATATCAACTAGTTTGGTTAAATACTTAAATTCTTATGGTGTGGTATCCAAGACCCTGAATCATCATATCCATCGATTGTCCTTTTGCTCTTTAACACAAACTGAACAGTAAAATTTGTGGGAAGTTTCATTTTTCAAAGAATTGTAAACTACTTCTTAGTGTGTTCCTATTATATTTAATAATTACTTAACTAGCATAATGTCGGTGTGATAATGTACGATTTAAAAGTCTAATACTAAAGTAGCAATACGTTACTCCGTATAATAATTAAATTGACAAGCTTAATAGTTATATTAAAGTTTTTTATTGTATTAACAAAAAAAATGATATCTACTAAAATCATTAAATATACCCATTTTGTTTCACTTAATTAGTCAAATAACAAAATTATTCTCATTTATATATATGAGATTTCATTTACATTTTATTTAAATAGTTTCTATAATTGTGATCTTGTGCAACAAATAATATTTTTTTAACTATTGATATTTCGTGCAATAATAATACACTTGAAATATAGAGATCTTCTATATTGATGATAAATTTTAACTATTGAGTTCCCATGCAATAATGTTATATTTGAACTATTAATTAAAATCATGTGCAATAGTAAGCAACTGTAAAATATTGATATTTCGTACAATAATAGTACACTTTAAATAATGAGATCTCGTGCAATAGTAGTAAATTTGAACAAAATTGACATGAAATAAATTTTTAGAATAATCTAAAATAAATACCAACAAAAACTAAATCATGAATTACTTGTTTTTGTTAATTTTGCACATGAAACTGAAAATAATTAAAATAACAAAATCAAAAAATTGATTTAATTCTTTATGTAGCAATGTTTAGTAGTAATTAATGAAAGTTGAAACAATCTTATTTTTGAATAAAAAAATAAAATTAAATGAGCTCAATGACATAAAATAAGTCTTCATTTCTTTATAAATTATAAATAAAAATTATCAACAATATTATTTATAGAATTTATTGAAAAGTCAAAATTATGAAATTACAAAAAAAAAAATAGGTCATTTAATTTTTTTAATTATAAAAAGTATTCTACAAATTAATAATATTAGTTCCCGTGTAATAATATTATATTGGAACAAAATTACATGAGTTACAAAATCACAAACTCATGCAATAGTAATAAATTTGAAAAATATATGACACGCCACTTCACTAATTTCAAACAAAATTACCCTTAAAATTAGAGGGAAAAAAAAACTAAATTATATTTGTTTACAGTGGTATTCTTTTAGATATCTTGTAATATTATTGTCATCCTGAACAATAATTTACCAATAAATTAGATGAAAATAAACCTAAATTGTTACTTTGAGATAAATTTATTGGGGTAATTTTAGGGGAAAAAAGAGAACATTATTATACAGAAAATAATTTCTTCCCTTATTCATCCAACTTTTTTTTTTTATCAAAAATGTTGGCCTTGAATTTGAGCTAGAACTCATTTAGTTGTTGAGCCGAATGATAGATTGATTTTTTTTATCTTAAGGTTAGAGTTTTTGAAGTTCTTGAAATTGAGATTTGTGAGAGTTTTATTTAGAAAATAATATATATATATATATATTAATGTAGTTATAAAAAAAAAATTAAGGGATCACGTTTCCAAGATTTTTACATATTGATGCATCAAATTGAAAAAATATTACTTGTAAATAATTGCAAAATATTTTCTCATTATATAATCAGTTATTATATTTAATGAATTTGAAAAATAAGCTGAAAACGATTAATCATTTGTCAAGCACACAAATATAAAAAATAGAATTCATGTTAATACTGAAAGCAAAGTAATATTTTAAATGTTTGTTCATACAAAATTTGTAAATTATTTTTATTTTTAAAATATCTATAAATTATATAATTTATTATATAATGACTCAAAAACGTCAGTATTTGATTATTGATCTATTAGATAGTCATTTCAAACTAGTTTAATAGGTTACCTGAGACATAGACCAAATCTCTGCTATATCATTATGTTTATCGATACTCAACACTTTAAAAAAATTACAAGTAATATTTATTTGCAATCAGGTGCTTGTAAATGCATAATCACAGTCAAATCAATTACCTCCAAGACACAATAAGTTTAATATGAAGCAACAATGAAGCAACACTGGCACATCTAATTAAGATGATCATAAATTGGTGGTGCCACTACTGCTTGTTAACCCTGAGGATGAACTCACATTCATTTACGACAAAAATAAGTTTTAACCGGAAGTTTCATAGGCAAGGTAAGGATGCAATAAGATGCTTGCAAATGCATAATCAAAGTCAAATCTATTACCTCCAAGACACAATAAAGTTTAATATGAAGCAACAATGATGCAGTACTGGCACATCTGATTAAGATGATCATAAATTGGTGGTGTCACTACTACTTATTAGCCTTGAGGATGAACTCACATTCATTTGCGACAAAAATAAGTTTGGACCAAAAGTTTCATAGGCAAGGTAAGGAAAGGAGATTCCAAGTTAAGAACATTATAAATTTATAATATGCCTTACCAAAGGACGAGAAGTATATTTGGGATGACAATACCATAAGCCCACAAGCATCAAGCACTTCATTTGCTGAATGTGGAATTGTCATTTAGATAGCTTCAAGAAGATGACCTTCTCCATAGAGGTGCCACAAGGCAGCCATTCTATTAGACGCACCTTCAAAGGTCCCTCCAAGAATACAACAGGCCGCCTTCCACATGCAAGTTCAAGGGCTACTATGCTAAAACCGTACAAATCAAATTATTTGTGCGTTGTATTTCCCCCTTATAACACACTCCGAAGCTAGGTAACCTAAAGTACCAGTTGCTACATTTGTTTGTGAGCCAATATTGTGGTCCACAAGCCTTACAAGCCCAAAATCTCCAAGCTTAGCATTTTTGAATCAAGCATGGCATTTCTTGATTTGGTATCTCTGTGCAATACACATTATTGCTCCCATTCTTGATGCAAATGGAGCCCAAAAATAAATATGCTCATCTTCAACTCTTTTTCGTCTTTCTTTCACAAAACTAAAAATCCACTAAAGTAATGCATAATCATAGAGTACATCCTCAAAATGTTGAAATTTAGAAATCTATTATTTAAAAATTTTTAAAAAAAAAAAATCTCTTTGCAATTAGGAAATATAAAATCTTTGAGAAGATAAGTTTTTTAAAATCCATTTTAGTTGCGGATACAATTCTTCAAATATGTGGATCCTATTTGCAAATTAACAGCTAATTGGATAGTAAGTGAAGACAGCAACCCCCACAATAGGATAATTAGAGGGTGGGAGGAGGAAGGTGAGGTAGAAGGAAAGGATAGAAGATAGAACCATTTTATAACTTCTAATAAGCATTATCCTTCCAAAAGTAGAGAACAATTGTTATTGAAAACAAAGAATCGAATTCATTTTACTAATCTGCACATTTTTAGCAAGAAAAAATCTCAATAAACAAATATAAACATATGGTTCACACTTCACAAGCTACAATTGTTTCTAATACAATAAAAACCTTCTAGTCAAAAACCAAACACGTCATGAAATAAATTTTACAACAATTCATGCTCAACTAACAAGAGACCATTTTATGACATAGCGTGGAAACTATCAAGTAGATCAATTCTTGTCAACCAATATGTCAAAGATTGGCTTTGACAGCAACAGAATTGTCGACCATCTCGTCAACAAATATTTCAGTTGGTTCAAGGCAACCTCTCAAAGAGTCATGTCCAAGTTGAGCCCTTTCATTATCCCCAAAGCCAAAAATCTGGCCCCTGCTGGTTAACACAACAGTGTGATAAAGACCAGTACTAATTTGAGAGATATAATGACCTTTCAAGCTATCAAGGATCCGTGGTCTAGTTATCTTATCAGATACTCCCCTATCTGTAAATCCAAGGCTGCCAAAGCCCATCCACCCAAACGCAAAAACAGACCCAGTGTCCACTAGAACAAATGTTTTTCTCTTACTAGCACAAACCTGCAAAGAAACGCAAGTTATGTAAGCTTCTAAAATACACCGAAAGAGGACATGAAAAATGTCCAATGATGATCATTTCCCACCTAGAAAAGAATAAATGAACAACTATACTTTTGCAAGAAAATGTTGCCAGTAGAATCGCCTATAACTCAACTATGGCAACCAGCCAACCCCCCATAAGTCCATAACTATTTCCCACACACAAATGGACAAAAGAAACAAAGATGAAAAAGAAGTGAAATAGGAAGGTCCTGTGGACTGTGGCCAAGATGTCTCAACTTTCTCTAACATTGTAGCCTTTTACATTACAACTACAATAGAGTACTTAATGGTAGTTTATATTTAATTTAGAAGCATGAGGTCCACTTCATTCCAACCCAAATTGGCAAATCATACTATACTAAGACTTTGAATTCCATTCAGAATAGAGGCTTGTACTTATAGAAACAAGTAACAAATTCAAATTGCAGGAACTTAATTTCATAATTTATAACACACCAATCTAATTGTTATGCTTTTGGAAAATCTTATTTGGCCACAATTGTTTATAAGATTAACTCTTATTCACACAAATAACTCCAGCAATCATAAGATTAACCTTATTTTGTCACCAAGAATAACCCAAAATCATCTACTCCCTTTGCTCCACATTTTTCTTTACATTTTACCTTTTCACATTTGCCAATGTAAATACTCTAGCGTTTATATCTTTAAGTTTGTATTTGCAAAAATTATACAAAAGTTGATATTAGAATAGAATAAACCAAAACGAATCAAACAAGACTCCATATGAATATAAACTACCATTAAGTAATAAAATATTTCAATATTTTATCAATTTATCTTTTTGGTATCAATTTCACATGAGCCAAAAAACTTAAAAAATAAATAAATAAATAAAACAAAAAAAAAAAAACAAAACAAAATAAAAGAATATGTGTGTAAGGAGCTACAAATAGAAATATTTAGTAAAATTAAACATTTATTATATTAATTAACGCATGATTTGTCATGAATTCCAAAAATATTTCCATTTTAAGCTATGCATTCAATGCTTATATGTAGTCCTAAGGACTACATATAGAATTATCCTAAAATAAATAAAAAAAATTTATACTCCCTCCGTTTTTTCTAGTTGCAACTTTTAAATATTTTATCTCTCACAAAAAATACCCAAAAGTTGCAACTAAAAAAAAAAAAAAACAAAGTGAGTAAATAATAACATATTTGCTAATTTTACTTGACCCCGGGCATCATCCAGGCCCAAAACTAGTTCAATTTAAAAAGGTAACCCCATCCATTGATTAGTCTAATTGAGTTGCAACCCCTTGGTTGCAGACTTGTATAGGTTTACAACATGATTATTGTTTTCTACAATATTAATTGTTAAACAAGTCAAATAATAGTTAATCTTGTGGATAAAAAGCTAAGATATTCAATTTACGAGCAGATTACGATGACATGCTACAAAACAGATTCGGAGTGAATCTGGTTGGAAGCATTCATAATTCAATGTTGTTTTAGACTGTAATTCTCAAATCAATATTATCTATTTTGATTTAGGCTTAAAATATATCCAAACCAAACAGTTCAATTTAATAAATTTGGTGGCAAGTGAGCTTGAAAATCAATAGGAATGCATTGTGCAATAGAATGAAGGCAAAATGTACATTTACTTTCTATCAACAATCATGTTGCCAAAAAGGTTTGGGGAGGTGAAATTCACCAAATTTTATTTCTATCATGTCCAAATTAGAAAAACCAAATCAGAGACTTTGAGACAAATGACAGTAAAAGGTTATGAGGATATGATAAAAGCATTTACACAAGACTAACCTGCACAGCAAGATGATTCTTCAAGCTGCTTACAAGTGAAGGAGTTGTCTTGTCTATTTCATCTCCATGACCCAATGCACCACAATAACCTTTACCCCAAGTATAAACCTTAAAGAATAGTTGAGAAGACGCAGAAGGTCATACAGAAGGTCAATTGAATAAAATGCTTGAATTTTAAGATCAAGATTGAAAGAGCTTACATATCCACAGGAATCAAGAGCAACAGCATGCTCATCCCCGGCTGATACACGGACAACACGGATACCCTTTCTTCTAAATGACAAGATAGCCCGTGGCTGGTGCTCATTATGCTGGTCACCATGGCCTAGGCAGAAATTTGTACCAGAACCAAATGAATAGACTGTCCCATCATAAGCCACGGCTAAGGAGTAACTTGGACCAGCAGAAATCTGACCTATAGAGCCAACACCCTCAAGAAGCTCCACAAGTTTTGGTGTAGGTCTATCCATTGTATCACCATGACCAAGCTGCCCATGTGCATTTGTTCCACATGTGTAGACATGGCCTTCTGTTGTGAGGAACATGGTAAAACTAAGTCCTGCAGCAACCTGCACAATTCACACGTTTCAGTAAAACTTATCATGAACTGAAGAAAGAAAAACAATCATCAAAATACATTGTGCAAAGTATAGAACAGCATAAAAAGCTAGGACTCAGAATTGGGGATATGCCTAATCTGATGCAAAAGATACAGAGAGAGATAGACTAATATAGTGATCAATAGTCCAATGATAACACAAGATCAACTATATTTTGTCCCCTCAAGGTCACTAACTACAGTAGTATGTAATGAATCAAATATTAGGCCAAAGAAAATTTAGGTATTTCATAATAACTTCGAAGCTTCTAAAATGTTTTAGATTGTTATGTAGGGTTCTTTCTATATATAGTACTCTAAGTAGAGGGGGAAGAGGATGTAAATTTTGTGCGATTTCTAAATTAGAAATTTATAGCCTAAAGCTACTAAGGAGAGTTATAACCTCAAGCTATGTTTATCTTGTAAAATCATTCAATCAAACATCCCAATCTTCTACCATTTTAGTTCCAAATTACTGTTACTATTAATATGAAATTTTTAGTTCACTAGATAGGAATTTCCCTTGAATACAGAAATAATGTGCATTCAATCTGACTTTCTATCATTTTAAGTTGCAAATTACTGTTACTATTAATATGAAGTTTTTAATTTACTACATAGGATTTTCCCTTGATTAAAGAGATAAAGTTGCACTTCCGAAAGCCCACGTAAAGGGCCTGCAACTGCTTCAATGCTGATACAGTAACTGAACTACCATGTTACAACATAAATCTTTCCCCATGCCAGTAAAATAATACTTTAGGCTTATCTACTGCATTAAATTTTCTTAATGTTAATCTCAACTGCAAGAGCCTTTATAAAAAGCAACTTATGAAAACCTGTTAATACAGCTTTAATTTGTCAACTGAATTAGATATTTTAGATTTACTATAATTTATACTATACTTCTATACCACACATCCCCTCCAAAAGCTCTAGTTCATATTGCAACTATCCATAACTATACAAAATATTAGCACATCACAAAGCACCTACATGACAGAAATGCAATTAAAAGTTTGCTAAGTCATTTCACCAGTGGTACACTTAGAAAACAGGTGGTTCAACCTGCTTAGTTAGAGGGAAAAAAACACATTATCAACCCTAGAAAATGCTGAATGGACTTGAATATCCTAAGAAAAGCAATATGGGTGCTAGAAGGGAGGAAATGCACCATCCTGCTCCATTTCTTTGGTGGTAATATGGTTTTAGAAATTTAGAGGTCAAACACTTCTGGCTTTGACCACATCTCTTCAAAAGGAGTATCCAATTGAACGGAGAAAAAATATCACAACATTACCTCCTTAATTTTTATATGCAACAAAAAGAGTGTCACGGACTTCTAGAAAAATTTTGAAAAGAAATAATTAGTAAGTTTTGGGCTAAGATAAGAGGAGAGAATAAAGTTGTGGGATAAGGTAAGGGGTATTCCAAAAAAAAAAAAAAAAATTGCCAAAAAGACAAAAGTTGAATGTTCATTGCAAATAATTATTGGCTTCCTCAAATGGTCAAAGTAGATGAAACAAATCATGTGCATCTATGTCGTTTTGCACACAAAACATTCTCATGCAAGAGCTAATCAAACCATATTGAAATCTACAAGCAAAAATATAGTAATAGTAATGCGACAAATTAGAAACCATTTGAAGAACTGCTCAAACAACATATATAAAGTGAACAAATGATAAACCACAACGAAAAACAACCAGTTTTGTTATCCATTGACTTTGCAAACAATATCTTATATACAAAAAATTGTCCTTACCTGCTTGCAAGGAATGCCTTTGAGAGCTTCAACAAACCGAGGCCGAAAAATAGGACGACCTGTGTCTTTATGCCCACAGCAGAATGAGGAATTGTCTCCACAAGTGAAGACCTGTATACCAGCAGAAGATTCCTTATAAAGTTCAGAAAATGAACTAATGATAATAACCTTAAAAAGTACCGACAAAACTTCAGACTTCTAAGAAAATAATTATAGAAGTGGAAGTTCTTCTAATGATTACCAAAAGCATTCAAATGAGATGTTACTTTATCATAGAAAAAGAAACAAAAAAAAATGCTTTCGCAAGATGAGCTTAATATGATCAGCTGTTTCAATGTACACAGATGACGCTCCAGTTCACAAATCAAAAACAAATAAGATGTAAAAGGTTATTTGAAGAAGCTTAAGTGAATGCTGAAACCATGCTAGTGTACAATGCATAGACGACTATATTCACTTGCAATAGCAAAACAACTTCAAAAGCATCAAAATACAACAAAACATCACATCAGAAACTGATTTTGGCACTCCAAAGTTGTAATTTTGGCACTCTCATTGTGATTCCACATTTTTCTTTACTCTATTTATACAGCGCTAAAATAAGGTCATTAGGAAGAAGTTGGGGGTTGCTTCTATTGAAGAAAAAAATGAGGGAATGTCATCTAAGATGATTTGAAAATAGAATACCGAGATCAAGTAACACAACGATAAGGAGGTTGAAGAGTGAGTGGCAACAAGATGGATGGAAGAGAGGTAAAGCAAAACCAAAGCAAATTTGGAAGAGGGTTGTTAGTGGAGATATGAGGGTGTTAAGGCTTGAAAAAATTTAGTATTAAACAAGGAAGATTAGAAGAAAAGGATTTCTGCGGTGACTTTTGCGATTCCTCATATTGATTCATATCTAGCCGACTCCAAATTATTTTGGGGCTAACGCTTTGGTGTTGTCATTGTTGTTGTTGATGATATTATTGTATTCACGAAGTGCCAAAATCAAATTCCCAAAACATCCTTTCATCAAGCCCCAGAGCTCAGGGGATTTAAACTCAAACATTTGAGCTCCAATAAAACCCTTTTCATATATATATATATATATATATATATATATATATATATATATATATGTATATACATATTTAAATTTTACTCATCCATCCCCTGCGATCACGTACCTCATTCTCCTCTAAATCTAAAAGCTTCATATCCTTTCTAACCCCTTCCCACGAAATCATTTTTGGTCTCCCCTTACCTCGTTTGAGATTTCTATGATCCCACCCTTCCACTCATCGCATCAGGGCTCCTTCAGGTCTCCATCTCACATGACTGAACCAACGCAAGCGATTTTTCCTTAATTTGCTTGTAATGTCAATGACACCAACTTTTCGGCCTATGACTTTAATTTTGATCCTATCCCTTAGAGTGTTCCCGCACATCCATCTCAACATCCGCATCTCTGTAACTCCTACCTTTTGAATGTGCTCCTTCTTGTAAGCCCAACATTTTGTACCATTGAACAACACTGGTCTTATGGTGGTCCAATAGAATTTCCCCTTCCTTCAAATTTAACGGGATGTTTTTGTCACATAGCACCCTCGTGGCTGCTTTCCATTTAAGCCACGCCAATTTAATCATGTGTGCCACATCTTGGTCAATGCCACCATTCTTTTGGATAAATGACTCGAGATATTTAAATTATTCCCTCATAACTAGGACTTTTCCATCCAACCTCACCACCGCATCACTTACTCCACTCTGAATCCCAAAGCGGCATTTCATATATTCTGTCTTACACTGACTTAGCTTAAACCCTCTAGACTTCAACCTTGTCTCCATTGCTCTAATTTGGCATTAACCACCTTTTTAGTTTCATCCACCAATATGATATCATCTGCAAACAACATGCATGGTACCTCATCCTGGATTGACCTTGTTACTTCATCTATGATCACTGCAAAAAGAAAAGGGCTTAACGCCTACCTGTGGTGCAACCCAATTGTTATAGGAAAGTCTTTAGTCAACCCACCACAAGTCCTAACATTTGTGGACACCTCCCGATACATATCCTTAACCAGGCCAAAATACCTTTGTAATATACCTTTCTTCATCAGAAACTGATTTTGGCACTCCAAAGTTGTAGTTTTGACACTCTCATTGTGACACCACATTTTTCTTTACTCTATTTATATAGCGCCAAAATGAGGTCATTACTCATTAGGAAGAAGTTGGGGGCTGCTTCTGTTGAAGGCAAAATGAGTTGGGGGCTGCTTCTGTTGAAGGCAAAATGAGGAAATGTCATCTAAGACGGTTTGAAAATATAAGACAAAGACCGAGTAACACAACAGTAAGGTGGTTGAAGAATGAGTGTCAACAAGATGGATGGAAAAGAGGTAAAGGAAAACTAAAGCAAACTTGGAAGTGGGTTGTTAGTGGAGATATGAGGGTGTTAGGGCTTGAAGAAATTTAGTATTAAACAAGGAAGATTAGAGGAAAAGGATTTCTGCGATGACTTTTGTGATTCCTCATATTGATTCATATCAAGCTGACCCCAAATTATTTTGGGACTAAGGCTTTGGTGTTGTCATTGTTTTTGTTGATGACATTATTGTATTCACGAAGTGCCAAAATCAATTATGGGAGTGCCAAAATCATTTGCCCAAAACAACCCTACATCAAGCCCGGGATTTAAACTCAAACGTTTGAGCTCCAATACAACCCTTTTCATATATATATATATATATATATATACTACCTCCGTTGTTTTTTAGTTACAACATTTTAAAAGATGCACTATTCATCTTTTAAGTTTTGATTTAATTTTATGATCAATGTATAAAGTAGAATATAGTCAATATGGATCTTGTTTGATTCGTCTTAATGTACACTTTATTAATGTGTATTTTTTATAATTTATGCAAATATATAATTAGAGTTATAAATTGTTAAAAATGCGCCTTAGCAAGTGTGAAAAAGTGAAATATTGCAACTAAAAAAGAATGGAGGGAGTATATATATAGGTTCATTCTCGTGTAAATCTAAAAGCTCCATATCCTTTCTAACCCCTTCCCACCAAGTCATTTTTGGTCTCCCCCTCGTTTGAGATCTCTATGATCCCACCCTTCCACTTATCTCATCAGGCTCCTTCAGGTTTCCGTCTCACATGGCCGAAGCAACGCAAAAATGATTTTCCCTTAATTTGCTTGCAATGTCAACGACACCAACTTTTCGGCGTATTACTTCATTTCTAATTCTATCCCTTAAAGTGTTCCCACACATCCATCTCAAAATCCGCATCTCCATATCTACTACCTTTTGAATGTGCTCCTTCTTGTAAGCTCAACATTCTGTACCGTTGAACAACAATGGTCTTATGGCAGTCCGGTAGAATTTCCTCTTCAAATTTAACGGGACGTTTTTGTCACATAACACTCACGTGGCTGCTCTCCATTTAAGCCATCCAAATTTAATCCTACATGCCACATCTTGGTCAATGCCACCATTCTTTTGGATAAATGACCCGAGATATTTAAAACATTCCCTCATATCCAAGACTTTTCCATCCAATCTCACCAGTGCATCACTTACTCCACTCTGAATCTCAAAGTGGCATTCCATATATTCCGTCTTACTCCGACTTAGCTTAAACCCTCTAGACTCCAACCTTTGTCTCCATTGCTTTAATTTGGCATTAACCCCCTCTTTAGTTTCATCCACCAATACGGCATCATCCGCAAACAACTTGGGGGGCACTATGGTACCTCATCCTGGATTGACCTTGTAACTTCATCTATAACCACTACGAAAAGAAAAGGGCTTAACGTCGACCCTTTGTGCAACCCAATTATTATAGGAAAGTCTTTAGTAAACCCACCACAAGTCCAAACATTTGTGGACACCTCCCGACACATATCCTCTTTGTAATATACCTTTCTTCATCATTGCCCACCAAAGTACATCTCTTGAAACCTTGTCATAAGCCTTCTCTAGATCAATGAAAACCATATATATATAATTCCCTCATAGGTATCCATATGATCTGAAGAATGTAAACTAGCATCTAGAACATGACAATAATAAGAGGAAGTTTAAAATATCCACAAGATCTTAAAGTTTGTTTGTCACCTAGTCTTGCACCATCATACTCGAATTTGGGAAATGATCGGTTAATGCTCAAAACCCTTAACCCAACTGCTCTTCCAAGTGTGATTTCCAAAGCTAAATGCATAGCTCACAAAATGACATCACTCACACCACAAGTCATAGTCACACCAGTTCCAAATATCTAACAAGTAATTACTTGATGCGCAATTTTCCTTCCGTGCATTCTAGCATGCTTGGAAGATGAATTGCAGTTACCTAACTCTTCGTGATAGTTACCATCCAATAACCAAAGACAAAACAGCATCCTTAAATTAACACAAGAAAAACATCTAAAGCACAAACAGATAAATTGCTCAACTTAACATCCTTTGATAACAAAAATAGACCTTTGGTACTAGTTACACTCTGCACACCAACCCAACTTTCATAAGCAGGCAATGCATCTAAAGCTAAGTATCATAAAACTTCACAACCTTCTATTGAACTGAGAGCCAAAGCAATGTGACAAAATCTTAAATACAGTACAAAAGTGGAACACTTTTCCATAAAGGCTACACGATAACACACAGAAAGGACAGTAGTAAATCCCGCTCAGATTGACCAAACATCCTTCAAGTCTTTTCAACAAAAACAGATAATTCTAAAATTAGAACACCAGAAACAATCGAGGTAAGTAAATAACAGGACACACACCTCTCCAGACTGTGTGACAAAAGCAGCATGATTATGAGAAGCAGAAATTTGAACCACAGGCGATACAGAAGGAAAGCTGATCGGGCTAAATGATACGCACTGCGTCATTTCTGAACCCTGGCCAAGAACACCACACAAGCTAGAACCACACGAGTAAACAGATGAATTGCTGACAAGCAAAGTGTGATATCTTCCAGCTTTTATCTGCATCTGCTGATCAAAATTGACAACACAAGCAACAAATGAGCCACTACTCAAACCAACTAAAATTAACCAAATTAAAGAAAATACAAATCGTAAAACTCCGCAACTTAAGAGTTAAAGAATCAAAACACTAACAATCACACACTTCTACTCCTTAAGCAAAATATGTTCCAAAATCTTCGCAAAGTATTCCTAATACACCAATGTGGCATCTATTTAACATCAAATTCGCTCCAAATTCAGCCAAAATTGATTTAATTTCACATAGCACTTTAACACACAAACTATGCAAAACCTAAGCAAATCATTCCTAACGAACAAATGCGGCATTACTTTACCTTCGTATTCAAACCATAATATCACAATCAGCACATAGAAGATGCACAACCTAAACAAAGCATTTCTAATGCACCAATGTGGCATCACTTTGATCCAATAGCAGCCAAAAATGACCATTTCACAATCAACATATAAAAATGCAAGCTTCGGCATTAGTGAACAATATAAACACCGCCACACAAATTAAAATAAAAAAAAAAAAGCAAGCAATGACCATAATCCACGTCGAACACACAATGAACTTCTAAGCTGAAATAATCAACTTTAAAAATGCTGAAACAAAAGTCAATTTCGCCTAAAATTATCAATAATTTGAAGCTAATTATCATCAAATACTAAAATTATTAAAACTTTAGGAATAGAGGAGTCAATACATTGCCAGAGGAAGTCTGAACAATGTCAGAAGCTTGTTCAACAGACTGCAAAAACCTCAAAAGCCTCTTCCAATTCCCGCCACAGCGATCAAACAGCTCCTTTCGAGCCTCGAAACTCATCGAACCGTATACCGGATTCTCAACACAGAGCTGAAACGCCGCTAAATCCACAAGAGATCGAAACTTAAGAGGATAAAACCCTTGACATCCTCCAAAAATAGACGAAGAGAGCTCCAAACACACGAGATCAACAGCACTCAATCTTCCGCAAGTAAGAATCTCCAATACGACGTGCGAAGGTAGTTCGTCGATTGTCGCCGCCATTGTCGAAACAAAAACCGCAGCAAATAAACGAGGTTCAATGTCAATTTGTTGAATTGAGGAATTTTGGAGAAGGTAACATCAAATTTTTAGGCGAAAACGAGAGCAATTGAAGTAGAGTATGAAGAAAACATCAGAAGGAAGGAAGATGTGAGAAATTGAGTAAGGAAATGGAGTTTTCGATGCGAAATTTACAGAAAATGGTGGAGAATTAAACATGAGAAGTAGAAAAAATTTGAGAAATTAATTGCCAAAAACCGAAAATTATGCAGCTTTTTTAGGGAATTCTGGAGTAATTTGGGGGAAAATTGAAGAATTGAATTGAATTGAAGGAAATTGGGGAAAAAAATTAGGGTTCTGAGAGTGGAAATTTAAGGAACTTGGAGTTTATTTTTGTAAGAGGTGAAATGAAGGAAGAAGGAAACATGAATTATTTGAACATTGAAGAGAGAGAAAGAGGAAGAGAGAGAGTTGGTGACAACTGACAAAGTCTTCCACTATGAGAGAGAAAGTGGAAAAAGTAGAAGAGAGTTACGAAATTGATTTGATTGCATTTTATTGTCTTCTTAATTTTTAAAAAAATTTTGAATTTGATTTCTATTGTTTCATAACAATAATTTTAAGTTTTTCATTGATATAGACAAAAAATTTGATTGCATCTCACATGGGTGAGTGTATCCGATAAAACAATTACATTTCGATTGGATGATAGTCTTATTTGGGAGTTAGTTGTTTAATAAAAGTAATATGAATTTGGTGTACACTAATTTATTGTGCATCCAATATATTTGTATGATTATATCGCGTAAAAGCTCATTATATCATCCAAATTGATTCTATCATTTGAAATATGATTATATCATTTAAAATATCATTATATCATTTGAAACATGATTATATCTAATTATATCATTCGAAAAGGGATTTTATCACAAAAGATATTATATTATATCAACAAAAAATAAATTCTACCTCCCTAAACAATTAGTTGCAACAAAAGGATAACATTTGTGATAGCAATTTTAAATGTAACAAATAGTTTATTACAACTAATCGTTTACGGGGTAGTATACTAGTATTCAAGGTGTGAGTATATTATTTGAAAGGTAACTATATTATTTAAAATATGATATATCATTTAAAATATTATCATATCATGTAAAGTACGATTATATCATACAAAATACAATTATAAAACTAAACTTTTGTATTGGTATGTTACATCTTATGATGAACCTCCTCATGTCGTCTAAATTTTTTAGGTATTTTCCCTGTTTTCAGATAATCGCAACGTTTCACTTTGATACGTATTGTCAGGAAGAGACTTCAATTAAATTATTTTAATAAATTCGTTCATTTATGTATTAGATTTTTTTTCTTAAAATGCGTGCCAAAATAAAAGGTTGTGATTAATATGGAATTGAGGAAATATTAGAGGGGTTGATGATGTCGATAGTTACATAATATACCTAGTACAATAAATATTAATTTTATTTTTCGAAAATGATTAAATGTTATGTATAAGTATAAATTCATTTCTTGAAATGGAAACCATTTAAGAATTTATGTCAAAATTTCACATCATTTGAGATACTTCATTTATTTCTTTACTTGCTACATTTAACACAACTTAAAACGTTTATATCTTGAACTATAAACTTGTAAAAGTTTCAAAAATTATATGGTTGGATAGCACATATTGTGACGAATCAAGCAAAATCTCATATGACTATAATTTATCTTTCGCATATAAAACTAAAGAGAGTCAAAATATTCATATAAATAGTGATAAAAGTCAATATGTAGCAAGTAATAAAAACTAGAGGTAATGATAAATATTTGATTTTACATTTTATTTCCCCTTTAATCTCCTTATTCATAACCCTAAAAGCTATGTACGAACTATATCATTTTCCTTTATGTTTAAAATATTTTTTGAACAAGCAAACAGGATTCTCGGTGGCCATATCTGATGGATTAGTTTGCTAAGTTGTGATTGGAGGACTAAGCTTGTTAGTAGTTCACAATTGCTGCTAGCTCTACGACATGTGGCTGTAATAAACCTTAGTAGTTAAGAATCCAGAAGCTTCCTATGATGTCTTGAATTTGTTGAATCATGACTTCATGTGTGAATTAGGAATGTGACAAACTTAATTAAAATCAACATAAAAAGTGACCTAATAGTGGAGTAGTTTATTATTGTTAATTGTGTTTTGATAATTTAAATAAAAATGGTGGTGTTTTAACCAAGAGTGTTAACTTAGATTTTAAAGAAGGCATTATAGTTTAGAGTGTTACGGAAATCAATGTTTTTTTACTCCGGTATTAATTATTAGATAGTAGATACACTGACTCTATTATAGAGTTACTTTTTAGGTCTCCAAAATGTTCTGGTCTATTCAATCTTTTGAATTCTTTTTGAAACTCCAATATAACATGTCAATCCGAGGATTAGTTAGGCCTATGGCAACCTTCGTCACAACCTTGTTGGAAAATAATTTTCTACTACTTAAGATAAGTTCAGAGTTCACGAAGGTTGACGAATTTAGTGCACCTGACCCTCTAAGTAGTTTGCATGCTCCTTTTTCTAACTTTTAGGTTTGCTTACGTTTATTATACTCGTATATTATGTATATTACGTAGTACTAGACACTAGTATTAGTGTTGATCCACCAACTAGCCATTGAGACCAGAATTGAGGGCGAAGCATTTTTTAATACAAGGTATTGTACTTGTATTCTACATCCTATGCTACTGCCTACTACCTACTACCCAATTCTTTTATTTGGGGTTACTAGTTCTTTAATGCATACTTCATATTGATCTAATTATTATGAACAATGTATGGAGATTGGAGTAGAATATTAGGTGTTGTTTGGTTGGTGTCAAATTGCATAGTAATTTTAATTTTTTTAGGAAGTGTAAAATGATGATTTATTTGGTTAGCATGAAAAAGTAAAAGGGAAAAAGTACATGAGATCCTAGGAACTAAATTTCCCATGAAGTGTAAGAAATAACTCACATACCCCATCTTACTTTTAATAGGAGCGCATGATTTGTCGTAGTGTCGAGAGAAAGTAGTGAAAAGTTAGAGAGAGGTTTTTCCTGTTTAAGTCCCTTGGTTGTTATCTCTTAATGGAGGAGAACTTAGCTCCTCCAGGGTGTTCAGAAGCAAATATAACGAATAGTAATGCAGTGATATCAGGAAAGCAGAATGAGCAAGTCAGTTTTCGCAATGTAGTGGCAAACTCTACCCAGTGGTTTTCGGAAGCTAAGAAAATCATGCTTAACTCGATGGAATGCGAGATGGATGAAATTGTTCCACCAATGGAGCAATCCACTGTTCAGTTTTCAAAGTCTGTGCTTCAAAGACTAAGAGAGCCATGGAAGCTAACTCTCATGGGTAAGTGTATGGGTATAATTGTTCGACCAAGCTTTATCTCGCAAAGGGTCAAGGCAATGTGGAAGCCTTCCGGATCATTGGAGATAATTGATATAGGCAGAAATGTCTACCTCTTTCGGTTTTCCAACATGGATGATCTTGAGAAAGCCCTCTTTGGTGGACCATGGTTCATACTGGATCATTACCTTATGATCACAAGGTGGAAACCGAACTACCGTCCTTCGCAGGATCCTTTTGATCGTATGTCGGTTTGGATCAGATTCCCGGAACTACCGGTGGAATATTATGATAAAGAAGCCTTGTTTGACATTGCAAAGGTAGCAGGTAATCCTCTTAGAGTGGATTTTTCTACAGATCGTCTCACCAGGGCAAGATATGCTAGAGTTAATATTGATATTGATCTTACTTCACCATTAGTCACTAAAGTCTGGGTTGGGGGCTACTGGCAGGAAATTGTCTATGAAAATATTCATGACCTATGCTTCTCTTGTGGTAGGATAGGTCATATGAAAGACAAATGCACTTTTGTAAAAGGGAAACAAGTGTTGGACAACAATCCTGCTGATCATACAATGGGGCCTAATATTCAGCAGGATACTTCTACTTGCTCTGATGGGCCGCCTTATGCAGAGAGTGTTATAAAACTAAAGGTAGTTGACACATATGGGCCTTGGACTGTGGTCTCTAATAAGAGGCGAACTAACTCAGCACAAAGGCAGAACGTGGGTCCACCAACAAACACCCCTAATTCCTCTTTTCAGTCTGCAGGCTTTAATAAAACAAAGATAATCCCATCGGGATCCGTGAAAACCAAAACTAGTTCACACCATTCTCATTCACACCCAAGCATTTCTAATCCTAAATTATCAGGAAATAACCATGAAATAAATCATTCTAATCACTTCTCTATCCTCTCTAATTTAAAGGATAACTCCTCTAATTTTAATTCTGCAACAATGGGGGTAGGTAGTCTCACTGTGGATAACTGTTCCTCAAATGAAATGTTTGTTGACTCCGCCACCCATCAATCACTTCCATTAAATACTGAAAATGAAGATCAATGTAACACCCTGGTTTTCTCTTTCCTAAAACTACTAACATTTCCGGAAAACATTTATAAAATAATCGAGCCCCAACTACTTTAGAAAACCAAAGCATTACCGCCACCGTGAAAACGGCTAAGACATTTACCAAAGTACTACAGCGGAAGACTTAACTTTTAAAAAAAAACAAACCAAAACAACTTAATTAAAATAAATTTCAAAACCAAATCCCATGATACTTTATAACAACTTGGAACCGACATAACGGCCCTTCAAACCAAATAATACTTAATATCTTTAAAACAACGTTAATCCTTCATGATATAATAAATAGCATAATAGTCACTTAATTTTTAAGCAAATACTAAAACAACATGAACACTCTTCACTCAATCCCAGCATGATCGACTAGATGCCCACCTGAAACCTGTTGCTTACTCTTTATTCAAGACTTCTACTCGCCATAATAAATGGGTCGTCGTAGGGCCAAACAAAGATTAGCCATGCACACAAAGCACGTAATCAGCAAAGCTGAGTACATAAGCATTAAAGACAATGCAACACACTAGCATGAATAATCCTAGGCAAGAGCATCAAAGTAAAACATCAACCATACCTTTACCACAATTGCAACATCATAAGACTCTAAGACTCTTACTTCAGAATTAATTATTATATAATTGGATTTCGCATCGAACGGGCTCCTTCCTATAAAATAAATAATTGCCCAAAGGGCACCAACTTGGGAGCAACTCCAAGAAGGTATTACTATGCCACCTAGTGGCGGAATTCCAGCGCATATAAGATAAAAATCTAAAAATAGAAGTACAACGTCTTGTACCCCTAACTAGGAGTTGAATCCTCTGTTAGACAACTCCCCCCACTGTTCATACTCAAGGTATATACGTTCCAAGAGTTTTGGTGCGAATCCTCTTTCACTTTACGTGATTAACCATTTTATAACTTGTGATGACTCTCACATAACAAACATCATAACATGCATAACATCACACAACATTTCATAACATAACATGACATGAACACCATATTAATTATCTTCATTAATAAGTGAACATATTTTATTCCTTTTATTAATCCTCTCTAGACCACACATTAACTGTGAGTGGTTAATTACTTCCTTAACAGTCCACACATAAACTGTGAGTGGATAACTTCCTTTACTAGTCCACACATAAACTGTGAGTGGATAATAATAATAAATTGCTCAATTACTACTAATCATGTGAATAAAATTCACTAACTCTTCTTTGCTCAAAATATTTAATAACATAATCTTTCATGCTCATTTTTGACTACTAGTCAACTTCTTTTATTAAACATGCATTCCAAACATCCTTGATGTTATTATTAATAATATATATATAATAGAATGCATAAATAAATACTCATGGATTATCATGTAATCATGCATACTTGAACATGCTCATATAAGTCAACAAAAGTCAACAAGAGTCACATAACATACTTCATATCATATAGTTTCTAACATGAAACTTATATATTCAATCTACTACTAGCATGATCCTAGCATGATATTCTACTCATGAATCTTTAGTACTTACGTACCTTGTATAATAGCGGTGATTCGCCACTACTTCTAGAACTCACTTGATTCGAATCCTCCTATAAAACATAAGAGGAAAACTATATAAGAAAAACCTCTTTGACTAAACTTTACAGCAACTCTAAACTACTTTTTACTAGTGGATAAACATCCATAACCTTCCTTACTATGTCTCTATTCAATTCCATAACTTGTCTCTTTATTTTTCTTTTCGAAAACTTCTATTTTTCATTACTTTCCAAAAATGGCAGCTTTACTTTAATTATTTCAAGCCTCTTAAAACCTCTTTAAAACACTTATTTTTGCATAAAAACACCATATTAATATCCTTATAGGTTTATGGTTCGATTCTATGCATTAGAATTTAATTTGGAAACTTGTAAGTAATAACACTTAATTTTACTTCTTATAAACATGCCTTAATAAAAATTACAGCATTATTTATTTAATTAAAAATCCTTTTAGACCTCTCTAAACTTCATGAAAAGCCCTAAAAACAACATGGATTGATCATATAATGTAATACTTAACTTATATGATTAATTCATGCTAATTACATACTTTAAAACATTAATTATGAATTTTATAAAATCTGGACAGCTTATAAATCATACTTAAAATCATCTTTAAACTTCATAAATCATACTAAAAATATATGTAGTGATCATAGATTTCATATATGATCATACTAGCATAATATGAACACTTAAAACTTGTTTTAACATGTATTTAACAAATTTTCAGATTTGTTTTAATACTTTAAATTTGTTAAAAACCAATCTAAACATCATAATTTAATCATACAATCATATATAATTAAACTATGATCATACCACTTCAATCTAGATCATAAAAATAATTTAAAACAATAAAACTTCATACTTTCTCAAACCCTAATTAAAATTTCATGATCAACTTTTTAAATCTATAATTACAAATCATAAAAACATGATTATAAATCATAAAACATTACTAAAACATGATCATAAACATAATTTATAAAACATGCTTAAGAATTAAATTAAATTAGAAGAAAAATTTTTTTTTTTTTTTGTACCTACGAAAATCGAGAAGGCAAAGGGGGAGGAGGTGGCGGCGACGGCCGGCCGGCGAGGGGCAGCAGCGGCGGAGAGGTGGCCGGCGACCTTCGGTCCTCTTCGTCGCTTCTCCCTTCGTTTTTTTTTTTTTTTTTTCTCTCTTCTTCTCTCTTTTGCTTTTGGAAATCCTAACTTGAATGCTTGGGAAATTCTGAATTTTTGGTTTAAAAGGGGGTATTTAAAGCCCCAAAAGGATTTAGAGTTGGTTTAGGAAAAGCCCAAAAGGTCTAATTGAAGTGGGATTAGTTTTGGGCCCATAATTAAACTAATCATGGCAACCCATTAAAAACACTTTTAAAAGCCTTACAAAATATTTTCACACATTTTAAGACCTTCATAAAAATTATTTTATGACCTTATAAAAATTTATTTCTTTAAAATAAAGTAAATAAAACTCCGTAATTAATTAAATTCCTTTAATTAATTATTTTCAAATACTTTTATTCCTTTAAAATACGTAAAGTGTACGTATAAATACTATTTTAATTTTATAACGTGTATAAAATTACGGGGTATTACAATCAAGAACAAAATCTTTGTTCAATTACACTTCCTCAACCTCCCCATTCAGATTCAAGACAAATGGAGAGTTGCGTGCATGTAATTAATCAATCAATTACTCCTTCTCCTTCGGATTACTCTTTAAATTCCATGCCTTCCAGTGCCATGAATAATCAAAAAAATTATCATCCCCATTCTTCCTTCAGTGATAATGCTTCCTTCACAGAAAGAGCTGAAATCTTCGAACGACGAAGTTCCCGGTATAATGAGCCGCCCTGCAATGACATCACGGTCTGCGATCCGCAACCGCCTAAACAGGCTGATTGGCTTGAATCAGACCACCACCTCACAACCACAGCCCCCCCCGAATCCCCCGACATCGTTAACTGCACAACCACCAATACTCCTGCCATTCTTCCCTCTACAGCCACAATTGTCACCCCTGCCAACCCAGACAGCTCAAACGCACTCTCTTTTGCTAGACCCCAACCTGAACACGACACTAGCCTTATCCCTCTCCCCCCTCCCCTTTCCTCTGAATCCGCAATTACAGCCTCACCCATCAACGCTGCTAGCTCAAATGCGAATCCCGGACTTGAGATTCGAAGAAGCTACCCTTCTACCCCCCCAGAAAATCCCAGAATATTTCCATTGCAGCTAGAAAGCAAAAGTTTAAACATCTCCCATTTCAAAGACCGGTTGACACTATATCACATTCGAAAGGGGGTGGTGGGGCTGCAGTTCGACCTAACTTACCGAGACAGTTACAAGAAGGAAATATTATCTCCAAATGTGGAATTGGATATCAATTCCATAATGACCCCCATGAACCTAGACACGATCCAAGCAATGAACTTGATGAGCGGTTGGATGGACTGGGAGATATTTTACTTCCCGATGAATGCGAAGCCAGGGGACATGCCGAAGCTGGAAGTCCAGCGACCACTTCCATCACTCAAAATGAAAGTGATTCTTTGGAATGTTAGAGGAGCAACTTCTGAAGAGTTTGTTCCTCATGCACATGATTTGATGAAACAGTATAAGCCAGCCATTTTTATTTTTTTTGAGACAAAATGTGATGCAACAAGAGCTCGAGCAATTAAACTACGGCTTGGCTTCGCAGACTCTGTTGTTGTTCCTCCACAAGGAAAAAGGGGGGGCATTTGGTTATTCTGGAATAATGAAGTTGACATGGTTCTCTTCAACGGTGAGGAGGCCAATTACTTTCATGCCTTATTTCATTTTAGTTCTAAACACCCGGAAGTGNTAGTTCCAAACACCCGGAAGTGCTTCTCACTGGTTTACACGCCCCAAACAACCCTTCTGCACGTCACTTATTGTGGCGCAACTTGGGAGCCAACCCCCCACCTTCAACTGTTCCTCATCTTGTGATGGGGGATTTTAATGAGATAACTGCTCAATCTGAGAAAATGGGAGGGAACAATTTTAGGCTTTCTCAATGTCAGGACTTTGAGGACTTTATGAGTAAAGGGGGGCTGTTGGATCTTGGGTTTCATGGTAACCCTTACACATGGACTAATGGCCGAGAGGGAGCAGCTCTAATTCGCGAGAGGCTGGACCGTGCTCTTGGAAATATCAAGTGGCTGGAGGATTTCCCTTAGACTAAGGTAACTCATTTGCCTCGAACTTATTCTGATCATTGTCCAATTCTTGTTTCCATTTTTGATCATGTCAATAGTAATGGTTCTTACCCTTTTAGATGTAAGGAGTCTTGGATGGAGCATCCTTTTTTTGGTGATTATTTTTGTAATAATTGGAACTTCGGTGATCTAAGTTATTTGCATGGCTTGAGAAACTTTAGAGAGTCTATTAAACAGTGGGATCATAATGTTTTTGGTAATATTTCAAAGAAAAAAAGACACATAAAGGCAAGGTTGGATGGTATTCAAAAGTCTTTGTCTAATGCTTATTCTTCCTTTCTGATCAGTTTGGAAAAAGAACTCTTACATGATCTTAATGATATCTTGAGAATTGAGCGCATAATTTGGGCACAAAAGGCAGGCATGAATTGGAGAAAATTTGGGGATTGTAATACTAAGTTTTTTCACATTATTGCAAAAGTTAAAAAAAACCAGAACGAAAATATTAACTCTGAAAAATAAAGATAACATTTGGATTACAGACCCCATAGTTTTAAAAGAAATGGCCACAACCTACTTCCAACAACTGCTCACTACCACTCATATGCACGAAACTTTTGAACACACGTTTTCCATGCCTTCTGAGTTGGCAGATGATTCTTTTCATTCTCTGTCTTTGCCAATTACTTCTGAGGAAATTAAAAATAACTTATTTTCAATGGATCCCATTAAATGTCCTGGGCCAGATGGTATCCAACCTCTCTTTTTCCAGAAGTATTGGGAGTTTATGAAAAGACCGTTAACCAATTTTGTCCAAGAGTGTTTTGCGGATGGGAAAATTCCTTCAGACATCAATAATTCCTATATTTGCCTAATTCCTAAATCTCAGGCTCCGGAAACTATTTCTGATTTTAGACCTATTGGACTTTGTAACACGATCTACAAACTGATCACCAAGACTGTTTCCTCACGTCTTAGGAATTTTATGGCTGATTGGATAAACCCTTTGCAAACCAGTTTTATTAAAGGAAGAGGTATTGAAGAAAATGTCATTATCTTAAAGGAGATGGCTCATATTTTTAAAAAAGCAAGCATTTCCAATAAAATGATGGCCTTAAAAATTGACTTATCCAAAGCCTTTGATAGTATTGAGTGGGGATTCATTAAGGAAACTTTGACTGGATTTCATCTTCCTTCTTCCTTAGTAAACCTCATTATGAGTTGTATCACCTCTCCTTCCATTGCCACCCTTTGGAATGGTGAGGTCACAGATTATTTCACTCCCACCAGAGGAATTAGTCAAGGTGATCCCTTAAGCCCCTACATCTTTGTTCTGTGTTTACAAAGACTTTCTATTCTTATAGAATCTGCTGTTCATCAAAAGCTTTGGAAACCTTTGAGAATAAACAAGGACTTAGGCCTGACTCATCTCTTTTATGCCGATGACATTTTCTTGTTTGGAGCTGCTTCAACTGCCAACATTGTTGAAATCACAACGGTTTTAAATTCCTTCTCTAACATGTCAGGTTTGAAAATTAATATTCAGAAGTCTACCATTATTTTTCCAAACAAAATGCCTCATTCACTTAGAAAAGACATTGCTGAAGTTGGGGATTTTAAACCTGTTACTAATTTTGGTAGATACTTAGGGGTTGATATTTCTCCGAATAGGCTCTCTAGGAATTCTTTTTTCAGTCTCTTAGACAAAACCTTTGACAAAATTAGGGGGTGGCAGGCAAAGCTCCTGAATATGGCTGGAAGATGTACCCTCATAAAAACAGTTCTTAATTCTTATCCCTTATATGCTATGCAAACAACAGTCCTTCCAATTTCAATTGTCAAAGATCTAGAACAGCAATGTAAAAAATTCCTTTGGAATAAGGTAGATGCTTCCAGATTCTTATCTAGAACCTCTTGGGATAATGTTTGTCTGCCTAAGCCTCTAGGTGGTCTGGGAATTAGGAATTTAAGGAAGTGGAATCTTGCTTTCATGGCTAAGTTAGGGTGGCGTATGTTAACACAACCAAATAAGCTCTGGGTTCGCCTACTCACTACTAGGTACCTTAAACACTCTAACTTCATGGACACCTTTTCCTCCAATCATCATTCCCCTCTATGGAAGGACATCCTCAAGGGTAGGAATATTTTGAAAGATGGTATTATTCAGGGAATAGGAGATAGAAAGGATACCTCCTTGTGGTTTCATCATTGGGTTGGTATCTCTCCCCTTTGCTATCTGGTTACTCATATACCTGAATGCATTGCTCATTGGAGGGTGGCGCACATAATTACTAATTTTCAATGGAATATTGAACCCATCAAACATCTTCTCACTCAGGACATCATTGATCTTATTCTAGCTATTCCCCTTTCTTCATCCCAAACTGTTGATCATCTAAGATGGAAATTTAATGCAAAAGGGGATTTCACAATCAAATCTGCCTATAACCATGCTTTAACTAAGGACATAATTGGTATGAAAAACAATTTCTGGAAAATGTTATGGAAAGTTAAGACCCCTTTTAAATACAAGATGCTTGCTTGGAATTATTGTAATTCAATTTTGCCTGTAGGCACAGTCTTGAGTAGGAAGATTCAAAACTTCAACCCCACTTGTGTCAGATGTACTATTCAGGATGAAGATCACCTTCACCTTTTTAGAGATTGTTTTAATACTCAAAAGTTGTGGAACCTGATCTTTCAAAGACTAGGTATATCCATGTACAATCCAGACAACTTCTGGACTCTTTCTTGGTCAGATTGGATTACCTACAATTTCAATCAAAGTCCTAATTGGACAGTAGCTTTTACAATTGGGTGTTGGCATATTTGGAAGATGCGCAATTTGGCTGTGTTTGAAAGGAAAATGCTTCTCTTTAACTCAGTTTTTAATCATTTTTACTGGGAATATTGTGCTACTAATCGTGCCTTTCAGATTAATCTCATTAAGCCTTTGATTGAGGAGAAGCTTAATTGCTGGACCTTACCTCAACAAGGTTCCTTCAAACTTAATGTGGATGGATCTTGGCGTGGCACTTCAATAGCGGGTGGAGGAGGAGTGATTAGACGAGACGATGGTAGCTGGATGGCTGGCTACTGCACCTCCTTTAAGGCTTGTAACCCTTTAGTAGCCGAGTTTAAAGCTCTAATCACAGGCCTCAAGATAGCTCTACCTTACAACATCAAGACCATTGAATTTGAAACTGATGCACAGGCCATAATCCCAATGCTAGAAGCTGCATTCGATTATCAGCACAATGAACTGGTGGCCCTTATCAATGAAGTGGCTGGGTTGTTGAAGCTACCTACCTGGACTATCACTGTCAGTCACATTCGAAGAGAAGCAAATACCGTGGCTCATACCTTAGCCAACATGTCTTATGGATTGGAGGAACACCACAAGCTATTCACAGTTGTTCCTATGGCAGTGCGTGATGCGTTTAGGAGGGATTTGGGTCATGCTGCAGGCCCATCCTCCTCAACTACTGTTTAATACCCTTTATGGATTCCATTCACGCTGTAATGGCTCGTTGTCCGTGTACTTGTTCATGTTTTACAGTCTTGTGGTTCTATGCGGTGTATGGTGTAGTTTCTTTCTTGCTTCCTTGTTTATATGCAAAGGCTAGTCCTTTGCAATGCCTCACTGCTTGTTATTTTGCTAGTAGTTTGTCAGTTAGCTATAAGCTTATTAGCAACACCATTTTCATACCTAGGTGTTGTGTCTACTGTACTCATTCTACTAAAGTGTTCTCTTGGGAGGATGATACCCCTTATTAATAAATAATATGTTCCTTCTTGTGTTAAAAAAAAAACTCACATACCCTCCTTTAGTGAGTTTAATTTCCTAGGACATTTAATTTGTTATACTGCCAAACAAATAGCTTTGCTTAATTTTTAGAAAATTGACAAGGAAAAAAAAGTTTCCAAGAAATGTGACTCTAATAGGAAATTAGTTCTGTTGGTGAACCAAACAAAGCCTTATTTTATATTAAGCAAGTGTATGCATGAAAAAATCCAACCTTTACTCATATTATCATATACTACCGGAGAGATTACCTTATCTCTCTATCCATAAGATCCATATAAATTTGAACCAATTCCTTAAAATTAAGGTAGAATCCAACCACTCATTAGTCTTTATCATCCTTAATCAAGTTTGACAACTAGTTATTCAAATCAATTATAGAGTATCACAATCTACTAGGCCCTGTATTCATCAACTTATTTTTGTTGATCTGAACTTATTTTTACGAAAATAAACTTATTTTTGTTGAAAACATTAACAATTTATTAAGGATTAAAATTGGCTTTTGTTGAACTAGACTTTTTATAATCGGATAAAAATTATTTTTGTTGAAAATAAGTAAAAATAAAATGAGGAAAATAATACTAACTCTCAAACAAAACCCATACTTTAACGATCGGAAACAATCGAGCTTGTTTTTTATAGGATGGTTCGCTAGTAAGGGCTTGTTTACTTCAATTGAAAACAGTTGAATTGAACTGAACCGGTTGGAGATGAACCGATCTGAACCGATTGGAGATGAACTGAACTGAGCTCAAAGTTTTTATTAGGGATTAATGATTAGCAAAATAAAAGAAGAGCTAAAGTAAACTGAGCTGAACTGATGACTACCCGAGCCTCGTACTAGACTAATCTCAGGGCCATGGCAAAATTTAGGGGCCCTGTTCTAAAAATAAATAAATTGATCCCTTATATTAATAATATTTAGATATATAATATATGAATTTGGAGCCCTGTGCGGTATGGCTCGTTAGACTTTCTAATACGGCCCTGACTAATATACCTTTTAAAATTGAGAAATGTCCAATACTTCAATTTATAATTATCTAAGACTCTCAATCCTTCACTTGAATTAGGGCTTCTAGCATTGGAATTGAACCACTTAACCACCATTGTTCTTCACCACGAGGTTACTTACTCTTTCCTCCCCATTTTCGATTCTCTGTTCTCTATTCAATCTCTCTGTTTTTTTTATTCTATTGTTTTCTTTAATTGTAATGCTACTTTATTTTATATATATATATATATATATATAATTTTCCTTGTTTTTATGTTGTTAATTTGACTTCATTGATGATTGATTTGCTTCTTTTGTTAACATTGAATTTTGTATGTCTTTAATTTTTCCTCAATTTATTAACTTTTGTTGCCAATTTCATGTTTGCCATTGCATTTGAACTGGAACTTGAGCTCGAAATTTTAGGGTTTTTAAATTAGTTAAGGGTTATGCCGTTTTTTCGATACTAGTATGTGATTAGATTGTAGTTTTGTCTATTTTAATCTGATTTTCGGCGAATGTCTGTTCATTTGATGACTTGTTAATGGCATCTTCCATAATTGGAAGAAAATCAATTTCCAAAACATTGGTAGCACCCCTATCATTTCCTTAGAGTTCGGAAAATGATGCTCAATTTTCCCAAAAGTACGCGAAATGCCACTGAAATATACGTCCTGAAGGTTTTTCAGAGATAAATTAGGCGGTGCCGTAGATTTTCTGTATTGTTTTCTAATGTCATGATTTGGCGTCCACAGAGCATGTATTATTATTAGTTTGTTACTGCTTAATCGACCTTTTTAATGAGTTGGTGTAGATTTGTGTGCTTATATGGTATTTACACATTTGCAAGTTTTCGGAGTGACTGCACTGAAGTTGATTTTGTAAAAAGCCAACGACATGGTGTTTGTGGAGGTTAATACTAATTTACTGTGTGTATGTTCTGAACGCAACTGCAAGCTGACTGATAATCTTTGTCAATCAGTTGTTGTAGGTCTCACTTGGCAATGTATTTTCCAAACTTGTATAATCAAAAGCAATATCTTTTGGGCACTCTTGATGAGAAGTTTGTAAACTTTCACTGCTCCAAGCATCTTTTTTCAAGGTTGAATGGGTCATTCCGCATGCACACTTAAGAAGTCGAGCAATTCATGTGCTTAAACTCAAAATAGCCGCCCAAATGTTATCCATGGGTTCATTTTTAATCTCAATTCAGAGGTTGTGCACTTATGATCGGTCCAAGTGCTTGGGGCTTGTGTTTACTTCTTGCTTCCATCATTGTTGTCCTGCAAAAGTCATGTCATCTCATGAAGTAAACCACCCCCATGTTGTCAATTCTAATTTTATCCCAGCCGTTTCTATTTATTCACTTTATCTTCAAACAAATCGCACCAGCTTATCATGGTATTCTTCCAGACCAGGTAGACCTTATTCAAAAGCTTATAGGAAGCGGGTTAATAGAAGACTGAGAGAAGCACAAAAGCCTGTGCTTGATGAGGTTCGGTTTCACAAGGCTGTATCACAGCTTCCTGCAAGATTTGATGCTGATGATTTACGCAGTGTTATTGCCATGGAGGCTGATCCTTTGGTGTGTTTAGAGCTTTTTAAATGGGCATCAAAACAGCATAGGTTTAAACATAGTGTGAATACCTTCCATGTTACCATTCAGAAGCTTGGGATTGGCGGGATGATTGAGGAAATGTATGACGTAGTTGATCAAGTCTTTGCTCTTCCTCACTTTGGCTCTGAGGCTCTGTATAATACTATAATTTACTACTACACTCAAGCTAGGAAGCTGAGCAGAGCTATTACTGTGTTCAAGCACATGAAGGCGGTCAAAAATTCAGATTGCAGACCTTCATTGAAGACATACAATCTTTTGTTTGCTGCGTTTCTCAGTCGTAGAAGTGATACATATGTCAATCACTGGTACATGGGTACTATGGAGTGCCTTTTTAAGCAATTGATAAATGACGGAATTGAACCCAATATTTTCTCCCTCAATTCAATGATACTAGGATATGTGCTTTCTAATCATGTCAACGAAGCCTTGAGGATGTTTCACCAGATGGGTGTCGCTTACAGTTGTGTCCCCAATTCGCTCACTTATGATCATCTTATCCATGGACTATCTGCTCAAGCCAGGACGAATAATGCTAAAGAGTTATTCATTCAGATGAAAGAAAAAGGGTTTGTTGCTAGTGCTAAAACATACAAATCTCTTGTCTGTGCTTTGGCAATCAACGGTGAGGTTGAGGAAGCTCGCGATTATCTGTGGGAGATGACTGAAAAGAAAATGGCACCTGATCTTATTACTTGCAAGACGCTTCTGGATGAATTTTGCAGAAAAAAAAGAGCCACAGAAGCAGTGAATTTAGTAAAAGGATTTAAGGAGAAACGGCTCATTGATGGACATACCTACAAAACGTTACTATGTTTTGTTAATGGTGACCTTATGATTAGCAGGAATGGTGGTTGAAAATATAGTTCTGTAGGACCTCATGCCGTGGTCTCTGCAATTTAGGTCTGTTTTATGTTGTGTAAGATATTTTCAAAGCAATTGAAATTGCTTCTATAAAGGAGCGGATCACTCAACTCCTCATGATGATACAGGCCGATACTAAAAATGCTTTGTGGTGTGGTGCAATAGTAATTCAGTTGAGCCATGGATCAATTGAATTCCAACTAAATTTCAGCGGCAATGCTATGAGGTGTAGGCGTCATCTTACAACTGGTTATATGGACGGGGAATCACATACTAGAGTAGACATTCTACCCAAGCAAGGTGTAAAAAGGAAGTAGTGAGTTTACCACCTTGATATGATCTTTGTTGGTGTATTATACACAGTTTTTTTTTCCTTCAAGGTGTGCAAGTATACTACCAGCATATGATTGCATAGAGGTGGGGAAAATTTTCCACTATGATGTTGTAGATGGATTACTTGGGGTGGATGATGGAATTTTGGTAGTTGTACAGACGTACAGTGCATTCATCAAGCATTTTAATAGACTATCAACTTTACTTGGGCAATATCATGATTCATATTGCTAGTGCCGCTTCTGTGACCAATTTGTTTATTTATCTTGTGAATCTGTGATTTATAGTCGAAAAACCTCATTAATCTTCATCAATTTTTTCTGATGATCTTTATCAGTGCTCGTTATAACTTATAAGTAAGCACTCGTGTTTGTATCTGTTGTTGTGCAATGGGATAGTTTAAACTAACACTTTCTTTTTTGTTTGCACCTTTCAAGATCAGCATAGGAGTAGTTGAGAAGATATACTAAAGGTCCATCTCTTATTTTCTTTTTGATAATCTGCATTTTTTACCAAATCAATTCCTTAATTACTTATCAGTTTTGCTGAAATAGTTAAATGTTTATGTTATCTGATATTTCAATGGCTTTATTATCGATCATTGATCGAGTCATTTTATATTCTTGTTGAGGTCCTCATGTCAAGAGATACTTAAGATTGATTGATTGCTATTGTCATTGTAAAACAACATTACACGCTTACATGCAACCCATGATTAGTGGGCTAAGTAAAGCTATTTGAATAATTAGCTTAGCTTAGTAGATTAGCAATTATGAAGGTGACATCTTAGATTATGACAAATTTGACAAGGTTGATAATAGTTAATTAAGCTAGATTATGACATGGGTTTAATTGAGCTTCATTTGATTTGGTTGGTTTACTTGAGAAATGTGAGCAATTTAGAATATGCCTAAAAGGTGTTTGTTGAAATGCCTCAATGACTAGTTGTAGACTTGTGGGGTTGTTTGTGTACTTGGATTACATGTTTAGTCTGCCTTTTATTTTGTGGGCATTATTGAACTTTTGGGTAGTGGCACATGAGGACATGAAGTCTATCTTTAGAGGTAACATGAATTGTCTAGTGTTAATTATGATAACTTTATTTGAAGTGTTTGTGAAAGTTCAATTTGTAAAGTTGGCATTTCATCAGGAAGTTTCTTAGAACTAGATATGATGAAATGCAGGTCGTGCGATAAGGGATGAATCTAGGGACAAGAATCGTGCCTCTTTCTACGGAATAAGTTTAACCATCAAGTGAGACTGGTACTTTATAAAAGGGTAGTAGGAGATAAGTTAAAGGAGGATTTAGGTAGAAAAGACTGATAATTTGCAAAAGATGAACCATTTCTGTGTTATTTTTCCGTTGCTTGTTGCCATCTAGGTTTATATAAAGTTGCCAAAATTGTTCAAAACTACCTGGTAAATATCATATTTTAAAAACAACTACTTATTTTTTCGTTTACCTAGCTATTTAAACATTTCCGATTTGGTAGCACTACATTCTGCCTAATTTTATGTTTTTTCCGGTTTGTGGATCCCATTGGCAACCAATTCCCTCCTTTTTCCCCCAAAATTTTCATTTTTCCTCCTTTTTTTTCTCTGTTTTCACATCTATTAATTCACTCTTTTCCTACTTCAACCCAATTTTATCCCAATTCCTCCATTTTGTTTTCAGTTTTTCACAAGGTAATTTTTTCCCCTCTTTCCTCATTTCTAGGTTTTTTTCAACCTTTTCTTTTCGGGACTAAGATACTCAAAAAAAAAAAAAACCCCTTGTTTGAGGCCTCCTAGGGGCTCCCGGGACTCGGACTGTTTTTCTCCCTATTTTGTCATCGTGTGCTAAGGACCATCACATGACTTCCCAAGACTAGTTTCGGCCTCTAAAAAGCTATTATTATCCCTCTATTATGGATTTTCGAAGAAGGGAAAAACAACTAATTTAGGGACCGTATAAAAAATTGTTATCGTTTCTCTCTAGGCCTTTTCACCCCAAATTGCCTAGTTTGGGTTCATATATTATCCATATAGGCACCTCGTAAGCTTTTTCCTAACCTGTTTTTTTGGAACCCCAAAAACTCAAAAAATAGTGATTAATAGACTTTGTTTATGGCCTCTCGAGAGACCTTCTCGAGATCCGGATTATTTTCGCCTTGTTTTTTCACTGTGTGCTACGAAACATCACACAACTCCCAAGACCAATTTCGGCTCCTGAAAAATTGTTATCGTCACTCTATTACGGATTTCTGAACAAGGAAAAAACAACTATTTTAGAAACCGTATAAAAACTTGTTACCGTCCCCCTCTAAGCCTTTTCACCTCAAATCACTTGGTTTGGGTTCATATTTTATCCATATTGGCACCTCTAAACATTTTTCCCAACTTTTTTTTTTTTTCCGGGACCCTAGAAACTCAAAGAACAATGAATAATAGTCTTTGTTTGAGGCCTTCCGAGGGGCTTTCCTAGAACTCGGACTATTTTCGCCCTGTTTTTTCACTGTGTGCTGTGGAGACCAATATCGGCCGCTAAAAAGCGGTTATCATCACTTTACTATGGATTTCCGAACCAGTAAAAAACAACTATTTTAGGGATTGTATGAAACCTGTATATTGTCCCTCTTTTGGCTTTTTCACCTCAAATCCCCGAATTTGTGTTCATATTTTAACAGTACGGGCACTTTGGAAAGTTTTTCCGATCTTTTTTCCCCAGACCTTAGAAACTCAAAAAACAGTGAATAATAGCCTTCCGAAGGGCCTTCCCGGACCCCAAACTATTTTCGCCTTGGTTTTTCACTGCATGTTAGGGAACATTACAAGGCTCCACAAGATCAGTTTTGCTCGAAAAAAGTTGTTATCATCGTCTATTATGGATTTCCGAAACCAGGGAAAAACATTTATTTTAGGGAATGTATAAAAACTTGTTGTCCCTCTCTAGGCCTTTTCATCCCAAATTGCCTTGTTTGGGTTCATGCTTTAACCATACGGGCACCCCGTAAGGTTTTTCCTTACGTTTTTTCAAGATCTTGGAAACTCAAAACAAAGAATAATAACCTTTGTTTGTGACCGTATAAAAACTTTTATAGTCCCCGTCTAGGCCTTTTCACCTCAAATCACTTGATTTGGGTTCATATTTTAACCGTACGGGCACCACGAAACATTTTTCCCAACATTTTTTTGGGACTTTAGAAACTCAAAAAAAAAAAAAACAGTGAATATAACCTTAGTTTGAGGCCTTCCGATGGGCCTGCCCAGGACCCAATCTATTTTCGCCCTATTTTTTTTACCGTGTCCTGTGGACCTTCACTTGACTTCCTATGACTAATTTCGGCCACTATAAAGCGATTATCATCCCTTTATTATGGATTTTCGAACCATAGAAAAAAAACTATTTTAGGAACTGTATGAAAACTTGTTATTGTCCATCTCTAGTCCTTTCAACCCAAATAGCCTAATTTGGTTTCATATTTTAATAGTACGGGCACTAGAAAGGCTTTTCCCAACTTTTTTCCCGGGACTCCAGAAACACAAGAAACAGTGGATAATAGTCTTTGTTTGAGGCCTCCCGAGGGTCGTTCTCCGCACCCTGACTATTTTTACCTTGTTTTCACTCTGTGTGCTATGGACCGTCACAGGACTCCCCAAGACCAGTTTCGCTCGTAAAAAGTTGTTATCATCCCTCTATAATGGATTTCCGAACTAGGGAAAAACATCTTTTTTAGGGACCGTATTAAACTTTTTATAGTATATCTAGTCCTTTTCACCCCAAATCGCATGGTTTGGGTTCATATTTTAACATTACAAGCACCTTAGAAAGCTTTTCCCTACTTTTTTTTCAGGACCCCGAAAACTAAAAAAACAGTGAATATAACCTTTGTTTATGGCATCCCGAGAGGCCTTCTCGAGACCTAGTCTATTTACGCCTAGCTAATTCTTTCACCGTGTGCTACAGAACATCACGGGACTCCCAAAGACCAATTTCGACCCCAAAAAAGTTGTTATCATCCCTCTATTATTGATTTTCAAACCAGGGAAAATCATATATTTTAGGGAACGTATAAAAACTTGTTGTTGTCCCTCTCGATGCCTTTTCATCCCAAATTGCCTTGTTTGGGTTCATACTTTAACCATACGGGCACCCCGTAAGGTTTTTCTTTAAGTTTTTTCAGGACCCTGGAAACTCAAAAAACAGTGAATAACCTTTGTTTATGGCCTCCCTAGAGGCTTTTTCGGACCCCGGACTATTTTTGCCTTATTTTTTCTCTGTGTGCTACAAAACATCACATGACTCCCCAAGACTAGTTTCGGCCCCTAAAAAGATGTTGTCATCCCTCTATTATGGATTTCTGAACGAGGGAAAAACAACTATTTTAGGGACCGTATAAAAATTGTTATAGTCCTCGTCTAGGCCTTTTCACCTGGAATCGCTTTGTTTGGATTCATATTTTAATCGTACGGGCACCACAAAACATTTTTCCCAGCATTTTTTTCGGGACCCTAGAAACTCAAAAAAACTGTGAATAATAGTCTTTGTTTGAGGCCTTTCGAGGGGCCTTCGTGGGACCCGGACTATGTTATCCCTGTTTTTTCCACCGTGTTTTATGGACCATCACATGACTTCCCACGACCAATTTCGGCCTTAAAAATCTATTATCATCCATCTATTATGTATTTCTGAACAGGGAAAAACAACTATTTTAGGGACCGTACAAAAACTTGTTATCGTCCGTCTCTAGGACTTTTCACCCCAAATTGCCTGATTTGAGTTCATATTTTAACCATACGGGCACCCTAGAAAGTTTTTCCTAACTTTTTTTTTTCCGGGATCCTTGAAACTCAAAAAATAGTAAATAATAGACTTAGTTTAAGACCTTTTGAGGGGCCTTCCCGGCACCCGGACTATTTTTTCCTTGTTTTTTCACTGTGCGCTATGAATTATCACAACATTTCCCAAGACAAGTTTTGTCCCCTAAAAAGTAGTTATAATCCCTTTATTATGGATTTTCGGTCAGGGAAAAATAGTTATTTTAGGGACCTTATAAAAGCTTGATATCGTCCTTCTCTAGGCCTTTTCACTCCAACTCGTCTGATTTGAGTTCATATTTTAATCATACGGGCACCCCAGAAGGTTTTTCTCCAACTTTTTTTTTGGGACCCTAGAAACTCAAAAAACAGTGAATAATAGTCTTTGTTTGACGCCGCCCAAGGGGCTTTCCCCGGACCTAGACTATTTTCGCCTTGTTTTTTCACCATGTGCTATGGACTATCATAGGACTTCCCAAGACCAGTTTCGACCCTAAAAAGCGATTATCATCTCTCTATTTTGGATTTCCAAACTTGGGGAAAACAAATATTTTAGAGACCATGTAAAAACTTGCCATCGTCCTCCTCTACTTTGCACATCAAATGATTTCATGTTGACAGTAAACAGATACAAATGTCATTTAAAGGCACTTCAATTTTATCTTGCAAGTATTCTGATCTATGCCCGTAGAATTTTAACAAAGTTCTGTAATAATAAGTGTAATACAGCAACCAACTAGAGTTGGTTCAAGTTGTAAGCAACTCTTACTAGGAGACTAGGCTTTGTTCTTTTGGAATGATATTTTTGGTACTTCAATTCAATTCAACTCGGTTCTGTTTATTTTAGTACATCTCCATAATAATTACTACTTCACTTTACTCCACTTTAGTTCAATTTAGCTATATTTAATTCAGTTCAGTTCAGCTCCATTTATTTTAGTTCAGATCAGTTCAACTATATTTTAGTCCAAAAGAATAGGGTGATAGCCCATGTAAATAAAGTTTTGTAAATATTTTTGTAGTAAATTATTGTGTAAATCTCTAGTTCCCATAATTGTAGCCTAGGCTTAGTTGTCCACTTTGTATATATATTATACTTCTCATGAAATACCTACGGAACATATTCCTTCAAGGTAGGGCGTGTTTTCTGCGTAGTAGGTTAATTGCACCGTCAAATAATAGTGCAATCACATGCATATGAAAATCGTTATTTTGTGATTACCTATTTGAACAATATAATGATAGTTACTCGCGTTCTACACTTATTTGAGCGACTTCTTACTTACATGAATTGCAATGGTTAATTATTTGCATTGTATGAATTATTTGTTTGAATAATGATTGATGGTTACTAAATAATAAAGTGATGGTGAATCATTGGTAATACCGGTACCCATGTTAATTACTAATAATGTTATGTATGTTTACTTATTTGAATATTGGTAGTTACTTGGTTAAGCAATGACGGTTACTTAGCTACTTATTAGATTGAGTTTACTAGTTATTAAAATCATGATTACATAATTGAGCGGTCATAGTTATTTTTTAAGAAGAGTTATGGTTACTTACTAATAATTGTGATTTACTTGTTAGTAATATTGTGGTTAACTATATGAACAATGGTGGCTACTTTGTAGAAGTGTTATGGTTACCTATTAGTAATTGTACAGAGGTTACTTATTGGTAACGTTGTGATTATTTATTAGAAATAATTGTGGTTACATATTCTAATTGCATTCCACCATTTATTTTTAATATTTATTTTTAAAATGATATTAAATTATTATTACAATGGTAAAAAGAAATAATAACTATAAATTAAAAATTTAAAAATTAGAAACAATTTCGATCATGGTCGAATAATGACTAGAACAAACTCTTACAATAAACACAAGAAAAACATTGGTGAATAAATATTGAAATATGTCCACTACTAGGTTGTAATGGCTCTCAACAATGTCATAGCAAAATTCAAGTTACACTCAAACCCACGTCCTTGTAAAAAAGAATCTTCACAATTAAACCAAAAGACACTCAAAGTTATATGAAAGTGTGAAACCTCAATTTTAGAACAGAAGCAGGAATTGTCATATGCACATTCACTGTAAAATTTCGAGTTCTACCTTTAAATTCAAATCCGGAGTAGTAAAAACACATAGATACATACAGAAGCAGGAATTGTAATATGGACATTTGCCGTTCAGAACATCAAATGAAGTCATGTTGGTAATAAACAGATAATGATGTCAATAAGAACACTCATATTTTATCTTTCAAATAATTCAGAATTGCTTTAGTTCCCCGGTCTAAAATCGTTCTCCTTATGCTGCAAGGAAACACCAACAAAGAGTAAGGTAAAGATCATATAAATGTTTCAGCGATTACAACCAAAACATTATGCTTAAAGCACAATTATACAACCAAAAAGAAAGCTAAAGAGTAAAGACATAAGAGCAAGAGGGAGAATGTGCTCAATAGTCAATACCTTCTCAAAGGATTCCCGTCAAGTCGGAGGGCTTGTAAGTTGGGTTCAAGCAAGCCCTATACAGAAAGTTGATAGAAAAATTAGATTACAAATTTTACTAGGGCAGTGGCCCTGCGGTACCAGGATATTTAAAGGTTTGTTTTGGATAGAGAGAAATAAAGGTAATTATCAGCAAGGAAATAACAAAGCATGACAGAAAAAATAATAGGAATCCCAGGCTTAACTTTCGACGAGAAAGAGAGAACAAGGTAAGAAGCTAACTAATGGTGCATTCAATCATTGTCCATGTATTTTTCTCAAGAGCTGAGATGATATCTATGACACTAAATAACAACCATAAAAGGTTTCAATTTATAATAATAATAATAATAATAATAATAATAATAATAATAATAATAATAATAATGATGATGATAATAATGATAATAATAATAATAATAATAAAGGAAAGATTGTCAGAAAATCCCTGAAAGTGTCTGGATTTTGAAAATAAATACCTACAACTTTGTTAATTAAATTTAAATACCTCAAGTTTGTAAAGTTTAGTAAATCAGCACCTGATAACGGAGTTTGTCATGTTCACCGTTTATGTTAAAATTACCATTTTGACCCCAGTTTAATTTGATGCTACCTTTCATCTTCTGACAATTTTCAGCAAATTTTCAAGCTCATCAGAGTTATTCAGTTCTTCTTCAATATTTTCCTGTTAACTCAACTCTACTACTCTTCTTTCTTCTGTCAAACCATGCATTTCCATTCTTTAAAATCAATAACAATTCAATTATTCAAAACATTTACGACTGTTTAAATCAAAATGCAATTAACTCAAATCTCTATTTAAATAACTTAACATATATACTTTCCACAACTATGCATCATTTTTTGGGCTTTCTCTCCCTCGCACCTCTTCATCTTCCCTCTCTTCTCCTAAATTGAAATAGTAAACAATAGGTCTCATATATTTGCCACCACTTGGTTCAAATAAACTATTGGTAAGCCAATGCAAAGTTCAAACAAAGGAATAAAAACATGAATCAATGAATTCATAAAATAATAGTCATCTAAAGACCAAAGGACAATAGTTCTTCCCGCAGAAGTCAGTGGATCAAAGGACAAGAATCTCTTGTGCCCAATTCATCACTTACCTTGTTACAATTTACCATAATAGCCATTATATTATTCGTCTCTCTTCTCCTCTTATCTCTTCATTTTCTGATTTTGTAACAATTTAATCCCCAAATTCAAAACCCCCGAATCATGTCCCACACAAAGAACCCTATTAATTTATGAAAATTGCACAATATAATAACCTACAGCCCCTAATCAATCCAATAACGCGAACAAAGAATTGATTACTTATTGTTCATTATTTCAATCACAAATGTTAGAAAGAGAGGAGATTAAAGGAAATAATAGATTAAGGCAATGGAGGCAGATTTTGAGAGAGACATTGGTGGAGAATGAAGAGATTAAGCTACCAAATTAAGCTAAAAGAGAAGAAAGATAATTAGGGAGGGACAACTAAATAGAGGGTATAAGAGTTATTTCATTAAACTACGTGCATGGAACTAAGAAAGTGGGCCCCTTAGATGGAGAATTTGACGAAAACTGTTAATGGTTGCTGATTTACAAAATTTTACAAACCTGAGGTATTTAAATCTAATTACCAAAGTTGTAGGTATTTATTTTCAAAATTTTGACACTTCCAGGGATTTTCTGACAATTTTTCCATAAATAAATACCTACACATAATAAAATCATTCAGTTTATTTTCCTTCTTTTTTTCAAAAAATGAACACACTTTGTTCCAATCTTTTACAAACTTAGTGTTTCACCTGGAAACGAAAAAGCTTCCATACTAATGAATTTGTATCCATAATCACAGCTTTCAAGTACGAGTCTTACATCTAATGATGAGGTTGTATCAGTTAAAAACTAGTATAATTTGATCAATTCTCCATAGCAAACTTGAGATTTGCTAACCTAGGCAAATTCACCTCGACAATAAAGGATAAAGATCGCTCTACTATTGAAGAAAACACTTTGAATTTCCTTACATCTATTAGAGGAAGGATTCTGTAATGCAAGAAATCCTTATTTGCACAAATAGTACTTTGAACTTTGAACTTTGAACAAAGAGCATGCATCCAAACGATAAATGCACTATATACTATCTTCTTGCCTTTCAATTCAGTCACTACAATCTTTATCTACACTCAGTTTCGATGGAAAAAAAAGGACATACCATCAGAGTAATTTCCTAACAACAAACTTTATATTCACGTACATCCAGAAACATGTTTATAACTTACAAGCTCTGGCGGCAGTGTTGTAATGCTATTATCCGTAAGATCTAGCTCAGTCAACGACGTCATATTTTGGAATCCCTGCAACAAGAAACAAAATTAGTAAAACAACTATACTTAATGACAAAGCAAACCCAATGTTTAATTTCACATAGTCGTAATTAATTTCAAACAGCCATGTTATGAACCAAACAGCAAATTAAATGGTTGATTCAAAACCTAATAGAGGAATTATTATATTTTACCTTTATTTCCCATGGATTTTGACACATTATTGAAACAAGTGTAATTGATCAAAACAAACAAAACAAAAATTAATTGGAAGCATAGAATAACTTCATTACCTCTGGAATGGAGCGGATGGAATTTTGACTTAGATCAAGAATCTGCAACTTCTGCAACCTTAAAATATCCGATGGGACTTCATGCAACTGTACTCGTCTGTCCAATAAGCATCATACACAACATACAAAACACGTGAGAAGTTTGCTAGACACAAAATAAAACTAAAAACAACATCGGAGAAGATTGACATCCATATAATTGTATAAATCACAAAACCTGAGGTAAAGCTCTTGCAGATGTGGTAAGCTAGCAAAGCCTCCACTGTCTGGTAATGAAGAAACACAACCACTAAGGTCCAAAATTTGGAGTTTGGGGACAGCTTCAAAGCCGTTCAATGGAATCTGATGAAAGTGGGAAGACATAAATTTAGATGAAAGAAGCACGAAAGGTTAACACAATTAGATGAAAGAATCATAACTACAAACGGAATGGAAACTAAAGCAAGAAAATAATCCTGAATATTACGAGTGCAAGTTTTACCTGTCTAAGAGGATTGCCGTCCAGTTTTAGGCATATGAGCTTTGGAAGTTGCTTCAAAACATCTCCTGGCCAATCTTTTATCTTATTCTTGGACAAAAGCAAGACCTGCATTGAATTTGCATAACTGTTAAGTTCACGATACAATTCAAGGACCTTTTCAATTATGTTTCAGTGAATGATCAGAAAATGTATTTAAAATTGTGACATTTACCATAGAAGAACTAGGAGCAAACAAAAGAACTCAAAAGCTAATATGCTATCCCCTCGAAGATCACTCTATCAACAACTTCTCTTTCCATGAAAAGTAAGGCAGCCAATCTCCACACATCACTACTCCACTTGTATTTTTCATCTTTCCAAGCTATCAAAATATTATCTATGACCTAGCCTTGGAATTTAATAAGTCATAATTTATTTTAATTTCCCCTCCTTCACATATACGAAAATTTGGGTTTTCACAGAAAATTAACCATGCCTAAGGGCCTTTATACTTCAGCTGAAAATAAAACTGATTGGAGCTGAAGTGAATTGAAAGTTTTTATTATGGATTAATGATTTTTAATTATGAATTTTTGATTTTTAACTATTGATTATTGATTTGTAATTATGAATATTGATTTTTAACTATGATTTTTATGGATTGATTATGACCATTGATTTTTAATTATGGAGTAATGACATAGTAATAATTTTGATATTAATCCACTAATTATTATTAAACAAAAAAAATTTGTTGTTGGTAGTTTATATTTTATATGAAATAAAAACCAGTAATACATTATCATATTTTTGTGAGTGGTAATTATTTATGTGGTATAATAATTTTTTTGTGAATGATATTTCACTTATTTTTTTGCTTAATTTCCTGAATGGTAGCTTTATAATATTTTTTTCGTGAAAATTATAAACTAACAAATATATATATAGGAAAAAAAAATGATGATTAATGTTTCAAAAATATATTATGAACACACTAATAATATTATGAACAAAATAAAGTTGAGTACAAAGTAACACTAACACAGCTAATACACATCAATAATATTATGAACAAAAAAATCCAATACAAAACAATGATAATATTATGAACAAATATATTACAAAATATGAAAAAAAATATTATGAACAAAATAATATATATATATATATGAACAATTAATATTAGCAACAAATAAATTAGCAAAATAAAAATTAGCATAATGATGTACAACACCAATAAGGTTCCTTATAATCTTCTTCTACTGTGCTCTTTTTACAATTTGAGTATCTAACCAAAATTTCTTATGCATAACTGCATCAGTTGTTCAGTTGTGGGCTTGTAGCCCAACAAGGTGTTCACATTCTCCCAAAATAAAAGAATATATAGAAATTATTTCAACAAAGATGATAACTATTAATGAAAAAGGGATCCTAAAGTTAAATTCCCAATATATATATATATAATATGATTTCAACATGGTAGAGAAGAGGATTCTCATAATCTACTTGACAACTCTCAAAGTACACAAAACTAACCTCAAGCGACAAACAGGCTGACATTGAAACAGGAAGCTCCTCAATTAAGTTCCTTGAAAGATCAACTTTTGTTATTTCATTTGATGAGCAGACCTCTGAAGGGACTGAAGTCAAGTTCATGCCTCCAAGTGAAAGTTCCTGGAAGTTGAACAAGAAGTCGATAAAGCAACTCATATTTTAAGTACATAATTCAGTTCTTCAGAATTTAAATACATATATTATTACTACATAAAAACAAAAAAAAACAAGTTATTAAAGAGTAACTAGATTAAAGATCAAACCATGAAATGATAAAATATGGCCATCCCCCTTCGTTCAAAGTGTTTGTACTTTGTAGTCTTACAACTTTAATTGATCCTTCTTTGTCACCCTTTTGGATTAATAAACATAATCATCCAACAAATACTCCTAATCTCCTTACCAACAAATTATTGATTTGAACTTAAAAGTTCCACTAGGAAATCACATATAAGCAATGGGAATTTTGTCATTGCAATTGTATTCTGTTAGTAGTAACCTGTAGAAGAATCTAGAAGGTTAGATAGAGGTCAGTCCGATATCATTATTCAGCAAAGAGCATATTAGCAGGAAGGGGTATGTTTTCTTTGGAAGAGAATTAATGCTCTTAAAAGCTTGAATTGGGAGAGCATCCACCTCTTGAAATTGGACATATGGTGTTAGATCTCTATAATTCAGTGAATTAACCATAGTCATCTTCTTAACTTTATCTTCCATGTAGCCACATATGAACTCTTCCAGCTATGCCAGTTCATAGCAATGCCATTGATTTACGTATATCCTTTAATGATGGTGATAAGTCAAGAGAGATAAACACTTTCGGACTAAACTGGAGTATATGGTACAATTGATTGCTCCAAGAATTCTCATAGCATCAAGCATCGATATCCTCTACAATGTTGGACTTTGACCAAATGTTCCATTCATTGTTAAAGGCAGCCTTGTTTTAAGAAGATGATTGCATGCAGATTATTGTCAAAAACACACAGAAACCAGGAAAATCGACTGCAGCTAATTCTGGAAGCAAACCTTTCATGAAACATAAATTTAAAATGTAAAAAAGCTAGAAACTTATTTTGAAAGAATAATGAAATTTTGACATAAAAGGCTTAACGTCCATTATATTAGAATAAAGGATGAGGACTTATCCTCAAGCCCGGTGGATCAATTAGAATCAACTTAGTCAAGTAAGCAATACGCCTGATAATGAAAAGAAGACTTCTCGACTCTTCAAGTTTAATATGGAAAGCATCCCATGTTTTTGCAGTTTGTACTTTGAAGGCCTGATATAGACCATTTTAATTCACTCTGAACACCATGGCTATAGAGCAATACTGCCAATACAAAGTCTTTTCATGGGGTAGCTATTAAAGAAAATCTCTGTACAACTTTTTATTCACAGCCTTTCCAAGTGGCCTAATCTGGTTGGACTGTCTCCTAATAGCTTCAAAACGCTACGGATTTAAAAAGTAAGACTCAAGTCCTGTATCTGCTGTCTCTTCTCTCTGATCCGCATTAGATACTGCCCTGACTGAACCTTTTTACATCTTGTTGCTAATCTCTCCTCAATCCTCAAATTTCAACAACATCAAAGACACCTCACACATTTATAGTTTCATTAGGCCAGCTACCTGTCTGGTGATGGAGTAGAATTACGGAAGTTGATCAATGATCAATACAGCTTATTTCATAAAGATCTCTCTCCATTTCGTGATCACACAAACATGTTTCCAAGAGACAGATATAAAAGAAATTTTGCTTCCGATAACAGCTTGAAACATTTAACAAGCAAGCTCACTCTATGGGGTAATACAGAAGTTAACCGTGCTATAATTTTTAAAGGCAACTTGTTTCTGAACAAGTTCGTGGTTGTGTTCCAAGCTATTCAGGTTTTTAGTGGGAAAGCAAATATAGCCGAATAGGGAGTGAGGTGCTACAGCAAAGTGGAAACCTATATCAGGGGGGCATTCTCTAAGGAACTACATTTGGTAGGGCTTAGGTTTATAAGCTGTGTTAGACCCCCTTTGCAAGGACAGTCACTGCAGACAAATTCCAGGGGAAAAAGAGTAGCAGATGGCCAGATGGTGATGAAAAAGTGGAAAGCCTAAAAAATAAAAATCAAATTATATTCATCATTGAGATTTCTCACATGCAGCGCTTTCTGAATGTACATTTACCTTTTTGCATGACCTTTGTTTACAGCTTGGAAATCTCCATATCTTCCTCTATTTTTATTCATATTCTAGCAATGCAAAATTACAATTTTGCTAGCAGCAACAGCTCAACTATACTAAATGTTATCTCCATAGGATTAACTGTAATACCCCGTAATTTTTTACACGTTATAAAATTAAAATAGTATTTATACGTACATTTTACGTATTTTAAAGGAATAAAAGTATTTGAAAATAATTAATTAAAGGAATTTAATTAATTACGGAGTTTTATTTACTTTATTTTAAAGAAATAAATTTTTATAAGGTCATAAAATAATTTTTATGAAGGTCTTAAAATGTGTGAAAATATTTTGTAAGGCTTTTAAAAGTGTTTTTAATGGGTTGCCATGATTAGTTTAATTATGGGCCCAAAACTAATCCCACTTCAATTAGACCTTTTGGGCTTTTCCTAAACCAACTCTAAATCCTTTTGGGGACTTTAATCCCCCTTTTAAACCAAAAATTCAGAATTCCCCAAGCATTCAAGTTAGGATTTCCACAAAGCAAAGAAGAAAGAGAGAACAAAAAAAAAAAAAAAACGAAGGGAGAAGCGACGAAGAGGACCGAAGGTCGCCGGCCACCTCTCCGCCGGCTGCCCCTCCGGCCGCCCCGTCGCCGCCACCATCTCCTCCCCCTTTGCCTTCTCGATTTTCGTAGGTACAAAAAAAAAAAAAAAAAAAAAAAAAAAACTTTTTCTTCTAATTTAATTTAATTCTTAAGCATGTTTTATAAATTATGTTTATGATCATGTTTTAGTATGTTTTATGATTTATATCATTTTTATGATTTGTAATTATAGATTTAAAAAGTTGATCATGAAATTTTAATTAGGGTTTGAGAGTTGAAGTTTATTGTTTTAAATTATTTTTATGATCTAGATTGAAGTGGTATGATCATAGTTTAATTATATATGATTGTATGATTAAATTATGATGTTTATTGGTTTTTAACAAATTTAAAGTATAAAACAAATCTGAAAATTTATTAAATCATGTTAAAACAAGTTTTAGTGTTCATATTATGCTAGTATGATCATATATGAAATCTATGATCACTACATATATTTTTAGTATGATTTATGAAGTTTAAAGATGATTTTAAGTATGATTTATAAGCTGTCCATTTTATAAAATTCATAATTAATGTTTTAAAGTATGTAATTAGCATGATAATTATCTATTTAAGTATTACATTATATGATCATCCATGTTGTTTTTAGGGCTTTTCATGAAGTTTAGAGAGGTCTAAAGGATTTTTAATTAAATAAATATGCTGTAATTTTTATTAAGGCATGTTTATAAGAAGTAAAATTAAGGTTTACTTACAGTTTCCAAATTAAATTCTAATGCATAGAATCGAACATAAACCTATAAGGATTTAATGGTGTTTTTATGCAAAAATAAGTGTGTTTAAAGAGGTTTTAAGAGGTTGAAATAAATTAAGTAAAGCTGCCATTTTTGGAAAGTAATGAAAAATAGAAGTTTCGAAAAGAAAATAAAGAGACAAGTTATGGATTGAATAGAGACATAGTAAGGAAGGTTATGGATGTTTATCCACTAGTAAAAAGTAGTTTAGAGTTGCTGTAAAGTTTAGTCAAAGAGGTTTTTCTTATATAGTTTTCCTCTTATGTTTTATAGGAGGATTCGAATCAAGTGAGTTCTAGAAGTAGTGGCGAATCACCGCTATTATACAAGGTACGTAAGTACTAAAGATTCATGAGTAGAATTCATGCTAGGATCATGCTAGTAGTGATTGAATATAAGTTTCATGTTAGAAACTATGATATGAAGTACTTTATGGACTCTCGTTGACTTTTGTTGACTTATATGAGCATGTTCAAGTATGCATGATTACATGATAATCCAGAGTATTTATTTATGCATTCTATTAATATATATATTATAATAATACATCAAGGATGTTTGGAATGCATGTTTAATAAAGAAGTTGACTAGTAGTCAAAAATGAGCATGAAAGATTATGTTATTAATATTTTGAGCAAAGAAGAGTTAGTGAATTTATTCACATGATTAGTAGTAATTGAGCAATTTATTATTTATCCACTCACAGTTATGTGTGACTAGTAAAGGAAGTTATCCACTCAAGTTTATGTGTGGACTGTTAAGGAAGTAATTAACCACTCACAGTTAATGTGTGGTCTAGAGAGGATTAATAAAAGGAATAAAATATGTTCACTTATTAATGAAGATAATTATATGGTGTTCATGTCATGTTAGGTTATGAATGTTGTGTGATGTTATGCATGTGATGATGTTTGTTATGTGAGAGTCATCACAATTATAAAATGGTTAATCACGTAAGTGTGAAAGAGGATTCGCACAAAACTCTTAACGTATATACCTTGAGTATGAACAGTGGGGGGAGTTGTCTAACAAGGATTCAACTCCTAGTTAGGGGTACAAGACGTTGTACTTCTATTTTTAGATTTTTATCTATATGCGCTGGAATTCCGCCACTAGGTGCATAGTATACCTTCTTGGAGTTGCTTCCAGTTGGTGCCCTTTGGGCAATTATTTATTTATAGGAAGACCCCGTTCGTGCGAAATCCAATTATATAATAATTGATTCTGAAGTAAGAGTCTATAGTTCTTATGATGTTGCAATTGTGGTAAAGGTATGGTTATGTTTTACTTTATGCTCTTGCCTAGGATTACTCATGCTAGTGTGTTGCATTGTCTTTAATGCTTATGTACTCAGCTTTGCTGATTACGTGCTTTGTGTGCATGGCTATCTTTTTTGGCCCTACGACGACCATTTATTATGGCGAGTAGAAGTCTGAATAAAGAGTAAGCAACAGGTTTCAGGTGGGCATCTAGTCGATCATGCTGGGATTGAGTGAAGAGTGTTCATGTTGTTTTAGTATTTGCTTAAAATTAAGTGACCAGCTTATGCTATTTATTATATCATGATGGATTAACGTTGTTTTAAAGATATTAAGTATTATTTGGTTTGAAGGGCCGTTATGTCGGTTCCAAGTTGTTATAAAGTATCATGGGATTTGGTTTTGAAGTTTATTTTAATTAAGTTGTTTTGGTTTGTTTTTAAAAGTTAAGTCTTCCGCTGTAGTACTTTGGTAAATGCCTTAGCCGTTTTCACGGTGGCGGTAATGCTTTGGTTTTCTAAAGTAGTTGGGGCTCGATTATTTTATAAATGTTTTCCGGAAATGTTAGTAGTTTTAGGAAGGAGAAAACCAGGGTGTTACATTAACATTGATTGAAAGCGCATCCGAGAGAAACTATACAAGATATCCTCTCTTACACAGTTCAGGATCAACAGCCTTTGCAATCGTACCATAAACTAACAATAAATACCCCCTCCATATAGAAATCTTCTAATTACTTCCATTATATGGAATGTTTCAGTTAATTTACCCCCCTTTATCTTTTCTTATATCTGGAAAAATGGTCAGCCAAGCTCACATTTCTTCACATCCTCAAACATCTAGTGACTGTCTGAGGATGCATGATTCAACAACTGAATAAATAATATACAGAGGGGATAGTTCGCCGATAGCAAAATAATCAATATGTTTACTGGATCATATACCTTTGAGGTCAACGACAATCGAGCTGCCATAGCCACCATGTCATCTTTAGTTGGAGTTGATGTTTCAGCTTCTACATCAAATTATATCAGTTTAGAAAAGGGATCTTTCAAGTGTGGCGAAATTCAACGGCTAAAAAATCTTCTAAATCGAAGAATCATAAACTAACGTACAATGAGGGGAGGGGGGCAGAGGGGTGTACCTTGTGCAGAAGGGAGTCTACTTCGAAGATACTTCAACAAAGCAGCTGTAGGCCCATTTACCAATGTGCTGTAAAAAAGAATTGTTTCAAAAGACTTGGTCTTAATCAGAAACCTCACAGAGTAATTGCTAAAATATCATACTGAGGGAGTGAGTGAACAAAAATCAGCAACAGCAAACCTTCTAATGGTACGCATTGGATTGCCAATAAGCACAAGCTTTCTCAAACTTGTCATCAACCCTGGAAAGCAACAATTGAGAATTCATTTAATAAATGACACAAAAACTCGTGTCATCATAAAACAGACTGAAGAATATACTAACAGGTTCCAGCTATGAACTGACATTTAGGGAGAGGGGTACTTAAAAGAATGCATCATAAGCCGTGATCAGAAAATTTAAAATTTGGAGAAGAAATAACAAAATTAAACTGCCATGCAAGAATCAGATCAGGATGTCACACCAATTTCTGCAGGTAAGCCAGATAATGAATTGTTTGAAAGATCAAGAACTGATAGGCGCAATTTGCATGCTTCCACTGGGTAATCAGTTAACTGCAGACAATTTGGAAATGTGCAGCAGCTTCAGTTCAAAATTCAACATAGACTAATATCCTCAGTTGCACACAAACAAGTGAGAATAATTAAAAGAACTTAAAGAGCACACAATAAAATTGGCAGTTCATAAATTCAAGTTTTCATAAAAGAATAAGCATAACAAAAACTAGACATCCTCAAATGAATAGTAGGTATAGACAAAGATACTAAGAGCATAGATACATGAAAAATCGAACAACTTTTCTCAGCACAAGGTAATGCAGATTATTGTGACACTCCCATCGAGAAAACAAACATCACAAGTACATTTCAAAATAAAAGATTAAGTTTACAACCAATGCCAAGATCATAGACCAATTTGTGCACCGGTAATATCCAATGACAGTGATTTGTCTATCACAGAGGTTTTATAAACATTTAGTAAATTAATAATTTATATTTTTGAGAATTTCACTAAAAATGGACATGATTATCACATCAAAGCGAGTAACACAAAATTAAGACATACTATCAGAAAAGACATTCAGACATATAGACAGAATACTCACCTGATTTGAGTGAAGATCCAGTATGCTTAATTGAGAAAGCTCTCCCATCTCTGATGGTATTGAAGAAAGCATATTGCTCCTAATAACAATTTTGGGTTGAGAGAATGATCCAGAAACTAATCACACATACACTGACAAGAAACCATTTTATAACACTAGTCAAAAGAACATTAATAATTACCCAATATAGAACTCTACAAGAGAAGAGCAATCCTTTATAGATGATGGAATTGAAGAGATTCCTGCATGAGACACAAAATGAATACAAGGTACAAGAAATTGCTAAGCAAACAACCTGATGTCAAAACTAAGAAGATAGTATTGAAAAGAATATACATTCATTCAAACAATGAGTACTCCAACTAAATCCTACTGGTTACTACTAGCTGATACACATGAACCTGAAAAACTTACTGTTCTGAAACAAGTTGAGGTGAATAAGACGAGAAAGCCTCCCAATGCTCTCTGGTATACCGTTCAAGAGGTTTTTTGCTGACAAAGGAAATCACGGTTTAAAAAAAAATTACTAAAGTCAATTGAATTCATAAATTATGCACCAATATCTATCAAAAAAGTTAATAGGAAATAAGGAACTCACAGGCATTTAGTTCTGTGAGCATGGTCCATGATGAGATCAAAGTATTTGACAGTTCTGTGAACTTATTACCCTGGTAGTATAGTATGAAAGGAATAATATAAATTAAAATAGGTGGAAGTGCTAATTTACTTTAAAACTAGAAATTTTAGAAACTTCATGTACCTCCAAATTCACTTTAATCAATTTTTTACAAGACACCAAATCTTCTGGCAAGCTAGCAATGCTGTTATTAGAAACCTGGAGATAAGTAGCATCACAATGAGAAGAAACAAAAGATAGGGGCTAGAAATTCGTATATATGTTGAGTACAACTTATTTGAAAAGTATCATTACAGCAGGAAAAAAGCAATGGACTCCCTACAATTTGTCATAACAAATTAATTAAAGATCCAGTGTTTTCAAATTTTAAAAAGGTTGAACATATTGTGTCTCTAACTCCTTGAGCAATGCCAAAAATCATACAAGGAAAATGAAGAGGAAAAAAATGTCTTTGTCCTCGGATCAATGTGGAAAGCAAGCATGCAACACCAAACAATCAACACAGTATCAAGTAATAGTGTTGTATGGTTGTAACACTTGTAAGAATCAACTAAGATCATCCAAAGTATTGGTGGAAATACTTTAACCCTGTTAGGTAGATGGTAATAAAGGGAGGTTATGGTTAATAACTAAAGGTATTGTGGTAAATAATAAAGGTGGTTATGGTAAATAACTAAGCAAATAAAGAAACAGTATGAATCTGCTACAAAAAAGGCATATTAAGAGAACCAATACCTTCAGCTCTGCAAGCTCTATACATTGTCCAAGAGAACTCGGAAGCTCTACAAGTTTATTGTTTGAACAATCAATCCTGATGAAAGAGCAAAGCAAAAGAAGAGTAACATTACAATTTGAAAAGACTGTCTATTAGTACTTTTTTTCCCATGCTGAGGAAACCAGATTACAAAAAGTAGATGGCATGCTAGTTTGAAAAGCACAGATTATGACAAACAATCTATCCTGTTTCCTCTCCTACCATATGAAAATAATTGAGAAAAAGAGCCTACTTGACCAAAGAAGTAGTTGATCCTATCTCTTCAGGTATGCTAGTTAATACATTGAATGACACGTCAAGTGATTTTAGAGAGGGAAGCCTGTCAAATCCAAATTTAAGATATAGACAAAAAAGGAGAGAGTTAGTTCATAAATTCAAAGCGATCTCACTGAAGCAACCGACAAAATCAAATCAACTTACCCTCCAATAGCTGCAGGGAGTTGGGTGAGCTTGTTGTGGCTAACATTTAGAACAGTCAACAAAGGCAAGTTTTTCAAGTCTTCTTTCAGTACTTCAATATTATTATGGGCCAAGATCAGCTTTTGTAGGTCTACAACCTGTAAGCATTAATAATAAGACCTTAGAAACAAGCTAACAACTTCAGATAACATTAAACATAACCAAATTGAAGATATTAATAGAAGGTGAGGGGAAAGAAGCAGGAATACAACAAACCTCCCACCACTTGTCACCTTCACCGGCACCATCAAAATTTTGATAAACCTCACTGGGTACATTCCTGAAAAAGAGAAAAAAAAAAAAAAAAAAAAAAAAAAAAAAAAAAAAAAAAAAAAAAAAAAAAAAAAAAAAAAAAAACATACAGATAAGTGTACAGCTTCAACACAACTTAGAAACATCAATGACCAGAATCAAGATATCAACTTTCAAAACAGGGAAGTAATGTATAAGCTAACTAAGAATCCCTAGATAGCCTGTTGAAGCATAATTCACTATGACATGTCGTTACATTGGATTTTTGGCAATCAATACCCATGCTTCCAAGAAATCCTGGGGAAAAATCCAATTTTTACCAACAACACAAAATTAACACTCACAAAAAAAATCTCTCAGATTTAGTGAGAAAGTTTAGCATTGAAAAATGGTCAGAGTCTTATGCAGATCAGCGTTCAATGTAAACAAGTTAAATCATTTCAGAAAAAACAAATAGAGAGGGCAATTATTATCAAGTTACATAAATAGTTTTGCAACCGGGATGCCTCGATTCGGAATTTTCGAACTTCGAGCAGATTACGCTATCACAATCGTGCAAACATACACTTATACATTTATGGCAATTAATCAAGAAAGACTAGATGAATGTTTCATCATATTACCACATAATCATCGACTTCTTAATCGTAAGCAAGAAAAAAAAAATTAATAGAGAGGATAGGGTAACTTTTATTGAAAATTGCAGGTATAAGGATGCACAAAACATACTAGCCCTCTTCCCTAGGTAGTTGAAATACAATCTGAACTCGATAATTGTTGAACTCCATGTGATTTACACTAGTGAGTTGTCCCATATTGGAGAAAGAGGAGAAGTTAAACTAGTTTATAAGCTTAGGAGTTACTCCTCCTATTACCAATTGGTTTTAGGATGGAACCTCCTTGGGCTTGTGGACCGGTTTGACTCTTCTCCTCCTTGTTGGGTTACCCAGGCCCATTTATCTTTAACATGAAATTTAACAATAATTGTGGCAATGGTCAAAAATAATTTCCCTGTATTGGATCTTTTGCCTCTAACACTTTGTTAGGTTGACAGATATAGTGCGGAAAGGAAAAGAAATGAGTCTATTGAAGTTTGAAGGAGATAATTTCATATCCTTCCTTGCTTGATCTAGTTCTAGTCCAATAAGTGGTATCGATTGTTCTCTAATGATACTCTATTTGATTTGTTTATTTGGCATTTATACTGCTTATCTTTAGAGGATGATATCATACAGTTAGTTACAGAGACGGGTAGTGTCGCAATATATGTACAAGGTGTATGGATGATTGTATACGAAGGTCCCAATAAATCGAATACTTGACCCCTCTTTTTCTTCCAACAACGTATCATTTACTTATGCAAACTGCATTACTAGCTTAAACTATGGTTACACAAAGTTAGCCACAATGCAGTAATGCACCTAGTTCTTCTTTCCAACTACTTTACTCTCCTACACTATAATTGTTCCTTTATCAATTGCATCCCTTAACAAACTACTTGAACAGTTGAACAACAAACTTCATACAAAACTTCCTTCCATAAAATATGAAATCAAATCCTAAAACCATATTTACACAACTTGAAACACGAATACATACAAAAATACAAAACCTCATTTGTAAAATACGAAATCATATCCAAGAACCTTAATTGCATTGTAACAAGCATTCAAAACGTAAGATACCATTACTTCATAAGTAACTTAACTTCAACACATCCCACATGCATATAACAAATCATTTTAACCGCCTTGTCGTTACTCAAATCAGTCCATATATCCAACGACAAACCTCCCAACATTGGAAAATCAATTATGAGAATTAAACTTATCATGGAAAATTTTCCTTTCGTTTTCCGGGCGAAAAAATCTTTGCTTACCTCATAAATCATCTTAAATCATTGACAAAATTAGGGCAAAAAAAATTTATCTTCAATACACCCCAGCTAAAAATTAACTTCGGTGTCATTTTTGGTTCATGTAGCCAACCCCAATCATGGTACTAAGGCTTTGATTGATCGATACCCCAGCTAAAAATGCAGACTTTTTTCCAGAAACACATTCAAAAACTAATTTTTCCTCTAATCAACTCAAAATAACTCAATATAATGAAACAATTTGTTAATATACATGTTACATAATGACCTAAACTAATTAAATTTGTATAAAATCATCTCAAATAACCAAATTCCACTCAATTTCCCACAATTTATAATCAATATTCCAACAATTATAAAGCTACTAACTAAGAATTAATAGCTCAATCAACAAAAACAGCATCATTAGCTCATAATTACCTCGTACTAATACAATTCAACCATTATAAGATCAACCCACAAAAAAGGGCATATTGAAAAATATGATTTTGAACATAAAAATCATAATTTTGATTAAAAATGAATAAATTAGAACAAATGGAAACAATATAATTGGATAAAATTGAGAAAATAATAATAATAATAATAATAATAATAATATTAATTGAAATTAATTACCTTAAAGAACGATTAGATAAATTAAGAGAACCAGAAGTTCTAGCAGCTTTGATTACACGATCCATGGTTTTTTCCCCTGGAATTATTTCTCAAATTTTTGAAGAATTTTATTCAGATCATTTTATTTATTTTTTTTTTTGTTTTTTTTTTAATTTATTTTAAATTTTCAGGGAATTTATTGGTTAGTAGGAGAGAGAATGTGAGCTGTGTTGTGGTGTTAGTTGCAGGTGAAGATTAATCAATTAAACCAAACAAAGAATTGTGTCAGGGTATCGTGACAGGCAATCAGGGACTTACCAAATGTCTAGAATATTTACAAATGTTGATTACGACATGCTACCTTATAATAATGTTGATAATTTATACAAATCGGTTGTACGCTGTTGGATATAATAAAAAGAGAATTTTTTGCACTTGTATCATGTAACATTTCGCTATATTTTGGCAAAATATTCAAAAATCATCTAATAAAATCCAAAATTTGCATTAAATTATATATTATAGTCACCTATTAAAACTTATTTGTATAGTTTTCACTACTTGTTGTCGGATTTTATTATAGTTTTCGACAATCCACCACAACATTTAGGATTGTCTTAAATAAATCGGGATCCTATGTAACTTATAAAACTAAACCCCTAATCATTAAAAAAAATCTTAATATAAATTGTTGTAATGCATCATAGCTAACATTAGAAATTAATAAATGAAGTATTATTTTAGATAGTTATTTTGTTAATTTATTTATTTTTTGGTGCTACAATTTTGTTACGTAGTATATCAATGATCGTTCAATTTAGTACTCCACTATTATCAAAATCCTACATTCGCCAATGTAAATAATAAATTGCCAAATAGAGCCCTATCAAAGTAAATTAGACCCCTCATAGCATGTAAGCAGTACAAGTGTATATTATCTACTAAAGATATGTTTCGAGGAGTTATTATTTCTTATCTTCAACTTTATAATTAAATTAAATGAAACCTGAAAAATGAGTATTATATTTAGATAATATTGGAATAGAAATGAGTTTACAATTCATAACTAGATACTCGAGACATACTAAAGAAGATTTAGTACAAGTTACAACCATACACGATGTACACCATTCGTCTCAATTTATTTACTCATTTGCTTTTTTTTTTAAGACTCCCAAGACACAATTTCTAACACCTATAATTATATTATGCAAAAATTATTAGAATATCATATATTTTACACTCAATAAACGAATCAACAAAATCTCATATGCTAGTTTAGATTATTCTAGACAACAAATCTTGATTTTTAATAATTGCGGTAAGGTCACCCAACGCAGCAAGATCTTTCCAATGAATGACTAATTGATAAAGAGAGCAGATCATGATGCCCAGAAAAAAGAAAAGGTGAAGAATCGTTACACAATAGTAGACAGAGTACCCCAAGCAAAAAAAATTGACCAAAAAACACGACAAAGCAATCAACGAGTTTCAAGACGATCAGAATATTAAATATTTTCCATTAATACATCTGCTACAATTTGAAAACATTGATTTGGCCAGAGAAACACAGCACAATTGATACAAGACTATTCTCAATCAAAAAACATAACCGCATCGGCTACAATAGTAAAACACAGATGCCTATTACTTTGGTACAGTTTGTTTAGATACCTCACCCTTGAGCTCATTTTCGCTAAATAGATCACTTTGAACTGGGACATCTTCCAGCTGCTGAGATGTAATAACATCCGCAACAACTTTCAAGACTGATGAGGACTTTTCTTTGTCATTCTCCTCTGTGGTTCTCAATCAAAAAACATAACCGCATCGGCTACAATAGTAAAACACAGATGCCTATTACTTTGGTACAGTTTGTTTAGATACCTCACCCTTGAGCTCATTTTCGCTAAATAGATCACTTTGAACTGGGACATCTTCCAGCTGCTGAGATGTAATAACATCCGCAACAACTTTCAAGACTGATGAGGACTTTTCTTTGTCATTCTCCTCTGTGGCTGTCTCCGCATCTCTATCACTAACTGCAACATTTTGTTTCTCTGATTCCTCGTCTTCCTGCTGTGGTGGAGGAACAAAAAAGGGTATTTTTCCTCTTTGCCAATCGAAAAGGACCATCTTTGCTCCAGTCATCAAGTCTGGTTCTCCACCCTGGAACAAACACTGCCACTTAGAAAATATCCATAATTCCGGAAGGAAACAAAGGAAAGATGTACGAAAATTGGTATTTGGTAATCAGTACACAGTAGTACAGCACTGTAGTTGTAATTTAGACAGTCGATGATGCAACAAACTGAAAGAGTTCATCTTAAGAGCTCCTTCATGTTCAAGCCATACCAACCAAACAATAAAATGACAAGCAAAGCCAATGATTATAAAATACTTCTAGAAGCATTCTCTCTGTGGCACAGAGAACATTAAAATCCATCAAAACAAAACCACTATTAACAACCCGAAGTATTTATTTCAAAACAGACAGCCGTGAGCCTATGAGCCACATATCATGCAGAAATCTTAATTTCATAGTTAACCTTAGCTAGCCAAATATTAAGCCAAGCAGGTGTTAATGAATGAGAAAAAGAGGATATACTGATAAAAATGATAAGTATGTAACATACCTTCAAAAGCTTGCCCGAAATTTTGCAAAGCTGCAAGAGAAAGTCCTGCTCATCCTCCCTGGTAAAACCACAACAGACATTAGTTTGATGAAAAAAAAGCACGAGCTTCAAGAGATAGAATGCTTCAACATCTCAACACGTTGCCAGAAGGTAAGGATCATTGTAAGAATCAGATAAAACATTTCGTACAAAAATCCCCAAGGCAAATGCCCAAGTTAAAGCAAGATGCATGTTGCAATATCAATTCAATGGCAAAATTAGCCAATAACATAAAGTCACCGACAAATAACAACCATTATTTTCCAGATAAATTATACTGTCTCTTACCAGTCTTTGATCTTGTATGCTCTTTGCAGGTGCTCTTTTTTTACACGTTTCAGCACTTCTCCAATGTGCTCAGCAGCATCTTGTAAATTAGAAACCCGCACCTGCAATCACAACCAGAAACAGCTCATTCAGATCTAAAGCCACGAGAGAAACTAATTTACATCAATGAAAATCCAATCATTCTCTACTCTCTAGCTATTCCATTAAATCAGTCTTATACACAGCATATCATTCAAAACGCACCAAAGAAAAATTCAAAAAGTGCAACTTCTGCCAGAAAATAACATGCAAACAACAAGATTCGCAAACTACATCGGTCTCAGACAAAGCAGATGAATAGCACCTAATACAGAATTTACTGCGTAACACAAATACCAAGATGAAGACATTTAAGGCAGCGTTTCATCAATGTACAGGAAAAATGATAACACATGCTTCGCAAGATTAAGACATTTGACATTAAGAAAACATACCACACCCTTAAGAACAACATCAGTCTCTGAGTCACTATTTTGGTAGACAACACCAGGGCAGTCTATCAAATAGATCCTCTTGGTAAGAGTGATATATTGCCATACTTTAGTCTCCCCAGGTATAGGAGCAACCTTGCAAACCTAATGAAACAAAAAAAGAATAAAATAGTCAGAATCAAAATTATCACAAAGATCTGTAAATTAAAGTATCAGTCACATAAGGTTATTACACTTTTAGTGCGCAATGTATTGATAACTGATGATTTTCCAACATTAGGATAACCAACAAAACCAACAGATATTGCTTGTTTGTCACTTTTTAGCCGTGCAAATTGCCTCAGAACTGAAAGGAGAGAACCCTGGAATAGGAATAGCGAGAAAATAAAAATAAGAAACTGCTACAAAAGTAACCATCTATTTATTGGTTTTATAATCATCTTATATCATGCTATAATTTGAGACTGGACATATTCATAATATTTAAATATAAAGACATGATCTATGGAATCAATTTTTGATAAAAGGCTCCATAAAAATGCATGCAATTTTTCCAATAGCTACATAAAAACTCGAGATTCTTTAAAATAAGTCAAAATTTAAAAGTAACGTATATAAGAATTAACAAAGAACTGTTCTATTTTAACTGCTTTATGTGATTGAAAATGTTGTGAGAATTTAGTATTTTTTTTAATAAAAGAAGATTCACCTTCCCAAATGGCTTAGTGATGCTAGCATGGAAAGCAAGGGTAGGGTATTCCTTCGACAAAACTCTTAACCATGACTTTGTAGCCCAAGCTGGAATCAGATCACACTGTATAAAGGGAAACAGCAACCTATGTCATCTTAAGAAAGAGATCCCAATACATTCATCAGAAGCAATAAAACAAAGGCAAAGATATTACCTTATTCAATAAAAAGACCATATTTTTATGCTGACAATTCTCTTTCAAATGTCTCTCAAGATGATAGCATCTTGTTCCTTGTGGATCCCTAGCATCCAAAACCTGGATAACGATAAAGAAAACTAATAAGCACTACACAATAAATTGCATATTTTACCAGTATACAGCTCTGCAAAATGATTATTAAGTTGTCAAATTTAAAATTTGAGCAGAGATTGACAGCAATGAAGTTAACTACAAAGAAAAAGAAGCTAAGGATACTTCCATTTTCTACCTTAGCAACATTACTAAGTACTAACCATCACAGAAAGCCAGTGTGAACCAAAGACTCTAGAGGACCCTAACAAAAATTAAACAGCTCACAGAGTTCCTAACTACCCACGCACCAGACACGTTTGACCTATTACTTTTAAGACTTCAATTTTCATGCCAACAAGGAAAGGATAGATAATTATTTTCCAATTACGTAGGAGAACAAGATGGGTCCTCGCTCCTCAGTTACTTACTTGAACAACAACGTCTGAGGAATCAATAACTTTGTATAGTTCACCCCATATGCGTTTACTTTGACCTTTCTCAAACATTGTGTGGCGAACCAAATCCCGGAATCCATCCTCTTCATCTTGTTCTGTAGAAACCATAGCTGCTTTCCTTTGTTCAAATTCATCTGCAGGAAATGGAGTACAGCACATTAAGCAAGTCATATAAACTTAAATTGGAAAATGGTATCTATTTTGCAACCATGCAAGAAGTTTATTAGAAAAAAAAAAGAAGGATATGACACATGCCTAATCCACAAGAAGAGTAAGCGACCAACCAACTAGCTGACAAGAAAACACATGGAGCAGTAAACCTACAAGAAAAAAATTCACAATACCGTGTAAATTATCAGCTTTCTGCACCAAAGACTGATAATCCGTAGCCTCAAGCTTTGGTCGTTTACGCTTCCCTTTTGGTCCAAAAGCACTCTCAAAAGGTTCAGTATCAAGTAGATGCACTCTGCGTTGCTTAAAAAACAGAAAGCAAAACAAAAGAAGGGATGAGAACATGTCATTACACAATACTTTGGAGCAAGATTTTTTATGGTCGTTGGATTAAAATTTTATATGATACTTAATTACTTAGGCCTAGTGGACATATATTAAATTCCTTGCCACAACCCCAAAATAAAAGAAAGAAACCAAGATAAAAAGATCAGAAATATGAAACAATTCATCTTTCATCATATTCCAAACAAAGAGGACACACAAAGCCTAAAAAATTTAACCCTTTCTTCAACCAAAATAGCCGCTCTTTATTTAAAAAGGTAAATAAGATATCATTCAGACTTCAGATAAACCTCCCCATTCTATGTGAGCTGTGATCCTTAAGCTCCACTCATCCAAGTCCCCAACTAGTCAACTTTACACATAAAAGGACACAAAGGAGTTGCGAAATTATGCCAATAGTAAAAAGGTTAAACCAGGCCAACCTAATCAGAACAGTAAACAACCTTAGATGGAGAATACACATATATTCAAGTAATTATCAATAATCAATATTGGAACTTGAAACAGTGTGGAAAACTCTAAGTACAGCAGTGTGCATCACAGCTTCACAAGGTTGCAGTACGAACTAGTTTCTTTTTAAATCAACCAAAAGCAATGAAGGGCACATTGCATACCTTAGGTATATCAGTTAGAAGGGACATGGGAAGATTCTTTGCTTTCATTATGATCTTCTTGTTATCTGATATGTGTTTACCGAGCTCCTCACGGAAAAACTCAATATTCTTTTGAGTTTCCACTTTTGTATTTCCTGCAAAAAAAAAAAAAATACATAAAATCAAAAGGTGAATAGTATTTACTTCACCCCCCTCCTCTTCAATTTTATACACATAAGAAACGCTCATCCTTCCTCTATCAGTCATTCAGAAACTTTAATAGCATGGTAAAGAATACTTCATAGTCCATACTAGTATTTTCAGCAATCATCATAATCAAAGCCTTCATCCCAAAAGGACGGGATCAGCTGCATGAACCAAATTTTCAATCCAATCTACAGAATACTTCAACGTGGACAAACGGGACTACTAAAGTAGAATACCGCAAAATTACATAATCAAGGATTACATTTCCATGACCCTCATAGACACTGATAAGTGATAACGCTCCCACATTCTCATCCGCATTCTCAATTTCCATTACACTACCACTCAATAACTTAAAGTCCAAAATAACAGTTCCACACTACTAAATGTCCACATACCAGACATAAAAATAAAACTCTTCGAAAACTAACTAACATTAAGTTCTTGAATAAGTTTTCATATCCTAAACTTCCATTCAATACATTTCAAATCAATTCCCTTCAAATTCCAACCTCAGCGGCACAACTTTAATTCAACTTTCTCACTGAATTTCCTTCCAAGCAGAACAATTCATACTTCCATGAGTTCTAAACTTCATACATTATACAGTAAACATCAAAATCAAACTCTTCCAAATTACAGACGTCAACAAAACAAATCAATTTCGCGATAAAACTTCCAAGTCCTAAATTTTCATACAATCCACCTCAAATAGAATTCCTCCACACTCCAAACTTATGCATTAAACTCCACCAAATTTGATCAATTCAACACCAAATTGAAAAATAAAAAAAATCAAAAATCAAATTCCTTACACAATTTCCTCGAATTCGAATCAAAACAACATCAAATTGAGCTAAAAATCTCTGAAATCCTCCATATAATTAAGAATGAGCGTACCAAACCTCAACACAAATCAACATCAACTTCCGCGTTAAATTTCCAGCAACTCAAATCAACAAATTGGAAAAAAATCAAACTCCTCACAAAATTTCCACAAATTCAAAGCAAAATAAAAAAAAACAAAACTTACAAATTTAAAATCAAATTGCTAACAAAATTTCCACAAATTCGAATCAAAACAAACAAACTTAAGCTAAAAAAAACAAAATTTCAAATGAGCGTACCAAACCAACGACGATCAGGTTGAATACGAGTAGAAGGCAAATCCTTAGACTGATATTCATGGCGCTGAATCTTTCCGTCGGAGCTCCTTTTAGGGCGCGTGTTGTACATCTTAAGCCGCCGTACAGTGGAGGCGCTACGAGTGTTCTTAGTAGTGCTACTTCCATTGTTTCTGTTAACGTCAAGTGAGTGCTTTGGTTTAAGCTCTTTCTTTTTCGCCATTGATGAAGATGTTTGGAGCTTTGGTTGAAGATGAACCCTAGTTTTTTTGGGGATGAAGGTGAGAGAAAGGGGATTTAGGGTTAGAGATTCTAAAACCCTCTTTCTATCGATTTAGGGCTAGGGGAAGGTGTCGTTTTGTCGATGTGGTGAGGGCTGAGTTGGTTGAAAGCGGGTTTCGGTGAGCGGACGGGTCAAATGTATCGTTTTTGCGAGGTCTGACTAATAAATTGCGGTAATATGCAAAATGACATGTGATTAGGGGTGTGTATCGGTCTAAGACCGGACCGGGATCAGTTGGACCGGAATTTCCGGTTTCTTTGAACCGGAACCGGATCGGAAAATTTTGGGTTTGGACGGGGTGGACCTGAATTTGTAATTTTGTCAATTTTTTATTAAAAAAAAATAATTATAACTTTAAAAAAAATATTATTTCCCTCTTATATATACAATAAGTATAAAATAAAATTTAATATTACATAAAGCATAAATAAATTTAACATTTTAGCTAAAAAAAAAACCTTTATATATATATATATATAACTTTTACAATTATCAACTAAAAATACTAACTTTTTCAAGGAATCCGGTCCAACCGGACCGGAAACCCGAAATCACATATTTAGTGGACCGGGGACCGAACCGGAATTGCCGGTCTGGACCGGATTATGCACACCCCTACATGTGATATGTTAGAAGTTCAGGGTTAAAGTCGTTTTTCTATATGCATTTTAAAGGATATTGTGGTAATAAAGTTTTCTACTTATCTACAAAAATGACATGTGATTTTATATTTATACATATTCCAGTGGTTTACTAGATATTATCTCGTTTTTGCGAAATGGGTACTTCAAATGTACTCCGAAACAATTATTCTGAAACAGATGAAGTAATTATTTAGTGGCCGTTTGGATTTTAAAAGGATGAGTAATTATTTTAAGTATCCGTTTGGAATTTAATACGGAGTACTTCTATACAAATCATGTGAATTGGTTATAACTTGTTTGGTTGTCATATAAGAATAGGCGACTCTTTGGTACAATTGACCACATGAGAAGTGAACCGTGCGTTTGTTCAAGTGATTTAACCGCGTTAGGGGTTTACTTGATTTTTGTGTAGTACAGTAGTACTCATAATACTCTGTGAAAAGTAAAAGGATTTTACCGGATAATATCTATTATTATGCATCCGGAACATGTAACAAATTGTGCTTTCAGGGCGATGTTCAGATTTTTATAAGCAATGTTCAACTTTCAATAGACGATATTTGGATTTTTATGATTAATGCTCATTAGCATCTTACTTATTTGATTGTAATAATATTCAATTTCTCTGATAGTTTTACTTTATTTATATATAATTGATGGCTATAGGATGTTTATATATTGTCATTTCAGTTATACTTCCTCTGGAGGAATGATATCCCTCAATCTGTTGGAGGAATCAAATAGGGATAGCATGGTCTTTTTACATTTTATTTTTTTTCCCACTAATCCCCATGTACTTACTTTAGTCACATTATACCTACATACAATCACATTATCTGTTTAATAAATAACATTACAAATAAAGGAAATCACATTATAATAGTAACTTATCTCCATGTACCTACCTTAGTCACATTATATCTACATACAATCACATTATCTGTTTAGTAAATAACATTATAAATAGAGGAAATCACATTATAATAGTATATGTCTTAAAATTAAAAAATATGAAAAGATAAGGGATACCCCTGTTTGATTCCTCCAACAGATTGAGATTTATCAATCCTCCTTCCTCTGCTCCCCTAAAATCGCAACACTGACACTGTTCATGTGGGATTGAAAGCTGAAATTGTGAAGGAAAAAGACAATTTCGCCCATGTATGTGATTAATAAGTAGGATTGAAAAGAGAGATACCAAAAAGTAAACTTTAACAATCATGTGATCAATTTTACGCCACCGCCAAGAGGTTGGCGTGTTGAATTTCTACCAAGCCATTGGTGGTAGCGGAAAATTGACACGCCAAAACCTAAGGTTTGGCGGAAATTTAACACGCCAAAACCAAGTGTTTGGCAAGCTCTTTTTCCACAAACACCAAGTCCTTGGTGAAAATTCAACACGCTAAAACCTCGACGACGGCGGAAAAACAACACGCCATGCTTATTTGCCGGAAAAATAAAAATAATTATTGGTAAAACAACATGCCACGGTTGGTGGGGGTTTTATTAGACACTCCGACCTACTCCTTTTTAAGGTGTGGCGGCGAATCGATGACTATGCAGGGAGGTATGAGTTGGTGTAGTGGAATCGAAGGAAGGGGAGGGTGGGCGTGGTGGAGGGGCTATCGTTTTCTAGCATTTTTGCTAGTTATGGTCATGGTCGATGTATGTGATGGTGGTGGATTGTTGGTTGGTGTAACTATGGTGGTGGTGGTGGTGGTTATGTTAAGGTGAGAGAAAGTAGTGATGGAATGAGATTGAAAAGGAAATGGGTTGAACATAGGAGAGTAAGGGTGTTTTAGGTAATTAATGTTGTGTTTGGGGTGGTCCTTACAAATTCTAGGTGGTATTTAATAGTTAATTTTTTTTTATATCAGTATCTATGTTATATCTATTGTAAAAATAAATAATTTAATTAATTTTAGCAAGAATCAAAACTATTTAAAACCCATAGAACATTCTAGAATGGAAGAATCTTAGTTTGGCGGAAAATTAATTAACCATGACATGTGGAGAGGGGGAAGCTAAATGATTTTTACTTTAGTTAATAGTGTTGATGATTTGATTGATAATTTGATACAATTATTGTGTATGATTCTTTTTTAATATTTGCTCAAGGCCTTGAAAATAGCCAAGATGATGCGGATTTATGATTACATTATATTAACTCCTAGTCATATTGATATTATATACTAAAGTGAAAAACAATTATATGCAAGCTTGCTAAGATCAATACATTTAATTACAATACATACATACACTTTTTGGAGATTAACTTCAAGAATATAACTGCATTCAACAATGATATTCTGAATCGAGTCACAAATAAATAAGTAAATAATAATAATAAAAAAAAAAAACCATACAATGGTCTTTCAAGTGATCTGATGAGCCCAAATGCTTCTTTGTGTTGTCTCCGACCTTTGTACTTCTAAAGTAAAAGGAGATGAATAATCGTGGTCATACGACTCACACGTGGAGTACATGTAAGCGGCGGTAATTGGGATGCAGTCATTAAGTAATACGGAGTATTAAAGGTTCTAGTTTTTAGGTTTGTACAAGTCACAAACGCAAGCAAGCATAAAGACTAGTTGTCGTATTTTTCGTGCATCCTATGACATTAAACTTCAACTCATAGCCTCATAGGGAATATCTTGTGTGATCGGTTGTCATATAGTGGGGTGGTACGTATGACTGCACTTTTTATACGGATAACCTCATTAATTCATTTGAGTATTCTTAATACTATTTAAATTTGGCTGTAAAAGTAATTTGTTAATTCTTTTTAGTAACTCTATTTTTCTTTGGCACCTTGCTTTAGGAATCTCATATGTCCTTACTTCTTACAAGTAGCCCTTTATTCTCATTAGAGTAGTCTCCTATCTAGCTAAGTAATTCGTTTTACAATACATGTAACCCCTATATATTTCCCATACATGCATTCAAGTACATATACATATGTATAATCCTATATGCATGTACTCTCAATTTTTAGTGTACACCTATGTAGCCACGCTTTTAACAAACTACTGATATGACTTGCTATATAATTATATATGAGAATAATATACATGGCCATGGTTGAATCTCCGAGCCATATTATAAGAAATGTCTTAACTACAAAGAGATGTAAAGACGATTATTTCATACCGACGGAGTACAATATTCAACTATCCTTTGCCAAGCTAATCTGCATTCCCTTAAAATACTCGAAAATTTTAATTTGAATCTATATTGAGTGAGCATATTCCAAATGCATATTCTTTTTGATGCAAGTTATCTAAATTTGTTTGATTGGTAGTAGAATTTAAAAATGGTTACTACACAAATTATACTACATCCACCAAAAATTAGTTACAATAAAAATAATAAATTGTGATGTATAAAATAATGAATTATTACAACTAACTTGTAGCGGAGGTAATCCTTATATTGTGGTATCAATTTTAGCACGTAGCATTTGCCTGTTTGCAAACTACAAAGTTTAATTTTGGCTACTTCCTTTTACTTTCTTGTCAAAGAATTAATTGTTGTAAACTTCAAAACTAGGTGTTCCAAAATATCCACGTCAACTTCTTTGTACTCTTTCTATCACCACTCAAGTGAATGTTATTACAAGGACACCGTTGATATGAAATTGAAGTCTACGTAGCATTAATAACCACACTCATGCAAAAGAGAAATTATTTAATCCCATACTATCCTGTGATACTTATTTTTAACACTTTTATTTGAATACTTCTCATTCTTTTTGCTTGCTATATTTGCTTTTTTACATTTCCCAAAATACAACTTCAAATGTTTATATCTTGAGTTATAAGCTTGTAAAAATTACATAAATTATATAGCTGGATAGCACATATTGTGCCGAATCAAACAAGATATCATATTACTATATTTTATCATACGTATATAAAATTAAAGAGAGTCAAAGTATGCACATGAATAGTGATAAAAGTCAATGTGTAGCAAGTAATAAGAATGGGAGGGAGTAATAAGATACTATGTAGAATGGGAAGAAAAAAATAAAAAGAAGGCAAATTTGTTAAAAACTATCTTATAAAACCTAAAAGTTGAAAATAACTACATTTTATAAAAAAGGTATTTACTAAACTACCTTATAAATATATTTTGGTTATTTGGCACTACTTTTAGCCACAATTTCTCTATTTTTTAGGTTGCAATTTCATTTTTTCTGAGCTCGTTTAGTAAGTTTAGTGGGCCCACAACCGAAAAAGTGAATCAAAGGGGAAAAGAATAAAATCATAGCTGAAAAATTGAAGAAAATTTCGGCTAAAGGAAGTGCTAAAGATCAAAGCAGGGAAGATATACAAGGTAGTTTAATAAATAATTTTGGTAAAAGGTAGTTATTTTCAATTTTTGGATTTTATAAGGTAGTTTTTCATAATTTGGCCTAAAAAGAAGGTATATTAAAGAAATGAGAGTATTACATAGTAGTTATATTGGGAGAAATGTAGTTTCTTAAAGGAGGAGAAAAAATGATTTTTTTTTTATTTTATTTGGGTTAAATATTGAAAAAATTGAAAATAATTTTTCTAAATATAAAATAAAAATTACTACGTAAAGATAAGATATATATTGTTTGATTCATTTCACGATATACATCTTTAAAAATAATTTTTTACAACTTTTTACTCGTAAAATAATAGAGGATTTAAAATAATAAAATGTCCAATAGAATAGAGTAGACTTTAAGATATTGAGAAGTACGTATATATTAATTTGCTTCAAGAATAACCTCAAGAAATTGGTGATGCATGTAGGTTGTCAAATTAAATGCAATAAAACAAAGTTGTGTAGTAATATAACTATTATATAACCTAGCAAATAAGGAATAATTAAGGGCCACCGTTTTTATACCTTAAAACCTTCTAATGTTAGGCGGCCAAAAATACATCCAAGTTGGCACACCATGAATCACCCATTCCTTCTATAAAACCAATACTAATAATGCTTGCATTGTTTCATGCAATGCAAACACACTTCAATTCATTCACTCACAACCTTTGCACAAACTCTAACTCTTTAACACCTCACTCCAAGTATGGATGTATGGTCATGGATATGTGACCTATCTGATTCTCCGAAGTGGAGTCAATCCAACTCACAACTCATTTACCAACTCGCCTCTTCAGATAGCACCACAATAAAGGGAAGTCCAACTCAGTCCATTCAACTTAAAGCTGAACGATCATCAGTACTAAAACAAGAGGTTTGGATAACCTTTTCCATTATTATCGAAGGATTCCAACTTAATAATGAGTCTCAAAAGATAATATGGTTATCCGACCCTTGTCCTCTCACCTCTAAAAAACCTTTCTTACCCCTTGTGCTACAACTCGTCCAAGAGACAATTAATCGTGCACCTATAACATATCATGAACATGGATCCCAACTAGTGAAGGTAAAGCCCGATCCAATAATACAAATCCTTGAAACTTTTCCGCCTGAATCTTTTTCAAGTTTTTTTAATCTCTTGTTATTCACACGTTTGTTTTGGCTATGTGCATGTGATGCACCTAGCGAAGTTGGTTCACTATATTTCCATGCTTTATTTGCTCCAAATCTTGAAATAGTGTCACGTGCTAGCCATGATCACGTGCCGGTGCTAAAGGGATTCATGGCAGCTGCCGGAATCGATGTTGAGCGTTGTATTGGACGCGCCGTTGGGTACATGTTGGCCAAATGGTTGATCACTAGAGAATTGTCATCAATACTACCTTTGGGTTGCAATAATCTTGGGATATCTTATGCTTCTGAAGCATGTAACCTTTGGTTGCTCAAAAGCTATGTTCCAGTATGGGCTATGAAGCGGACGTGGTCTAGTGAAACAAATGAAGGATTCCATTTCATTGGGCCTAAAGAATCTGCACTCAAGTACTCTTTGGCCCATCAACAACTAGAGGCCCATATCCAACTAGAGTATGAAGTTGTATTCTTTGAAGGCTACATCCAAGTTAGTGCACGTGTCGATAACATACGCCTACACGTAGTAAAATTAGGGTTTAATAAAAATAATAATAATGATGGTGAAGAATTGTATTTTCCTTCAAGAGTTGAGTTTTGGGTGGGGCCTGAGGTTGGGTCCAATTATGTTACAAGTTTGAAATTGGGCAAGTCCACAATGAACACGGAAACACAAGTAGAAAAACAAAAAATAGTGAAGGGAAGTTATGGAAAAATGAAGAGTCCAAAGGTGAAAACTAAGTCAAGGACTTCAACAAGAATGAAGATGAAAAATTGGAGGTGTGACCAAGATGTTGAAGGAAATGTAGCAATATTTGATGCTATATTTTATGACAATACTAACGGGGTTGAAGTTTACAACACCAAGTTAAATAAGCATCAACAAGATGATGATTTACGAAAGAGGTACTCCAGAGTTAATAGGCCTTTTTTGAAGTCGGGTGGTCTTGTTTTTAGTGGAGATGAGTATGGAGATGAGGTTAAGTGGAGATTGAGCAAACAAATCCAAGCAACTGTGTTGAAGTGGAGATTTGGGTGCAACATTTGGCTCACTTATTGCCCTAGTGATGTTGACTGTTCCTATTATGAAACTAGATGTATACAATGGACTCATGACGTTGACTTGCCACTAATTAATTCCTAGTGTTACCTAATTAATTACTCCGTATAGTAATGTAAATATAATTATATAATACATGATGTATGTATGTATGTATGTATGTATGTATGTATGTATGTATGTATGTATGTATGTATGTATGTATGTATGTATGTATGTAT
>PYUH01000238.1:2574620-2604497 GCA_016808085.1 Suaeda aralocaspica | reverse complement strand
GTATGTATGTATGTATGTATGTATGTATGTATGTATGTATGTATGTATGTATGTATGTATGTATGTATGTGTATGTTATCTTTGATAATGCTAATGTAACACAATAATAATCTCGTTTTTTTCTTACGTACATAGACTTTATACATTATGTTATACTCCGTATATTTATATCCCACTTTGAGACTTTGATTAATGAATATATATATATATATATATATATATATATAATATATGCACCATTGCACCAATATACTACACAATTAAACAGTACTATTGCTGTTGTGGTTTTCAGCATAAGATCAAATGATTATCAGTGATGTTTTTTTATGATAGTTATATTAAAAATATATTTTTTTGATTGTATTATCAATTATGTTTATTTAACTACAAATAATTTTATTTTATTTTATTTATTTATTTATTTTTTTTTTGGGGGTTGAAGAATGAAGATAACTCAACGATTAAGCTTGGTTCACAAAGATAACTCAGAGATTAAACTGATTCAATGATTATCTACTAAACTTTTACAAGGAGATCGCAACACTAGAGAATAACTCACAAGAATTAACACTCAATTTTAGCTTTTTTTTTTTTTTTTTTTTAATTTACTCAAAACAACTATATTCACTTTTATTTAAGGAAAATAAATATATTTCTAGGCATATATCACAAGGTGATCAAAATTAATACTCCAGGTACAATAAATGATAAAAACTTAAAAAATAATTCAAATTAATGGTATATTAAGCATGACACCTATTGTCTAATGATAAGTAAAAAGAATGTTTTTTATTAAGAGAAAATGAGTGAATGAATGTAACAGTAACTTGCAAGTAAAAACATGACGGCATAAGAGCTCTTTCAATGTGTATATATATTTCTTGAGCAAAAGAACAAAGCTATATATATATATTACAAGGAGTTACCCTAGCAACTATGTACAGACCAATAAGACTATGTACAGACAAAATTGAGCCCACAGCCCAACACAAACAGAAACTCCCAGACCAAGTAAAACTGGACTGTTCTGCATAACCAACACATACATATCCAATCATTCTTAACACTCCCCCTCTAGATGGGTGCGGAGAGAGTGAGAGAACACCCATCTTGCGCATTTGCTTATGGTGTTTTTCAACATGCAATCCTTTTGTCAAAATGTCAGCTAACTGATCACTGGTAGAGACATATTCAGGTTGGATGCATTTCTGTTTCACTTTGTCTCTAACAAAGTGACAATCAATCTCAACATGTTTTGTGCGTTCATGATGAACGAGATTCACAGCTATGGAAAATGCAGCTTGGTTATCACACTTGAGACTTACAAGAGCTTGAGCTTTTATACCTTACTCCTTAAGCAGTTGTATTAACCAAACTACCTCACATGTAGTAAGTGCCATGGCCCTATACTCTGCTTCAGCTGTGGATCTTGCTACCACATATTGCTTCTTCGTTTTCCATGAGATGGGTGAAGTTCCTAGCAACACACAGAATCCAGTTGTAGATTTTCTGGTTATTGGACATCCTCTCCAATCACTGTCAGAATAAGCTGTTAGAACAGCAGTGGAGTCAGAAGCTAGTAAGATTCCTTGCTAAGTAGTGCCTTTCAAGTATCTCAACACTCGTTTTGCTCCTTGCATGTGCACATTTGTAGGTCGTTGCATGAATTGACTGAGATTATGCACTGCATAGGCTATGTCAGGCCTGGTTATAGTCAGATATATTAGCTTCCCTATCAAATGCTGATAACTGACTGGATTTGAAACTGGATCTCCTCCATCCACAGTCATTTTTTGTTGACTATCTAAAGGAACTTTTAAGGGCCTTGCATTTTGCATCCCATGTTCCTTGATTAAATCCAGCACATTTTTCTTTTGAGAAAGGAAGATACCTTAGCTTGTTCATTTCTGTCAACTTCTATACCCAAAAAATACCTTAGTGTTCCCAAGTCTTTCATATGAAATTGAGAAGAAAGGAAAATTTTGGTGTCATGTATCATTTCCTCACTGTCATCAGCTATAAGTAAGTCATCAACATAAGCAAGGACTACAATGAACCCTTTTTCACTGTGTTTAGTAAACAGTGAGTAATCTGTTCTGGATTATGTGAATCCACATTCTTGCAATGCAGTTGTGAGTCTAGCAAACCATTGTCTAGGGGCTTGCTTCAAACCATACAATGATTTTTGTAGCTTGCACACAATCTTGTCATCATTTTTTACATCATGTTCCTCCCCCTGTCCAGCTACTAGTCTGCACCCATAACCTTTATAGCCAGGTGGAAGTTTCATGTAGACATCTTCATCCAAGTGTCCATGCAAGCTAAGAAAGCATTCTTTACATCCATCTGCTTAATAGACCAGTTTTTTAGTGCTGCAACTGCCAACAGAGATCTTACAGTTGTGAGTTTGGCCACAGGAGCAAAAGTTTCTTCATAGTCTATTCCTTTCCTTTGCTTGTTGCCTAACACTACTAATCTTGCCTTCTCTCTTTCAACTGATCCATCAGGATTGAATTTTGTTTTGTACACCCATTTGGATCCTATAGCCTTCTTACCTTTAGGAAGTTCAGTGATGATCCATGTATCATTCTCTTCAAGGGCTTGTAACTCTTCATTCATGGCTTGTACCCATTTTTCTTCTTGCACAGCTTGTTTAAAGTGAACCAGGTCATGAGTTCTTTCCATTTGTGGATGTGAAAGCAGCAAAAGCCTGAGATACCACAATGTTGCTCACATGTTCCAAAGCTGTTGCCTCATGATCTTTATAAGCTCTGTGAGAGACAATATAATCTTCCATCCACCTTGGTGTTTTGTGTTCTCTCTCAGATCTTCTTGCCACAGGAACTATCAAACCACTACTTTCTGCATCATTGTGATGATTTACTTCTCTCACAGCTTCCTCTTCCTCATTTTGTGATGTGTCTAATATTTATATTATTTTTCTAACCAATTCCCTAATGATTTATGGACTCACCGGGCTCATTTGAGCCAATTTTCATGCTAATAGTGTTCTTTTAGTGTTTTGTGTGGTTTTGTAAAGTTTTATAGGAAACGACCAATTTTCGGTTGATTTTACTACCTAATTTCGGCAGTTGAGGGATAAAGACCACTTATGAGAGTTTGGAGAATTATTAGAGACATTTTAGAACTCATTAGAACAAATTTGACGTCTCACATGACAAGTTGGAGAAATATTAGAAGTAAAAGTGAAGAATTATGAAATTTAGCAGTGAAGATTTTGACCACTATCCACTATTTTGGTCATATATCAAACTATATACATCGTATTGATCTGATTCTTGTTGCATTGGAAATAAGATTCAAATAGCTTTCCAACGGTAGGTCATACGCCCTGTGGAACGTCCTGTAGCAAAAGTTATAGCGATTTCAAAATGATGTTGAATTTCAGAAGCTTCTGTTTCATGATGCGGGCGCATAGAACAAAATTCTTTTGTTCTATGCGGGCGCAGGTCATGTTTTTTTGGCTATTTTGCTGGGAGATCGACTTTTTGCGTAATTAATTATTAAAAATCCCATTAGGCTTATATTTAAGGCACGATTTCCTAGGAGCACAAGAGATATTTTTCATTATTAGTTTTTCCAGTTTTAAAATCCTAATTAGCTCTCTTAATTACTTTCTCTCTCTAGATTAGGTTCGATTAGTTTATTTTTGTTGAAGAATTTTCAATTCAATACAATTCAATTCAAGTTTCTTTTCCATTCAAGTTTGGTAATTTCTTTTCTCTTTCTTTGTCAATTATTTATAGTTTATGTTTATTAGTTTTATTTGTTCATGTTAATTAGTTTTTGTTTGTTAATTAGTTTATGATTGTTTATTTAGTTAATTATTGTTCTTATTTGTTTATGATCATGAATTTAAATTTGTTTATTTTTTAGTTTTTATAATTATGAGTGAGTAATTTGTTTTCTAGGGTTTAGGGGATCCATGAACTCATTAATGGACTAGTTTAATTTAAATCGATTAGTTCCTGATTAGTAATTAAATTCCTATTATTGATTTCTATCGATTGCAATTAAATTGTGCGCAGATTTAGTTGTAAGTTTGGTAATTGTCGAAATTGAGGCCGAGAGGTAAGATTACCACAATAAAACCACCGAATAATAGGCAAAACGAGTCTGTGCGAGCGAGAGCCGGTAGAGGAGTTTTGAGGGAGTCTAAGTTCGAGAGAATTAGTGTGCCCTAATTTAATGAATTTTGTGGAATTGATTGGTTTATGTTTTATGAATTTATTAATTGTTCATGGTGAACCGATTGCCCTAGGTTTTAGTCAATTTGAGTCAATTCTTAGTTTAATTTCGTTATTAGTTTTTTTAGTTAATAATTAATCATAACCAAGGCCCTTTTCACAGTTTAAACTTTTTAGTACTAGTAGTGTTTCATTGCTTCCCTGTGGATTCGATCCCTACTTCCCTAGCTATATTAGTTAGTGTTGTTTGGTTTATTTTTGAGAGGTGTGCGACAACCTGCATCATTTTGTCCTTTATTTCCCTTTTCATCTTCCTCTGCATTTACACACATCTGGCTTACTTCTTTAGGTAGAGGTTCTTAACCTGCTGTTTCTGATGGAATGGAAACACATCTTCTCTGAATTTGACATCTCTTGAAATGAATACCTTATGAGTTATCAGGTTTAGCAACTTGTATCCTCTCTTAAAATGTGGATATCTTAAAAACACACAAGGTACCCCTCTAGGAGCAAATTTATTAGTTGATCTTTGAGGATTGTAAACAAAAGCCAAGCATCCAAAGGCTCTCATATGTTTGTATGCATAGGCTTCTCATTGAACAACTTCTCGTATGGTGTTTTGTTTTGAATTATTGAGCTAGGCAGTCTGTTTATAATGTGCACAGCTGTCATCACACATTCTCCCCAATATTTTAAGGGTAAACCTGCTTGCATCCTCAAAGCTCTGGACATCTCAAGTACATTTCTATGTTTTCTCTCAGCTCTACCATTTTGTTGAGGTCTATCAACACAAGAAGTCTCATGCACAATTCCTTCTTGATGGAAGAACTCAACACAAGGGCCATCCTTAAACTCTAATGCATTATCTGATCTAACAGTTTTAATTTTTTTATCAAAGTTTGTTTTAGCAAAATTCACAAATTGCATGAGTACAGACAATGAGTCAGATTTGTGTGCAATAAGGTACACCCATGTGGTTCTTGAATGATCATCTACCAGAGTAAGAAAATATCTATACTTTCCTCCTGTTAAGACCTTATAAGGTCCCCAAATGTCCATATGTATCAGACTGAATATCTGATTTGCTACTGGTGTGCTCACCTTGTATGGTAATTTTGTAAATTTTGCCATTGGACATGTAACACAAACATACTCATCATCATTTAAATCATCATTAATACATCCAATTTGTTTCAATTTGTTCCATGGAGCATGTCCTAATCTATTTTTCCATAGCTCAAAAATTTTCTTCTTAGCTTCTACATAATACACACATTTTACATCAATCATTTTAGCACCCTTTTCCTCTTTATTCTGCACCATCTTCAGTCTTCCTCTTTCTTCTTGGGCTTCTGCTCAAAAATAGTAAATTCCATCCTTCATTTTACCAACTCCTTTGATTTTCCCTCTGGCACAATCCTGAATCATACACTTTTCATTCTCAAATACCACACTACAATTGTTCTGCTCTATCAATTTACTCACAGACAACAAATTGTGCTTAAAATCAGGGACACACAATACACCTTTCAGTTTCAGTTCATTATTTAATTGCACTTATCCTACATGGCTTATGCATGTTGTTCTACCATTTGGTAGGTTAATGTTGGACCCGTGTTTCAATATCACAGGGTTATGCCACATACTTAAGTCTCCTACCATATGATCTGATGCTCCTGAGTCTACAATCCATTTAGTTTTATTTAAGGATGCAGCAAAGCATGTAACCATACCTGCAAAAACTCCTTCCAACTCTTCTTCTGTGTCTGATCCTCGTTTGTTCACATTTGGTATTAGCTTTAGCAATTCTTCAACTTGTTCAGGTGTGAACATTTGCCCTTCTTTGTATTCACCACTGTTTGCATCTACAGCAAACTTCTTTCCAGTGTATCTCATCTTGCTTCCCTTTCCAGATGATTCTCCTTGTCTTTTGGACTTTGGATGCCACTTAGGATACCCAATGACAGTCCAACACTTTTTCATTAGTGTGACCTTGCTTTGCACAAGCTGAACATATCTTGTCTTTGAATTCTTCGTGCTGCTTGAAGGACTTACTTCCTGATCCCTCACCTTGCATTTTGGCCTTGCCATACATTGCTGAAGTTTTTGTTGTGTATCTCACAGTTCCCAACACATCTCTCTGAAGTTATTCTTGCATAAGATTTTCGCAAGCGACTTCAGCAGTTGGCAATGGATTTTGCATCAGGACTTGAGTTTTGATTCCAGCATAGACATCATCAATTCCACATAAGAATTGAAACAGTCGCAACTCCTCCCTTTCCTTGTTCATAGCTGCAACAAAACCATTCATTTCAGGTGTCATCTCAGTTAGAGGAGGCAGAACACTCATAGCTTCCTTTTCTTCCCACAATGCCTTCATCTTGGCATAATACTCACACACAGATGCATCTTGTTGTTCTGTGTGAAAAAGTTCTTTCTCAACCTTGAACCTTTGCAGTCCATTGCTCACATTGTACATCCTATTTAGCATGTCCCAAGCTTGTTTTGCACTACCAACATACATTATAGCATCCTTAATCTGTTCAGATACATTGTTGTGTATCCAAGATAGTACAGTGCTGTTACATGTATCCCATTGATCAACCTTTACTTCATCACTTTCATCTTTCTTAACTGCACCAGTAACAAAACCAAGTTTCCTCTTCGAAGCCAGTGCAATCTCCATTGATCTTCTCCACTTCTTGAAATCCCCTCCTCCTTTTAACTTCTCTACACTGATGGAGTTAGGACCATCGGATGGATGGAGATAGAGTGGACTTTGAGAGTTGGGTAATTGTTTTTCTCACTTGTCTTCTTCTCAGAGGCCATTTTATGGGTTTTGTGACTAGTTTGAAGCTATTAGACTGAGAATCAAATCTGATATAAAGTTCAATTCTTTAGAACACAAATTTATCAAGGCTTGAAACCTCGCTCTGATACCATGATAAGTAACAAGAATGTTTTTGATAAGAGAAAATGAGTGAATGAATGTAACAGTAACTTGCAAGTAAAAACATGACGGCTTAAGAGCTCTTTCAATGTGTATATATATTTCTTGAGCAAAGGAACAAAGATATATATATATATATATATATATATATATATATATATATTACAAGGAGTTACCCTAGCAACTATGTACAGACCAATAAGACTATGTACAGACAAAATTTAGCCCACAGCCCAACACAAACAGGAACTCCTAGACCAAGTAAAACTGGACTGATCTGCATAACCAACACAAACATATCCAATCATTCTCAACACCTAATGAATTAAATGGCTCTTATATCAGTTTTTGTGACAGCTCATAAAATTTTCAAAGCTTTATATTGTTTGTAACAACTCATTAACATCACCATTGTTCCGAACCAAGTAAGCATCATGATCGATATCAATCAGTACGGTTACTAGTCTTTAACAAAGAAACAACATCAAGAACGAGCTTCCCCTTGCTCAATTGTACGATAATTATTCTGCTCTATATAATCATCCATTATCTCATCATAAACTTTATTTATATTATCAAATGACCATAAATAAGCATCCTTCATAGAAGTAGTAGGGTTAGCAGGGTTCGTTAGGACACCGAGAGAGTGGGTTGCAAGAGTTACTTTCTTCGACGTCGTAGTAATGAGGTAGTGGTGGCGTCGGAAAAAGGCAATTTAGGTTGGCTAAATTTGGTTTGCATTTAAAACAATCTTGAGATTGGAGTATAGAATCAAATGTCCTAAGTATCCATGTAGAAGGAACGTCAGGACAATAAAAGTTTTTTTTTCTATCTTTAACATCTTTGATGACTTCCTCAACATTTTTGTTGTTTGCATCAAAAAAATTATTTATGTTGTTGTGATGATGAGCCTTGCCTCGCCTCATCTCGAAATCTCAGTACCGTCAAACCTCAGAGGCTACGGTCATAGGATTCTGCTAAAAGTTCATTAGAGTAAATTAAAGTTACAATGTGAATAATGTTAAAATTGCTAATGTAGCAACTTAAAAAAATCGAGGGAGTAATAATAAATGAATATGAAATTCAATTGAGATTAGGGTCGGGGTTAAAGTTATAAAGAGCACCGATGAATAACTCATCAATGGTATGGTATTTTTATGATCTTATCTTTTGTGAAAGACTTTACATGTCAATTTTTTTTTTGTGTGTATTATAGGAGTACGTGGGTAATATATTCATTAGAAGGAAATTGATCGAAAAGTACATGCAAAACCTAAGGCCAATTAATTTAATATGTGTTTTCAATAGTATTCCAATTTTGGATGAATTGTACCTAGTTTTGATTTCGTACAAATTTGTAGTGAACGAACTAATTTAATAGATATATGAAGTTATTAATACCTAATCCACGGATCAATAATAACAACTAACTGTGTCAAATCACAAGTGATTTAGTTAAACTTTTCATAAAAGTCAACTATTTTATATTCAGATCATGAAACTAAACACTTGTAAATTCATTGAGTGAATACCACGGGAGATAAAGAAACACATGTTAATACATTGTATATAGTGGAACCATTTATAGGTATAGTGCCTTAGCTTCTTAGGTTGCTACATGCATGTATGATGTATCACAGTGGTCAGTGGATGACCTCAAAGAAAAAACTCCAAAATTTCAAATTTGCACATTTTTGTGATATGGTCAAATGTCATAATAATATTACCATAATACTCCCTCCGTTCCAATTTATTCTTATATTTTGGCTTTGATCACTATTCACAAACTATGTTTTGACCATTGTTTGTGCTTTAGATATAAGTAAAAACATATTCATATGGGGTCTTAGTTGATTCGTCTTGATTAATTCTACTAAAATTAAAGATATAAATGTTACAAATAGCACTGCCAGTTTGGTTAAAAAATCAATGTTCAACTGAAATTTATTTGAAACTGAATTGAATTTAACTGAATTGAAACTAACTGTAACTGAAAGTCAACTGAACTGAAACTAACTGTAACCGTTAAAACTGGAATTGAACTGTAACTGAACTGAAAATTATCTGATCGGGAAAAATCCGAAAACATGTAACTAAAAATGAACTGTAATTGAAAATTTGTAACTGAAACTGAACTGATTTGGATTAGCAACTGATTTAAACTGAACTATTTTGACCGAAACTGAAACTGAACTGTAACTGAAAATTTTTAGCTGAAAAAGAATTTTCCTTAAATTAGACAAATATTGATTGAAAATTAATTACTTAATTAGATCTTCGTAATTTGCATTTTTCATTCAAAATTCAAATGTTAATGAAATGTTCCAATTTTATATATTAAATGTTGTATTTATCACCCAATTTCACTAAATTTATGGAACTATAACTCTTTCATATATTCCATCGATTCAATTTCACATCCTACATTTGTTCTTTAACTCAATGCAGTAATGTGAGATATCAAATAAGAAGCTTTTAACTATTAACCATTCCACTTTTAACTATTAACCATCAATATTTTAAAAAGTACTCCATAACATATAAGTAAAAAAACTCGATTTCAAATACATAATTAATAATATTAACCTCTATATTTTAAAGAAACCATAAATCAGTATTCAAATAGGTATAGAATGTGAGTAACCATCATTGTTCAAATATGTAACCATAATTATTCTACCAAGTAACCCTTGCAGTGGAACCTAGAATAAAAGAACGATTTACACATACATGGTTGCACCATTATTTGACGATGCAACCTGATGCATAGAAAACACGCCCTTCAATGAAACGATCACTCATGCAGTTGTATTGGTCAAAGATCATCCTATGTTGTCGAGTCTCAAGGGTAATTTAACTGTAAAACTAGTATCGTAAAAACTTATAATGGATCTAAAATATCTAAAACAAATATTTGAACTGAAAATATCTCATCGCTAGAAACAAAGTCAGTTACACGAAAATGTCCGAACTAAAATATCTGAACGTAAAATATCTGAACTGCAACCAACTGAATCTGAAACCAACTATGGCAATCTGAAACTGAATTGAACTGTTTTTGGTTTATCAGTTTGGCTATAAACTGAAACCAACTGTAACTGAACTGATTTGATTTGAAAACGCAACAACCTGAAACTGAATTGATCTGAAATCAAAATTATCTGAACCAAACTGAAATGAAGCAAAAAATAATTGAATTATCTGAACTGAAATGAACCAAACTGATTGGTTGAAACTAGAACTGAACTGACAGTACTAGTTACAAACTTTACATTGAAAAACATGTAAAGAATAAAATGATACAAAGGGAGTACAATGTAAACTTTACACATATAAACAATACATAAAATGCTTTTTATTTGTCAAATCCCTTTGATACTTCAGAATATTAATAATGAAGAAACAATACATAAAATGCTTTTTATTTGTCAAATCCCTTTGATACTGTTATGAAATCAGAATATTTATTTCTCATAGGTATGCATATTTACTACACGGCTACACCTAGTTACTAGTTACTACTTACTACATGTCTACATATCCTTCATTCAAATAATTAGTATGATTTTGTGTATGAATACAATTGTGTCATATATTTTATTACCAAGGCTAATAAAATTAAAACCAATCTAATAAATATATGCCTATAATGCTGATTTTATTCCTTATAAGATGACTTACCACACCTAGCTTGTTCACTATATAAGGGAAGCCAAATGCAAACATTTTAATTTCAATTCACAACTCAAAAACAAACTAAAGTAAAATAATATTTTTTTTTGAGGGCAAGTAAAAATTATTTTTAACAAAACTTCTCTTCTAAACAATATTAATTATAATTTTGCAATATGGCTACAAAGACATTTGTCGTCCCTTTGCTAGTAGTTTTGGTTTTGGTTTGTTTGTCACATGGTAAGTGCAAATTTATCCATTTTTTTAAAATTTAATCGACAAGTTTGGTTTTTAATTATTATTGATCTATAGTTAAAATAAAATTTATAATTAAACATATAATTAAGTTTTTATTTTTCTTGTGTTCCTTTTATTGCTTTCTATATCCCAATGATGTATACATTGCGGACAAAAGGGGTGGAATATATACTTGCATATATGAGTGCATGACCTTGCTAGAAGGTGCATAAATTGATATTGTTTTTTTTTTTTTTTCTCTCATCATTTTCATATGCAGCTAGTATATAAATAAGTTCGTTATTTTACTATGATTAGACATCTAACTATTTTCTTATTTTTTGGTGCTAAAGACATATATCTAACCATTAGATATATGAAATCCTTTTTTCTTCAATGTAATCACTTGTATATATTGCTAATTTTTTTTCCTATGTACATGCATAAATATTATATTGAGTACTAAAGTTGATTATTTTATTTTAAAAAAAAATATATAGGTATCACAAGTACTAGGGTTGTTTCTCCAATGGAGTCATCAGTGGACCAAGATTGCTTTACTATGTCTCCTGGATGTGTGGCCGACCAATGTGTTAAGGCTTGCAAGCAAAAGGGGAAAACTAATGCTTATTGCACCCCTCCTATACCCAGTGTGACTTGCTGTTGCGTTGGTGCATAAACAATGTAAAAGTTGTCGCTTAAAATCTAAATAAAATTGTAGCCATTATTTGGTCACTAACATTTTTATTACCTTTGTTTCGTTTACATTTTTAATTCCATCTTTAATATGGTTATATGGAGTATTGTATATATCTAATACTTAAAGCAGAATAATTCGAAAGTAGATTATGGACACAAATCAAGCTATGAATATGATTTCATGAAGATTATTAAATAATTTTTTATTTAAATTTTATAATTCCATGTTGGATTAATCTATTTTATGTATATAAATAAAATATGATATATGATATATGATATATGATTATTGACAACCAAAATTTTGATAGGACAAAAATTTAAAATTTCTATTTAAAGTTTTGTATCTCATAAAATTATTTTCATTTATCCTTATCAATTCACTAATACTAGAGTTTTTCGATTCTAAATGAACTTCACGTATAACTATACAAACCCAAATCCTAACCTTCGTTGTCTTTATCTATTCAAATTCATCTAGGCTCAATGACATGCAATTTTATGAATATTTGCAAGCTTATCATGTCCAATAATGTATGTATCTATCATATCTTCTATGGATCTATATCTATCACTAAAGCGGTTGCCACTAAATCTGATTTCCCTCATTTTCCGTCTAAAATCTACACATTTAATTCTTATATACTTTTATAATTTTTAAATGAATGTGAAATTAGGACTTTGGTAGAGAAATTAGAAATATAACTTTTATTTTTTCTTTACAATTTAAAACTAAGCATGGCTCAAGTATTACCTAGTTGTACGTGTATACATGTTGGTAGAAGTTTATAGATCGATGCTTTACAAATAAACATGAGGACATACACTTGTCTATATATATGAGTATATGACCATATCATTTGACTAGGCTCTTGCCATAAGTGTGCATGTTTTTCTTTTCAAAATAAAAAAGCTCTTGCCATAAATTCATGCTCGAGTATCATACATATGATTATATGAATATATGATGACTAGTTGACTACCCAATTTCAGTTTGGGTGTTTATCAGCAGCTTGATTTATTGGGGTCTACAAAATAGACTTACAAATGAGATTAATGAGTTTCCCAATTAAGGTATTGACAAGCTATTGCACACCTCTACAAAAGATACCAAATTATTTTAATTGATATATAGCTAATGAAGTAGGGATCGAATCTTCAAAGAAGTTATATATTAAATTTTATTCTAACTGATATAGTTAAGGAAGTAGGGATCGAATCCTCAAAGAAGTTATTAAATTCTATTAGTTCTAAAAAGTAAAAACATTGTAAGGGGTCTTGGTTGATTTTCTTAACTAGTTGACTAATAACTACGGAAAATGACTGAAAATACGAATTTAGACTCAAAATATAAAAACCTAGGACAATTGGTTTATCATAAACAATCAACAAACTTATAAAACAAAAACCAATTAAATCACTAAAGTTCATTAAAATAGGGCTAACTAATTCTCTCGAACTTAAACTCCCTCAAAACTCCTTTACCGGCTCTCGCTTACATAAACTCGTTTTGCCTATTATTCGGTGGTCTTATTGTGGTAATCTTACCTCTCGGCCTCGATTTCAATAGTTACCAAACTCACAACTAAATCTGGCCACAATTCAGTTGCAATCGATATAAATCAATAATAGGAATTTACTTACTAATTAGGAATACTAAACTAATTCATTATCATGGATCCCTTAAACCCTAGAAAGTAGAATAATCACACACAATAATAAAAACTAGAACAACAATTATAAAAGAATTCATGATCATAAACATAATTAAACAATAATTAAACAAATCAATAATTATAAATTAAGTAAGAAACTAAAACTAATTAACATGAATAAAACAATAAATAAAATTAATAAGTAAAACAAAACTAATTAAATCAAAGATAAAAAAAAAAAAGCAAAAGACATTACCAAAATAAAGGAACTTGAATTGAATAATTGAATGTTTAACAAACTAATCTAATTTAGAGAGGATAATAATTAATGAGTAATCAACTATATATATTAAAATGTAAGGCGAATCATTAGCAATCCGTCATGTGGCGCAAAAACATGTTTATTATGAATTGAACTTGTGACTTCTCACTTTAAGAAATATAGACTTTACCAACTAAGCTATGCATTACCATTGTTATTTTTTCATACAACAAATTATAATATAATGGATTGCAAAATAAATGAAAACATCATCATAAAGCAAATGGTCAAATAACTCTTAATAATATTTTTTAATATGTATGTTAAATCACATAAATGTATAATGAATAACAATAAACAATTGCTTGTGTGATTATCTTTTAACACATTGTGTGTAATCATTTCATATTTAGCCTTTTTCCCCAATATCATAATTGTTCTTTCACTCCAATTCTTTAAATTTCTTTAGCAATTGTGTATTCATGTTCAAAAATACTAACCATTATTCTCAAACAAATTCAACTCACATAAATCCCTAATAATGAATAAATCATTGCTTGAGAAAAAAAAACATTAACAAATGATTATATTTGAAAATAATTAATCATCAATATATAATTTGCTAAAACATTTTTATTGCTAATGTAAAAGAGTTTTGTATACACTCTCTATATATTTACATACTTAATATTTCATCTTATGAAATTTTAAGTTTGATTTTAAGATTTTTTTTGTGAAAAACTACTTAGTAAAAACTTATAAAATTTATTTAGTAAGCCTTAAACTATTTTTTGATGTATCAAATGATTCAGGGCAATGCCCGGGATCAAAGCTAGTTAAAATTCTAAAACTAGGAAATATAATGCAAAGTAATGCGTGTAAACAAGCTTAGAATTCGTGCCCCTATTTATAACAACTCATGGGCCTTAAAAACACTAATCCGCGCAAAAACTCGAAGTCCAGTAACAACCTCCTAACTAGGCCCCTGCACCGCAGGGAACAAATTGGGCCTTCTTCATTGCGCCTGTAGGCTGCAGCTAGCCTTTGGGCTTCTGTGTGGAGGGGCCTGGACTCTAATGCGGGTGCATAGAGGAAAGGAGGAGAATGAGCGCTGCACCCGCATGAGCTTTCTTTAGCAATATTTTTGTGATCTTCTTAGTTTCGTCCCTTGCTTCCTTTAGCCATTATTCTTAGCTTCTTGTTCCTTGGCATGCTTCCTAATGCAAGTTCAAAATGGCTCGTTTAAGCTTACGTTGACTTTAATACTCCTATTTGACACACCTAAATACATAAATCAAACCAAAAACCGTGTGTAACAACTAGTGACTAAATTGACATAAAACACTCTAAAATCAACGAAAATCGTCTAAACTCATCATTAACACAAAATATTACCAAAGAAAACTAAATAAGTCGAAATGAAGCTAAGTTCTTAAACAAAGGGAAAAACATTATATTAAACATGTATACCAGGTATCTGCCAAGTTCTTATGATAGCATTCGTGACCGACAAATTGTCACCTTTAATTGCGTTTTTTTTTATTATTATTTTTGTAAATATTAAGCGAGATGACATATTTAATACCTTCCCTTAGCATAAGAGCTTCTGCAAAAAGAATGAAATACAAATGATGAATTTTCATAGCTCCTAAACTAAGTATTTCACCTAAATGGTTTCGAATAATAAAACCAATTACTGTGTTCCCAAAATCCCTTTTTTTTTTTTTTTTTTTTTTTTTTTTTTTTTTTCNTTTTTTTTTTTTATCGTTGAGCTAGCTAGGCATAACAAGTTAGGTGGCATTCAGCCAATTACAATCCCAGACATACAAGTGTAAAATACAATCAAGAATAAGATCAAGTTCCCTAGTAACATTCAGCTCTATATTACTCGTACGACAAAGCTTGGCCAAAGCATCTGCGATTCGGTTCTCCTCACTTCTGCCGTGGAGAATTTTAGCATCCACGAAAAGTTCTAGCAATCCCTGCATTTACACACAAGATCACACTGTGAATTCGTCAAATCAAACCAAGGGGGGTCCAGAACTGCTGCGGCTACCATTTCAAATTCTCCTGGACAGCTTTCTCCAATCCCATTAGAATTGCTGTAAGTTCCGCTTTTATGGGCGAGATTGAAAACCCCGCAACCCAAGTACCACTGAGGTTACGGATTACTGCAGGTGTAAAAGCACTAACGAAGGAAGCATCAACATTAATGATAAAGTGTCCATGGTAGCTGGCTAACGAAGCTCGGATGCTTACTGTTTGATGGTAGCGCAAACACAAACTGATTTCTACTCTTGCAAATTTCATGGCATAAAATAGGGAATAGAATGTTCCAAGGCAAGCCTAACCTAAGATCAGTGCAGACACTACAAGATAACAACTATTTTGCGACGGAAAAATTCCGTCGCAAACTTAGCACTTTCCGTCGCAAAACGTCCGTCGCTAAATTTTTTATCGCAAATTTCTAAATTTGCGACGGAATTTTCGTCGCAAAAAAGTTGCGACAGAACTATTGAAATTTGCGACGGAAAATTCCCCTCGCAAATTTGCGACGGAAAATTCCCCTCGCAAATTTGCGACGGAAAATTCCGTCGCAAATTTGCAACTGAAAACTAGTAGAAAAACAGTTTATTAGTATCGTTTTTATGACCTATTTGTATCGTTCTTGTAAAACGATACAAATAGACAGTCTATTAGTATCGTGTTTTTACAAAACGATACTAATAGTGGTTTTTTAAATATAAAAAAATAGCTATTAGTATCGTTTGTTTTTAAAAAACGATACTAATAGCGATTTTTGAAAAGAAAAAAAAAATAAAATCACAATTGTAATGCAGGAATAATACTAATAACCAAAAATTAAAATTAAAATCCAATTTGCACCAGTATCACATATATTCAAACCAGGTATAGCATAAAAATACACCCATCAGTGTGTTAACAGGACGGAAATGTAATGAAGCAACTGTAACTCAATAAATTCCAAGACAGAGTTACAGACTATGATAAAGTAGGTTCCTAGGTTTTACTTAATTCAGTAAGACAGTATAATGGCTGTTAAAAATTTAACAAATGCACCATAAGAATTTGCTGAATGTAACATAATCACCAATCCTAAGACAGAAAACCAATATTATATCAGCCTCCACAGTTAAATATAAATCCTGCTTGAAATGCTAAGAAAATATCAGCTAAATGCTTGAATAAAAGCCAGCAGTTATAGGACATTAGAAACTTACGTTGCTGAGCCTGCAATTCCAACTTGTCCACAGAGGATACAACTCTTGCCAATAATTACATTGTGTGCGATCTGCAAAACCAGACTTTACCCTTTAAACTTGATCAGCATAAACAGTAATACTAGAAATTAGACATCAGATTAAGCAACCTGAACAAGATTATCTATCTTAGTGTAATCCCCTACTGTCGTATCTCTCCAGCTGCATAGAAGTTGATATAAAAATGGGACAATATTATATTGGAAGGTTAACATAACAATAATTTTTTAAAAACTAAACCAGCTTCCATTCCATCACTCACCTTCCCCTATCGATACATGTGTTTGCACCTAATTCCACATGGTTTCCTATTCTTACATAAAGAGTCTGGAAGATAGTATTGGTAGAGTTAGTAAGCCTGAACTAGATTGATCATACACATTTTCATACTTTTAAATAACATTTGCATGCATACAGAAAAACCATCAACTTCTTTTTCTGAACTACTAAATGCAGAAAAATAGAAAATCAAACTCTCCCAAGATATTGAAATGCTATCTACATTCTACGTGTAGATGATTATGATTACTAGCAGAGTATTTATACAAAAGCAGTTCTTCGAAGAATTACAGCAAATGCCACAAATTTGAAAAGCAATATAGAATTTCAGACAAGATTCAGTCCTCATCTGAAAATTCACTGAAATGTTTGAGCAATTAACAAAAAGGGATATCATAATTCATGATCATCTATAAAACAGCAGACCACAAAAGCCAATAAGATTAGGTGGTTTCTAAAGTGCAGTTTACAAACAGCAAGACTAGCACTTAGAGGATAATTAACACCAAATATAGGTGTGAGGATCTGCAATAATGAGAATAGAAAGCATACATACTTATTGCAACTAAAGACCCAGTTAAGGAGGAAAAATAATATTAATGTTGACACGTAACAAAGTTAAGGAGATTGGGTTAAAGGAATACCTGAGGCTTCTTTGCCATGTTTCCTTGTTCATCTACAAAGAACCCAAATCCTGCAAGTTTTTATACAGAAGCTTCTTTAAAAACAGCTAGTCAAGAAATTGTGGGCTCGAACAGGTTTAAAATAACACACTTCCATCGACAAACTAGCAGAGGTTTACATTACTTATGGAAGGAAAATTATATGTTAAGTATACACAAAATTGTAAAAAGTGATAAAGAAGCTGCACAATGAGGCAGCTAGAAAACAAATGAAAAGTCCAAATTTACCATCTTGCCCAATGCATACTCCGTTGTGGATAACACATGAATCACCAATAGAGCAGTTTCTCAACGTAACATTGTACCTGAAAAAAACATAATCTGTCATGTACCAATAGCGAGGATATGATGCAATAAAAGTAATGGTAGTCTAAAATCACAATAAAACTAAGTTTCTCTACCATTATATAACACAGGATGTAATCATGCAACTTTAGATTCGGTGAAATAACTCACAGAATCAGGTTTTACATTGTCATTCTAAAACCCATTAGAAATAATTGCTGGTATTGACAGCAAAAACGAATTCTAACATTGTGTTTTAATCCAAGAACAATCCTTATCAAAATAAGCCTACAAAATGATCACAATGTCATATGAAATTAGAAAAGAAGAAGAATCATAACTCTGACTAACCTAAGCAAATGCACGAAGCTAAATAGCTAAGAAAGAAAGGAAGAATCCCTAAATCGAAACTACACTGGCCTTGCTATCATAATAGTATCATTCTTGACATTGGTGTTTGGTATTGTATACGTTCAGGTAAGAAAATCTATTTTGTACAGGGTTTAACTATCACAGAAACTAGTTACTTATGATGGCCTTTGACAAATGTCACAGGAAGCAGAAAGGAAAATCCCAATGAACTATGCATCAATCTATAAGCCAACGTCGCTTTTTAATTAATTTTCAGTAATGTTTTCACAAAACAAAAAGAACCCTAAAACAGAACTCAGCAAATTGAATCACATTAACTCAAAAAGAGCCATGGAGCCATAATTACTCCAAAACATCTTTCAGATTTTTAATTCAAACAAAAAAAATTATTACAAAAAGAACTCAGCAAATTGAATCACATTAACTCAAACTAGTCACATAATTGCACAAATTTAAAACACTGAAAATCAAAATTCCATTAAATCACCTTAATTTATCATTAAATCAAATCACAACAACAACAACAACAACAAAATTGAACATATTGTCGAAGATCTTCAAGCTGTTGAACCCTAAAACAGAATTCTTGAGATTCAATTTCGGGAATTCAATCAAAAATTCGGGAATTATTTGGGGAATTCAATCAAAAATTCGAGTCAATAAAATTCAAATTCAATCAACATGCACAAAAACCCTATATCGAAAATTTAAGTTCGAAAATCAAAAATGTTTGAAAAAACGATTGATAGGAAAAATAATCAAAAACGATTGAAAACCCTAAATCGACGAACTAAACAACCATAAAACGTTTGATAGGAAAAAAATCAAAAACGATTGAAAAAAAAAAAGAAGTGAGAAATTACCAGAGGAGACCGCCGGAAGAACGGTAGACCGCCGGAAGAAGAAGAAGCGTTTAATGAGAGGAGAAGAACGGCGGGTGTAATTTGGAGAAGAACGGCGGGTCTAATTTGCGAAGAAGGAGAAGAACAAAGGGTTATTGGACTTGAAATGACTGAATTTGGTGTATGGTAGTTTAATTTTTTTTTGCGACAAAATTTACTTCATTTTTGTCGAACTTTTGCGAGGGATTCAAATTTGCGAGGGATTATTCCGTCGCAAAAAAACAATTCCGTCGCAAAATTAGGGTGCTTTTTTAATATGGTTTGTCCTTTTTTTGCGACGGATATTTCCGTCGCAAGAAAGTGGAATTCCGTCGCAAATTTGCGACGGACCTAATTCCGTCGCAAATATCGAGTTTTACGACGGAATTAAATTCCGTCGCAAATATCCGTCGCTATTTGCTCGTTTTCTTGTAGTGAGATGAGATTTTGATAAAGCCACTCTCTAAGGTTAAGGGTAAGGAAACAGGTGCAAAATTTAAGAATGTGCAAGGAGTCTTCTAATTAAGTTGTAAGGGGAGGTGCATGCATCGAGTACACCTAGGATCCATAATAATGGATTGGTGATGGAGAAGGGCTTTAAGTGGGATTTTATCCCACCAAGTTAACCAAAGGAAGAATTGAATTTTTTGGGTACGTTCGTTCTAAGTCTCCAAATCCAACAAGTATCCATTGACGCCTTGTATCCCCAGTCTGCGAAGCATTCGTTGTAGGCTTGAGATATAGTAATAGTTGAAACAACTTGATTCACAGAGGTGCTATCATCACGAAAGATCAAGTCTCTCCTCAGTTGGAAGACCATCGACGCATATCTTCCAAAGAAAATGTTTAATCGTTGGAGAAACATCTAATAACCAAATCCAATGGAAGGCAACTTTAGAGTATTGATTTGGATAATTTCCTTGTAGATTTCACGTCAAAAAATTTAGTTGTAAATAGTTTGACATATTATTACTTGAGATGGGAATAACCTGAATCAACGACACTACCCAAGACTAACTAAGTTACGTTAAACCTTATATCAATTCTATATGTTTGTAATTAAATAGAGTAAAAGACTAAATTAGTCCGTTATTTTTTTTCTTTAGACATCTAAATGGGAACCCTTTTTCCTTTCCATATATATAATAAATATTATACGGGGAGTACTAATTTTTTTTTTTGTAAAAATATAGGTATTACGGGTACTAGAGTTGTTTCTCCGATGAAGTTTTCGATGGACCAATGTTGCTTTACTATGAATCCTGAATGTAAAACTGACCAATGCATTAAGAATTGGTAGCAAAAGGGGTAATGTAGTCCTTATTGCACCTATCCTGTACACATCATGACTTGTTGTTATGGCGATAAAAGTTGTCGCTTAAAATCTAAATAAAATTGTGGCCATTATCTTTTAATTTACGAATAATATAAATAGCTAGATGGGGTGAGAGATATCTAAGTTGATTACCAATTGACATGGTGTTAAACATATCATTTAATTAGAAAGGTCCACTCAAACAAGTGAACAACAAACATGCTATTTTTATAAGGATCCTCGAGACCTCGATGTAGACATGTAGAGTAGTACATACATGGTCACATTTTGTCTAGACTAGATGGTAGAAGTTTTTCTAGATGCTTTTCAAATAAACGGGAGAACATGCACTTGTCTATGACCATATCATTTGATAAAGCTCTTGCCTTAAATACGTGCCTGAGTATCATACTACCCAATATCAGTTTGGGTGTTTATTGGATTTTGACAGGGTTGCACAGCTATGATAGACTGATAGCATTTTATTTTATTTTATTTTAAGGGAAGCCGTAAGAGTAATGTGAGAATCAATTCCATGACCTCATGAAATTGGGAGGAAAGTTCTAACTATCTGAGTTATCCCTCACTCTCACTGATAGCTAGTTACAACATCCAATATCTTAAACAACTACTCTATAATCTATATGTATTTAAAAATATTGATCAACTAAAAAGGCCAGGAAATTTTGATCCGAACTAACTAAAGTATTTAAATAAGTTGAATGTACTCTTAGCCATTTTCACATCAATTAATTTTTTACTAGATTGAAGTTATATTCATTGAATGCAAGCAAGACGAGGTCTGCTAATTATCAAATAGCAAAGTCAAATGTTGAATGCTTTTTGTATTTCTTTGCTTCTTCCTCTTACGGCTACAACATATATATATATATATATATTACATACCAAGGCTAAACCTAGGAATACAAAGGAAAGTATACACCAAAAAGATCTCCTAAATATTTACATTACTTTAACCTCCTCTAATACTCCCCCTCAAGTTGGAGTATGAAGATCGCGAATGCCCAACTTGCGAAGAAAAAATAAAGATTGTTGTTTACCAAGGGCCTTAGTAAATATATCGGCCAACTAATTTCCTGTTCTAATATAAGACATAACAATATTACCAGATTGAACTTCGTCACGTACAAAATGGCAATCCATCTCAATGTGCTTTGTTCGTTCATGAAAAACTGGATTTTTAGCAATATGTAAAGCCGCTTGACTATCACAATACAATCTCATTGGACGGTCATGTGAAACACCTAAGCAAAACAATATGGACTTCAACCATTTCAACTCACACGTAGTAGTAGCCATTGAACGATACTCTGCCTCAGCCGAAGATCGTGAAACGATGGGCTGCTTCTTAGTCTTCCAAGAGATCGGAGAAGAACAAAATAACCTGTCAATGATCGTCTAGTCATAGGGCAGCTAGCCCAATCACTATCACAAAAACAATACACTTGCAAATTACAATCTCGACGTAAAATTATACCTTGACCTGGACAACCCTTAAGATAGCGTAACACACGAAGTGCGGAGTCCCAATGGTCAACCGTCGGAGCACCCATAAATTGAGCTAAGATATGTACAGAATAACACAATTCAGGACGAGTAATTGTCAAATAAATTAGACGCCCAACAAGTCGTCTATATTTCTCAGGTTCAGAACATAGCTCCCCCTTACTACGAGCCAACTGATGTTTTTGTTCCATTGGAGTCATGGCGGGTTTTGCTCCCAGCAGCCCCGCTTCGGCAATTATATCAAGAGTGTACTTTCTTTGGCTAATAAATAATCCTTCACTACTACGAGCCACCTCAAGACCAAGAAAGTATTTAAGGGCCCCAAGATCCTTCATGTGGAAACAATTACTGAGATATTTCTTGAACCGTACCACTTCATCATGAGATGACCCTGCAATAATCAAGTCATCTAAATAAACAAGAACATGTATTGACACAACTCCTTTTGTATAACAAAACAATGAGTAATCTGCATAGGATTGCTTGAAACCATAATACTTCAAAGCGGTGGAAAGTTTAGCAAACCATTGTCGAGGGGCCTGACGGAGTCCGTATAATGACTTTCGTAATCGACACACCTTCCCTGGAATGGGAGAGTTAAAACCCGGGGGTAATTTCATGTATACCTCTTCATATAAAGGCACCATGGAGAAATGCATTATGAACATCCATCTGATGAAGCTCCTAATTTTTAGCCACTGCAACCGCCAAAAACAGTCTTACCGTCACCATTTTTGCCACATGAGCAAACGTCTCATTAAAATCAATTCCGGCAATTTGGCGATTACCAAACACAACTAGTCGTCCTTTATAACGTTCAATTGAGCCATCTTCTTTGTACTTTATCTTATAAACCCATTTACACCTAAGTGCTGTCTTCCCCGAAGGTAAATCCTCCAAGGTCCATGTTCCATTTCTCTCTAAAGCATCAATCTCCTCTTTCATGGCCGCACGCCACGTTGAACTTTTATTTGCTTCTGAAAATGAGATTGGCTCCTCTCCAGTAGTAATAGCTGCCAAAAAATTTTTGTGTCTCATAGAAAATGCATCACAATTTACATAAGAAGCTATATGAAATGGTTTACCTGAGGACCGCTCCGGAGGGGGTGAAGTAGTAGTAGTGATGGGGTTGTGAACTCGAACAGTATGAGTGATATAACCCTTGAGTCGCGAGGATGGTTGACGAACCCGATGACCCTTACCAAGAAGCTCAATAGGACCATCATTATCCCCCTGTTGGGTTGTAGCAGGTGATGCAGTGTCTAATTCATTCAGTGGAGGGGATTTCTTAGTGTGGTTCTGTTGGTCTGTGAAAATACAAGGTGACTCAATATTATTTGTGGGCAAAGGTTGGTTTGTACTTAGTGGAGCTAACACAGTAGAAGGCATGTGAGTGGAGGTAGCAACATTATCATCAACTTCTATTTCCATGACATTATTCTCTACTTGAAGTTCCATGTCATCATCCACTATGAACTTTGGTGGATTTTGAGATGTAGATACACTGATCGCATGATCAGTAGTAGCATTCTCAACAAAAGGGAATTGACTTTCAAAAAATTGAACATCCCTCGACACAAAATATACTTTCGTGTCTATGTCATATAGTCTCCATCCTTTTTGACCAAAAGGATAACCCAGAAAAATACAATGTCGTGATTTGGAGTCAAATTTATCTTTCACCCTTGGCCGATTAGTTGCATAGCATAAACACCCAAAAACACGCATAATAGAATAGTTTGGTGGTTTTCCATATAAAATGTCATAGGGAGATATATTTTGTAAAATAGGAGTAGGAGTTCGATTAATGAGATAGACAGCTGTTGTGATGCACTCACCCCAAAATTGAATAGGCAAGTTGGCTTGAAATCGTAAGGCTCGAGCAACATTTAAAATATGTTGGTGTTTTCTCTCCACCCTACCATTTTGTTGGGGAGTATCGACACAAGAAGTTTGATGCAAAATGCCATTGGCAGCATAGAATCGACTCAAACAAGTAAACTCTCGACCATTATCAGTCCTCAAGATTTTTACTCGTTTATTAAATTGTGTTTGGACCATGGAGCAAAAATCCTTAATTAATTGGCCAACTTCACTTTTAGCACTCATCAAATAAACCCATACAGTTCGGGAATGATCATCAACAATAGTAAGAAAATAATATGCACCACAACTAGAAGCTACCTTATAAGCACCCCAAATGTCACAATGAATTAAGTCAAATAAATCATTTGCTTTATTGTCACTTAATGGAAAAACACTTCTCTTTTGATGAGCACGCAAACAAATTGTACAATCACAAGAGGACTTGCTAGATTTATGAGTCGTATTTTCACTATTTGTAAAGAAAGGTAAAAGAGACACAACTTTTGGGGAAGGGTGTCCAAGTCGTTGATGCCATAACTCGTGCTTGTCTATCACTGTAGTCCGATAAGCTTGTACATGGCGTGTCGGCTTGAACCATTAAACCCCATCAGTTTGTTCACCCACTCCAATCAGGGTCCTCAAATTGCGGTCCTGTATTACGCATAGCTTATTAGTAAATGTGACAGTATAAAATAAAGTTTGAAGAAGTTGTGAGACAGAGACCAAATTGCACTTTAAATCAGGGACATAAAGCACATCAATTAATAATAAATCATCACTCAAAGCCACGTTTCCATGTTTTGTTGCCATAACTTGTTTACCATTTGGTAAACCCACTGGAGTAGGAGTAGTATCATTCAAAAATAGGAATAAGTTCCTATTACCACTCATGTGATTTGAGCACCTTGTATCAATAATCCACCTATTGTAAAAAATCTTACCATCAAGTTTAGCAGTGGAGGAGTTTATATTTGCAGAGTTAAACATAGACATGAATTGTTACCATTGCTCATTAGAGACACCTGGGAGACTAGGACGGTCCTCATCACCTATAGGATTATTGCTACTAGAGCCACGACCACTAGTAGCAGCATTAGCTATATAGCTACTTCGACCACCACGGCCTCTCCCCCTTGCTGCTGCACGGTTCTCGGTGTACCACCAATCAGGGTATCCTAATAATTCAAAGCAATTATCTTGCTCATGGCCAGATTTACCACAATGTGTACAAGTCACATTAGCTCGAGGCTTCTCAGATTCGCGTCCAATTATGGTGCTACGACCCCGTGCTACCCCTTGCATGGCAAAACCAATGGCTTCATTTTTCTTGTCTGAAGTTCGATTACTCATGTGATTACGTTTTTGTGTTTGTGCCTTCTTGAGCACCACATTGAGTGAGGGTAATGGATCTTGCATCAACACATTAGTTTGAACTGTGCCATAAATAGTAGGATCAAGGCATGTTATAAAAAATTTGTGGACAAGTATCCTCACGTTCCTTGGCCAAGGCAGCCTTGGAACCACAAGAGCATATACAAGAACATGGTGGGGTCATGTACGAAGCCAATTCAGTCCCTAACTGCCGCAATTTTCCGTAATAGGTGACCACCAAGTCCCCTCCTTGGTGACATAGTGCAATCTGATGTTTAAGTTCATTAATTCGAGGTCCGTTTCCAGCCGAGAAACGTATACGTATGTCATCCCACATGTCCTTTACATTGTCAGTAATAGGAACAGAGGAACGAATGGTTGTATCAAATGTATTATGAATCCAAGCACCGAGCATGGAGTTTACTTGCACCCATTGAGCGTCCTTTTGAGTTTCCGTTTCCGATGGTGGCTTGAGTGTGCCATCAATGAAACCTATTTTGTTGTTGGCCTTAAAGGCGTTTCGCATCGAGCGAGCCCATTCCTCATAATTTTCCCCACGCAAGATCACCGGCGAGATGACAATGCTAGTGTTAGAGGAAGGATGAAGATAGTACGACGAGGATGCATCGACACCCTTGATTGCCTTGTCATCACCCATTATAAATTATGTGAATGAGGAAGAAATTGATAAGAGAGGCACAACTATGGAGAATTTGATTGTACTAGTGTCAAATTTAAATCTGCTCTGATACCATGCTAATTATCAAATAGCAATGTCAAATGTTGAATGCCTTTTGTATTTCTCTGCTTCTTCCTCTTACGGATACAACATATATATATATATATATTACATATCAAGGCTAAACCTAGGAATACAAAGGAAAGTATACACCAAAAAGATCTCCTAAATATTTACATTACTTTAACCTCCTCTAATAAGGTCTGTATGATCGATCGTTTTTGGTAAATTGACCTCAATTTCTTTGCATGCCATTTATTTTCCTTATAGGGAGTTAATTTAAGTTATTAACGTCTAAACTAACGATAATGTCACAATTTACACTTTCGTTAAAGTTCATTGATATCGTCTGGAACAAACTTATTCTTTGAACATCAATTCAATTTTCTAATTCTTCTGTGGTGCCATTTAAAAATTCTCTATATTATTAACGATTCTCATTACATGCCCTTGTGGCTTCCAAGCACATAAATAAAATAAAAATTTGAAAATTCAAAATTCGTGTAAGAAATTTTAAGTTGTAAGAATTTAATTTCCGGTAAATCAAACGAGCAAGTACTTGTTTGGTTGCCCGCAATTCTCACATTAGTTCACAAATCACTTGATTTATTGGTAAGAGAAGTTGTTTAGTTAATTACAATTCCTCAAAATGTAAGATTGGTAGAATCCTTGAAAATTTCAAATACTTACAAAATGAGGATATTAAATTACCCAACCACTCCTTGGTGATTGAAAATTTCTATTAATTTACAATTATCATATAACAACCAAATGAGTTACTAATGAGAGTAGGGGGTAAAAAAGGGTCTTCACTTTTCTCTGTTTTCAGGTTGTTAGAATAAGGTTGTACTAATCTGTACAGCTCATCATCTAATTCAGTGTATGAGGTGTGTGTGATAGTACATGTAGCTGTTTTTCTTGTTTGTTTGTATTAGCTTTGTTTGTTTGTATTAGCTGCCACTCTCTATTTAGGTTGTACTACTGCCAATCATTGGCACAGGTTGAATGAATACAATTTTACATCATCTTCCTCAGAATATTCTCTCTCAAGATTTCACTGCATTTGGTTTTCTTGATCATCAAGTTATCATGGTATCAGAGCCAGCCAGGTGTTAGCTGAAATCGAGACTTAATTCTTCTTCTTCTTCCTTATCTTAATTTCTTTCATTCTCTTCTTCCTTTGTTTCTCTTTCTTCCCTGCTTCTTCTTCTTCTTCACACTGATTTCTTCTTCCACTTTTCTCTCTTCTTTTCTTTGCTCACCATGGCAAACTCAAGGCTTTCATTTGCTGATATGCGAAATCCACTTTTTTTGCATCCTTCTGATAATGCAAATTCTATTCAAGTTGAAAAATTGCAAGGAGCAAGTGATTATAGGTCATGGAAGCGTGAGATGGAGATCCAGCTAAGTGCAAAATCAAAAATGGGTTTTGTAACTGGAGCCACCACAAGAGATGACTCAGATGAGATTAAAGGCGAACTTTGGGACCTCTGCAACAACATGGTCATTGCTTGGATTAATGGTAATGTCTCCCCTGCCATTAAAAGATCTATTCTTTATTATACACATGCTTCTGATGTATGGAAATCTCTTGAAACTAGATTCTCCTTGACAAATGGTTCAAGAAAATATCGTTTAAACAAAAATATATATGAACTGAAACAAGGTTCATCTTCTGTCAATGAGTATTATACATCTATGTCACAACTTTGGGAAGAATTAGATTCCATGAATGTCTTCCCAAATGTCCCCTCTCCAAACACTTACATGCTTGAATTCATGAATGCTATGAACAAATACAAAGAGGAATCTAAGTTGTTTCAGTTTTTAAATGGTTTGAATGCGAGTTTCTCAAACATAAGGACTCAACTTTTGATGATAACTACACTGCCTAATGTTGAGACTGCATGCTCAATGATTCAACAAGAAGAATCTCAGAGAGAGATTCTCAAAACTCCAAAGCTTGAGTTGGAAATGTCAACTTTGTATAGCAGAAATAACCCAGTTAAAACTGAGTGTACAGCATGTGGGGGTAGAGGACACACTGCTGAAAGGTGTTGGAAGTGATAGATACCCAAAGTGGCACTCTAAGCATGGAAAAAATACCAAGCATCTGGGACTAACAGCAATAACCCAACTAAATGGGGCTCACCCAAACCCAAGATGGCTGCAATGGTTCATGGGGGAGCCTCAACTACTGCTCAAGGATTGCTGTTTACTCAGCAACAACTAGACCAGTTGACTGCTTTGTTCCCTAGTCTAGCAAATGAACAAGCTAAAGGAGCTGTGACAGATGATGAGCTAGACTATCACTTATTTGGAATGATATCATGCCATAATGTGAAAAGCACAGAACAAGAATGGATTGTGGACTCTGGTGCTTCACATCACATGACACCAAACTTGCACAACTTGAGCAATGTTACTGCAGCTGTGAATGTGCCTGGAATTAATCTTCCCACGGATGAGAAAGCATCTATATCACATATAGGTCAGATAGATCTAGGAAATGGCCTCATTCTTAAGGATGTACTGATATGTGTGGTTTTCATAGTGTTTTTCCCCTTGTTTCGAGTCAATTTTGTGCTTAATGGGTGTCATTCTGGCTTTATTTTAGCTCATTCGATGTTCTTTAGCTAATTTGAAGTGTCTCGTCAAGTTTGATTAATTTCCGGTAATTTTAGAGCATTTTAGTTGGTTTTTATCATCCACGGTTGTTATGCTCGGTTTTGGTATGTTTTGTAATTTCAGGCACGAAAACCGAGGCTCGGAACGAAGCCGGAAAGCTTAGACGGGATAAGAATGAAGGTGCATGGAAATGCGTGTCAAGAAGTGTAAAACAAGCCTTAAAGAATTTATGAAGAAATAAGAAGAAAAGGAAGCAAAATAAAGCTTCTGAGGTTCATATGCGGGCGCACAAATAACACATGCGGGCGCATTTAATCAAGATTTCAGCTTTAGAGGGCATTCTGGAGGTTGATGCGGGCGCATAAATCTCCTATGCGCCCGCATCAGACGTTTTTTCCCATCTTTTTATTCGTCTTTTTATTTCTTTGTCTTAGGTTTTGTAAGCCCAACTTGGGTACATTAGGCACGGTTTTCTAGGCAAAACAACTTATGCTTTTGATATTTAGAATTACTCTCTTAGGATATAGATTTTAGCACTTTTCTCTCAAATTAATTAGGGAAATTAGGGTTTGTTCATAACTTAAATTCAATTCAATTCAAGTCTTCAATGTTTTCTTCAATTTGGTAATTCTTCTTCGGTTTTGTTCTTTATTTTAGTTAATTTATGCTTTTTAGTTTCTTTAGTTTAATTAATTTAGTCATTTTTGTTTATTTAATTAGTTTAGTTATCAATATTACTTCATGAATTCAATTAGGTTTTTTACAACTATTCTGTTTTGATTTTCATAATTATGAGTGAGTAGTCTAATTTCTAGGGTTAGGGAACCTGATCAATCAATGGACTAATTGAATTAGTTGTTTCAATTCCAAATTATAGTCAATTTCCTATTATTGGCTTCTTTGTTTACAATTGAATTGTGCGCAGATTTAGTTGTAATTCTGGTAATTGTTGAATTTGATGATGCCA
>PYUH01000238.1:2543303-2564676 GCA_016808085.1 Suaeda aralocaspica | reverse complement strand
ATTTTCCCCCCTCTATGGCAGGCACGCGTCCCAGCATAGTCTTCCTGCGACTCCTATGTCCCTTCCCCCATTTCTCAAATTGATTATGTATCCCGGGACGGACATGGTTGGCTGGGGGGGGGAAATTAGTTACTCTTATTTAGGTTGTAATAAATTGTAAACATTATTTTTTTTATTTCTTTTATTGTCCTTTTTTTGGACTTGGCTTTGTTTCTTTTCCCTCGGCAGATATGACATCGGGCAGGACTAGGACTTCTATATCGAACTTACCAATTTTGTTTGATTTCCATTGGGTAGATGTTCCTAACTCCGCTCTCCTTTGCTCGCTTGTATGTTGGAGTAGCTTGTTTAGCCTTAGGGTCTTTTTATTGCTTCTAGTTGTATTTTTTACTCTGTCTTTCATAGGACCGTTACATGGTTTGTACCGTCCCTTAAGCCGGGAGTTTTACATGTGACCAAAAAATGTACTGCTTTCCTATTCTAATGAGTTAGTTGTTCAGAGAAATTCTTATTGTGATTGCTAGCTGCTCGTTCCCGGTTTGTTCGTTGATTTGACTTTTCATGTACCCTTTTGTTTAAATTTTCTGAAACTTCATGATTCTTGTATTTGGATAGTTTACTTATGAGATTTGCCGGGCATGACTTGGTCTAAATTTCTAGCTTTCCTTGCATTGTCAAACTCTGTCAACCTTCTTGCTTGGGTCTCTTTGACTTGAACTGTGTTAGCGGGAGGATTTGAGCCACTTTTGATCTTATAGCTACATTAAATTTATTCTTTCAAGTTGCTTAGTTCCTGGTGCATTTATGATCTGTGTTTGCCTTGGACTTTAGTAACTTTTAATTGAAGTTTTTGTTGCATGTTGCGCATGATAAGAGGCATTCATTGGAATTTTAGGCTTCCAGATACATTATTAGTATTTCATGCTGAACATCTTCTTTCCCTTGATCCCTGTTTTCTTAAGCCTTTCCCCCTCACAAAAATTAGCCACATTACAACCCTTTTGGCCTTGGTATTTGATAACATATTGTATGCCCAAGCTTGGCTTGGGGAGTCATATTGTGTTTGTTATGGTTGTTGATTGTTGGATGTTTGTATTTTGGAGGATTAGGTGAAATTGAAAAATTTTGATGTGCAGGAGGTTCTATAAGTTTCACATTAAGGCTCTGCGTACCAATGACTGGGATTTGTTTTAAAACACAATATGTTGGTCTAAATGTGATTTGGAGTCCGGTTATGTACGTTTGATAGTTTGGTCTTAATGGCCAACTATTAAGATTCGTGAAACTAAATGAAAAAAATGAAAAAAAATTGAAAAAAAAAAGAAAAAAAAGAAAAGAGAAAACTTTTTGAAATAGATGAATGAAAGCTTGATTTCAATTTATATTTGTATTTGAACAAAACTAAAGGTGTGAAGTGAATGAAATTGAAAAGTTGGTTTGATTCGGTTGGAATTGGATGATAGGAGCCATTGATATTATTGTATGATATTGTGTGGTCTCCCGATGTATATATGCGTATACCCCCGCATTTTCAAGCCACATTATCCCAAATTATCCTACCCTTCAACCCTAGCCTTACGTTCAAGCTTATAGGACCTCTTTCATCTCATGGGCAATGTTTGGTTGATTGTGGAAGAGTTTCTTTGGCAAGGTCGTAGAGTATTAATTGCATTTCGAGTCGACTTTAGGATTGAGTGTATACCCTTACCATTTGCTGAGTGTGGAGATGTGGAATTTGGGCTCCTCAAAACTTGCATTTAAACACTGTTGCATTTGGCATTTCATTCTCTTATGGTTGGGTGGTGAGGTGAGCTACATTATTAGATGCTCAATTGTGTGGAGTGACAACCCGTAGTTTATTCTAGTCATCGATTCATTAAACTTGCTTGGTTGGCTTTGCTTGACTTTTGTTTAGGAATGTGTAACATTTGACTTGCTTTATGCTTGATCTTATAACTCGAAGGATCCTTGAGTTGTGATTTAATGTTTTTATGGGGTGAAAGTCATTTCTTTATCTTTGCTCGGGACGAGCAAGGCTTGGCTTGGGGAATTTTGATATGTGTGGTTTTCATAGTGTTTTTTCCCCTTGTTTCGAGTCAATTTTGTGCTTAATGGGTGTCATTCTGGCTTTATTTTAGCTCATTCGAGTTCTTTAGCTAATTTGAAGTGTCTCGTCAAGTTTGATTAATTTCCGGTAATTTTAGAGCATTTTAGTTGGTTTTTATCATCCACGGTTGTTATGCCGGTTTTGGTAGTTTTGTAATTTCAGGCACGAAAACCGAGGCCTCGGAACGAAGCCGGAAAGCTTAGACGGGATAAGAATGAAGGTGCATGGAAATGCGTGTCAAGAAGTGTAAAACAAGCCTTAAAGAATTTATGAAGAAATAAGAAGAAAAGGAAGCAAATAAAGCTTCTGAGGTTCATATGCGGGCGCACAAATAACACATGCGGGCGCATTTAATCAAGATTTCAGCTTTAGAGGGCATTCTGGGAGTTTGATGCGGGCGCATAAATCTCCTATGCCCCGCATCAGACGTTTTTTCCCGATCTTTTTATTCGTCTTTTATTTTCTTGTACTTAGGTTTTGTAAGCCCAACTTGGGTACATTAGGCACGGTTTTCTAGGCAAAACAACTTATGCTTTTGATATTTTAGATTACTCTCTTAGGATATAGATTTTCATTTTCTCTCAAATTAATTTAGGGAAATTAGGGTTTGTTCATAACTTTGAAATTCAATTCAATTCAAGTCTTCAATTGTTTCTTCAATTTGGTAATCTTCTTTCGGGTTTGTTCTTTATTTTAGTTAATTTTGCTTTTTAGTTTCTTTAGTTTTTAATTTAGTTCATTTGTTTATGTTATTAGTTTAGTTATCAATTACTTCATGAATTCAATTAGGTTTTACAACTATTCTTGTTTTGATTTCATAATTATAGTGAGTATTCTATTTCTAGGGTTAGGAAACCTTGACAATCAATGGACTAATTGAATTAGGTTTTTCATTCCAAATTAGTAGTCAATTTCCTATTATTGGCTTCTTTGTTTACAATTGAATTGTGCGCAGATTTAGTTGTAATTCTGGTAATTGTTGAATTTGATGCCGAAGGTAAAATGCCACATAAGACCACTGAATAATAGGCGGAATTAGTCTAGGCATGAGCGAGAGAGCCGCTAGATGAGTTTCGAGGGAGTCTAGATTCGAGAGAATTAGTGAGCCCTAATTTGACGATAGTTGTGAGTTGAACAATCTTTGTTAGTGAATCCATAGTTGTTCTTGGTGCACCGATTGACCCTAGGCTAGTTTATTGGTTTAATCCTTCGTCATTTCCTAATTAGTTAGTAATTAGGCAGTATCATTTAGCTAGTCAATACTTCTCGACCAAGGCTCTTTACACAGTTTAAGCTTTTTAGAACTAATAGAGTTTAACTGCTTCCCTGAGGATTCGATCCTTACTACCCTAGCTACATTAGTTAGTGTCGTTTGGTTTACTTTTGATAGGTGTGCGACAGCCTCACAAATATGCTCACATTTGTGTCTAGAGATGTGATGTTTCATGAGCATGTCTTCCCTTTCTCACCTAAATCAGCAACAAACTACTTGAAACCAATTCCAAATCCTTCTCCAACCAACCACTATGTTCCTAACCTTGATGAGCTCATCTCATCTGATGATGAAGGCGATAAAGGACATGTATCTGAAGACAGTCAAGCTCTCACCCTGCAGAACACCTCTCAAACAACAAATTCACCTGATTCACCTCCTATTTCTAGGGGTGAAAGTTCGGTGTGCGGTTTAGTTTTTGACCAACTCCAAATCCAATCCATTATATTTCGGTCTTTGATTTTTCAGTCCAATCCAATCCAAAATATATTATAATCCAAACCAAACCAGACCATAAAGTTTCGGTTTTCCGCTTTTGACTCCAAACCAAACTTTTTAAGTACAATTTTTTCTGCTTTTCTTCCCACACATCCTACTTAATTTTGCTATGCATATAGCTACTATCTAATACCTATAAACAATCTGCCTAACATAATTACATAACAATTTAACAAGTTGGGAAATTTCAAAGTTTAAACCTTCAAAGTTTAAAGTTTACATTGTAAAATATCAAATTATACAACCACAATTACTGGAGTTTTAATGAAACCACCACACAAATACAACAATTCAATGATACATCCACAATGATACATAGATAATAGGGTAAATAGACTACTAGTAGAGCAACAATAGAAGTACAAAACAACAAGAACACTAGTACAGGCTTAGCAAGGCGTATGAACAACAATAGTAATTCCCTTGTTTCATCAATCCACAGCTACTTGATCGATATCATCACCAAGTGCCATATTCTCCAAGTCTAGCAAACAAATATTGAATACAAACAAGTAATAATTATATTTGTATGAATAAGATTATGTATGAAAATGAATAGCTTATGATTGTTGCTTTTATATTTATAATATTACCTTCTTCAAGTTGCTCGACTTCCTCTAAACATTCTTCAACACTTGGAAAAGGAGAAGCACGCAACCAATTTTGAGCGCAAACAAGTCCTTCCACAACCTTTGGAGATAATGAGCTTCGAAACACATCAAGAAATCTGCCACCGGTGCTGAATGCACTCTCAGAGGCTACTGTTGAAATAGGGACAACAAGTACATCACGAGCCATAGTTCCTATTATTGGAAATCTAGCACTATTGACCTTCCACCAACCCAAAATATCAAACTCCTCAGCATCATCCTCTGTATCCTATTTGCTGCGGTCAAATACCCCCTTTTTGCTGCGCTTTTTGGCCGCAGCAAATGTAGGAGCAGCAAATACCTAGAAGCTATTTGCTGCGATTTTGGGCGCAGCAAAAGGGTCTGTATTTGCTGCGGTTAGGTTAAAAAACGCAGCAAATACTCCAATTTCCCACCAAATTTTAACTAATATTGGTTGCGTTTATTATGCTTGACCGCAGCAAATAGTTGGTTTCCCACCAAAATTATAGCTATTTTTTGCTTCTGTCTTCTTTAATAACCGCAGCAAATTGTTGGTTTTCCCGGTTTTTTTTTATTTGATATTATTAATTAAACATAATTATTAATAATCAATTAATGTAACCTATCACATATATTGTTTAATAATTACTAGCTTATATAATGATAACAATAACAATAAATCAAAATATACTTTGAAATTATATATAATAATATCGATCGACAATATTAGTAACACAATATCTCGTCAAAAGATCTAGAACAATTATTAAACTAATAATATAATTACAACTTAAAATTACAATATAATGTATCAAACGTATCCTCAGCTTACAAACAATATAATGTAATGAAACTAGCTACCTTCTCTCGAACTTGTGCAATTTCTTCAACAGTGAACGGGCCTCGCCGAGCTAATGAGCCGACAACCTTCAATAAGTAAATTCAAAATTTACAGGTATATTAGTATTGAATTACGAATATAGTACGAATTGAAAAGAAAATTAAAAACCACAAACACAACACAACAGCACAACAGCAAGCACAACAGCAGAATTGAACTACAGCAGCAAGCACAACAGCAGAACACATGCAGCAGCAAGCACAACAGCACAACAGCAAGCTAAGCAACCACAAGTCCACAACAACAGAACTACAGCAGAACAACAAGCAAGCTAAGCAACCAGATTGAATGCAGAACTAGAACAACACAAACAGCAAGCTAGCACAACAGCAGAACAACAAGCACAACAGCAGAAATACAGCACAACAGCAGAACTACAGCAGCAAGCACAACAGCAGCACACAGCAGAACACATGCATGCAGCAGCAAGCACAACAGCACAACAACAAGCAACCACAAGTCCACAACAACAGAACTACAGCAGAACAGCAAGCAAGCATCTAGATTGAATGCAGAACTAGAACAACACAAACAGCAAACACAACAGCAGAACAACAAGCACAACAACAGAAATACAGCACAACAGCAGAAATACAGCACAACAGCAGAACAACAGCAGCAAGCACAACAGCAAGCACAACAGCAGAACACAGCAGAACACAACAGCAAGCTAAGCACAACAGCAAGCAACCACAACAGTAGAACCACAGCAGACTAGCAAGCAAGTGATCTTGATGAAGGCCTGAGCAGTTCGGGTTCAAATTGAAACGGAAACAGAATTAGCAGCAGAAACAGAAACAACAAGCAAAAACAGGTTCGGGGTGGGACAAACGTAGAAAAATCATGCCCGAATCGGCCTACACTTGCCAGAAGCGGCCGGAGGAGAGAGACTTGCCCGAATCGGTTGAACTTGCCCAAATCGGCCGAGACTTGCCCGAATCGGCCTCGACTTGATCGACTCGGCAGAGACTTGCCAAATCGGCCGAGACTTGCCCAAATCGGCACACTTGCCTGAATTGGCCGAGACTTGCCCAAATCGGCTCTCGAGTTGCCCGAATCGGCCTAGACTTGCCCGAATCGACAGAGATTTGCCCGAATCGGCCGAGACTTGCCTGAATCGGCCTACACTTTCCTGGATTTTTTATCAAGTTTTTTAATCTGATGACAACATAAGATTACAATATTAAGACAATAAACCCCATCTCACAGATTATCACAACTTCCAATTAATTATCAATCCAATTAATTATGAACAATACTAATAAAAATCACAACTTCCTCATTCTCACAAAGTAATTAATCCACTACTCAATAATCTCCCTACCCTAACTAATTTAGCCTAACAATTAAGAATTGGAATAGCAAGTAATAAGAATACTTATTGAAACCATCAAAGCATCTAATAAAGAAGACGAAGAAGAGTACTAACTTACTAATCTCCTGCCTAACTAATTAGAATTCTAATTCCACTAACCAAATTCAACAATAAACAAATCAAAGTCCCACAAATTCTACAGACATTCTAGGATGACAACCCTGAACTTCAGAGACACTACATAAATTTTATGCGATCTTCCTGAAAATCGATCATTAAAAGTGTGAATTTTAATGTCGTCGATTTGCTCTTTGTTTTACTTATTGTAGTAAAGTTGATCATGCATGTGTACCTTAGAACTTGAAATTTTGAGGAGGTACTTGGGTACGGATCAGTACAGTCAGCTGTGGACTGAGAACCAAAAGTAAACAGTTTAAGTTAATTTCATACATTTTCAGGCAAGAGGATTGTGAGTTAACATAATTATATACTTGAGTGCCGTAGTTTCATACATTTTAAGGACAGAGCACTGCAACGTACGTATACGAAACATGTATTGTTATACACTTAAGTGCCATCTAAATGATTATTAAACCATTATGCAGGGCGAACTGAAAAACAGCAAATCGTAAACAATTGAAAACAGCAAATCGATCATAAACAATTGAAAAAGCAAATCAAACTCCCACAACTAAATTAATAATTGAAAAGAAACAATGGCGAACGTGAAATAAATTAGAACACACGCCAAATCGTAACATGAAGTTCGAAAACAGACCAAGTTCGAAAAGAAAACAGAAAAAAATAGAAAACAGACCAAGTGAAATCGACATTAATTAAATCGACATAAACAAAACAGACCAAGTTCGAAAAGAAAACAGAAAAAAAATTGAAATCGAACCTTACCGGAGCAGACCAAGTTCACCGGAGCAGACCAGGTTCGCCGGAAGAAATTGAGATGCAGCACAACGAATTGAAGGGGTGAGAAGAAGAAGTTTTAGTGAGGTGAGGGAGAAGAAGAAGTTTGTGTGAGGTGAGGGAGAAGAAGTTTGTGCAGTGAGGTGAGGGACAAGTGTGCGTGCAAATTAAAGCAGAATGGCAAATTAATGGCCTGTAGCTTAGTTTGTTAGGTTTTTTAAAAAACCTTTTGCTGCGTCACAACTAACCGCAGCAAAAACTTCAAAAACCGCAGCAATTGAGTTTTTTGCTGCGTTTTTTACTGACCGCAGCAAATGCTGCACTTCTGGGTTTTCCCTCCAAAGTTATTCGCTGCATTTTTTTTCCACACAAACCGCAGCAAAAAGGGCGTAGTATTTAGCGATTTTTCCACTAGTGAAAGGAGAAGCACGCAACCAATTTTGAGCGCAAACAAGTCCTTCTACAACCTTTGGAGATAATGAGCTTCGAAACACATCAAGAAATCTGCCACCGGTGCTGAATGCACTCTCAGAGGCTACTGTTGAAATAGGGACAACAAGTACTCACGAGCCATAGTTCCTATTATTGGAAATCTAGCACTATTGACCTTCCACCAACCCAAAATATCAAACTCCTCTGCATCATCCTCTGTATCCTCCTCTAAATACTTGTCTAACTCAATTTTAGCATCTCCCTCTTTCTCAAACTTGTGTTTCTTATACTTGCTCTTCAATACTTCAATTTTTTTTGTGTTTAGGTGAAAAGTGTTGAGGATCCTTACTTGATGACACATCCTCCTTCAAAACACTATTTGATGAAAAACCACGATACTCCTCATACATAGCATTCAAAACCTCTTTCAAATTATGAATCAATGCATTTGCAACTTTGGAATCATAAATTTCAGTTATCATCCACTCAACATAATTAAGCTTATAACGAGGATCAAGCACAACAGCAATAAAAATTAGCATGTTCATTTTATTCGGATCACCCCAATATTTTTCATACTTCTCCTTCATTTTAGAAGCCATAACACACATCTCATAATCCTCATTTGATTCCAACTCTTTCAACATTAAAGCAACATTTACTAACTCATGAAAGAATAAATTGGAAGTGATATAAAAAGAGGCAGATACACGCAAGGTAAGATCATAGAATGCTTGTAAAAATTCAGAAAATCTTTTAACAGTACTCCAATCATCACAATCAGGCCTACCATTCCCTTCCCTTTCACTCAACTCAATCCCATAATGAGGATCTTCCTCACTATACCTCTCAAAAGCACNCGAGGATCTTCCTCACTGTACCTCTCAAAAGCACCCTCAAGATCAATGGCAGCACTCAACATTAAATAGGTGGAGTTCCACCTAGTAGGCACATCAAGACATAACAACTTCTTTGTGGTGATTTTTTCCTCTGAAACACATTTTTTAAACTTTAACAACCTAGCAGGAGATTGTTTGATAAATCTAACAGCATGCCTAACACGACTAACTGACTCATTGACTGTTTTTAGACCATCAGAAACAACCAAATTAATTATATGTGCAACACAACGCATATGAAGAAACCTCCCCTTAAGTACCCCAGTTTTCCAATGATTAATTTTCCTTCTCAAGTAACCTATTGCTGTGTCATTTGAACTAGCATTGTCAACAGTTATACAAAATACTTTTTCAAGTTCCCAATCAAGCAAACACTTCTCCACTTCTTTTCCAACTTCCTCACCTTTATGACTTGAGATAGGACAAAAATTAAGAATTCTTTTTTGTAATTTCCAATTATTATCAATAAAATGAACAGTGAGGCACATATAATTAATTTGTTGTATTGAGGTCCATGAATCAGTAGTCAAAGAAACCCTTGAATTACAATTGTTTAACACATTTTTCAACCTCCTTATTTCAGACAAATAAGTTTGGTAACAATCTTTAGCTACTGTAATTCTTGAAGGAACATGAAATCTTGGCTCAATAACATTACAGAAATGTCTAAACCCCACTCCCTCAACAAACTTAAAAGGCAACTCATCAACAATAACCATATAAGACAATGCTTTTCTAATACTAGCAGGGTCATATTTTTGATAAGTTAAACCACTTGTACCATCACCTAACTTAGCACCCTTAAAAGAAAGAAGACTTTGCTTAGAATCTTTAGGAGTATTATAAGGATACTTACGACATCTATTAAGGTGACCCCACAAAACACTTGTGCCATTCTTCTTTGGATTGCATTTGTACTCCATATTGCAATACTTACAGACAGCTCGCAATCCGAGGGATGTTTCCTTTTTTATGAAGTGCTCCCACACCTCTGAACGATCCTTCATCCTCTTCCTCTTTGTCATGCCTTTAGAGCCAGATGCAGAGACACTTTCCCGCTCCTCATCATCCTCTATTTCTTGTTCAGATGGTGTGCCATTTGCTTTTTCAGGATTGCCAACATTGGATGACATCTAATTCACACACAAAAAAAGGGAACAATTAACAGTATCATAAACCTGCTGCATTAATTTAAGACAACTTTTAAGATTCTTCCAAGTTATACTAACGCATCAAATGAGGTAGTGACTTTAAAAGTGGAGCATGTATAGTTCGGAAAAGAAGGCTAATTCACAGGTACATTTACTTTTTTATCTCCCAAAACCCAATTTATCAAACAAAATTCAAATGACTATATTTTTAGTTACATACCAAAATACAAAATCCCAAACTGAGAGAGTATCACAAAACAATTTCTCAACCAAACAAATCAATAACGACAGTAAAATTAAAAATATAAATATGTTTCAACTCATAGTAAATTCTGCTAAATTAATTATTAAACAGAATTAAAAAAAACCATAAATTGAATTTGTTATTGGGTGCTGCATTCATCTATATGGCACTTTTTATTTAAGCCAAACAGTCAAACTTCAGACCCTTTTATTTTCATAATTAATTAAATTAAAAATGTAAACAGCTATTAAAGTAACAGAAAGCTTAATTAAACAATCTGTTTAAGTCGCAAGATCTTTTTTTTTTTTTTTTTGCGCCCTAAAAAAAACGAAGTGCCTAACTATTATAAACAAGTTCAAACACTAGAAATGTTACCTCAAAAACAAACATTAAATCGAAAACAATTTGAGTTACAATTAACAAACAATTAAATCGAAAACAAAAATTAACAAACATTAACAATCGAAAACAATCGAAAATTTTCCCCCCTCTATGGCTAGGCCCTTCAGCAGTAGGTCTCCTGGCCGACTCCTACTTCCCTTCCCCCCATTTGCTCAATTGATTATGTATCCCGGGACGGGACTGGTTGGCTTGGGGGGGGAAATTAGTTACTCTTATTTAGGTTGTAATAAATTGTAAACATTATTTTTTTTATTTCTTTTATTGTCCTTTTTTTGGACTTGGCTTTGTTTCTTTTCCCTCGGCAGATATGACATCGGGCAGGACTAGACTTCTATATCGAACTTACGAATTTTGTTTGATTTCCATTGGGTTAGATGTTCCTCAACTCCGCTCTCCTTTGCTCGCTTGTAATGTGTGGAGTAGCTTGTTAGCCTTAGGGTCTTTTTATTGCTTTCTAGTTGTATTTTTACTTACTGTCTTTCATTAGGACCGTTACATGGTTTGTACCGTCCCTTAAGCCGGGAGTTTTACATGTGACCAAAAAATGTACTGCTTTCCTATCTAATGTAGTTAGTTGTTCAGAGAAATTCTTTTGTGATTGGCTAGCTGCTCGTTCCCGGTTTGTTCGTTGATTTGACTTTTCATGTACCCTTTTGTTTAAATTTTCTGAAACTTCATGATTCTTGTATTTGGATAGTTTACTTATGAGATTTGCCGGGCATGACTTGGTCTTAAATTTTCTAGCTTTCCTTGCATTGTCACCAACTCTGTCAACCTTCTTGCTTGGGTCTTTTGGACTTGAACTGTGTTAGCGGGAGGATTTGAGCCACTTTTGATCTTATAGGCTACATTAAATTTATTCTTTTCATTGCTTAGTTCCTGGTGCATTTATGATCTGGATTTGCCTTTGGACTTTAGTAACTTTTAATTGAATTTTTGTTGCATGTTGCGCATGATAAGAGGCATTCATTGATTTTAGGCTTCCAGTACATATTAGTGATTTCATGCTGAACATCTTCTTTCCCTTGATCTGTTTTCTTAAGCCTTTTCCCTCACAAAAATTAGCCACATTACAACCCTTTTTGGCCTTGGTATTTGATAACATATTGTATGCCCAAGCTTGGCTTGGGGAGTCATATTGTGGTTTGTTATGGTTGTTGATTGTTGGATGTTTGTATTTTGGAGGATTAGGTGAAATTGAAAAATTTTGATGTGCAGGAGGTTCTGATAAGTTTCACATTAAGGCTCTGCGTACCAATGACTGGGATTGTTTTAAAACACAATATGTTGGGTTCTAAATGTGATTTGGAGTCCGGTTATGTACGTTTGATAGTTTGGTCTTAATGGCCAACTATTAAGATCGTGAACTAAATGAAAAAAATGAAAAAAAAATTGAAAAAAAAAAGAAAAAAAAGAGAAAAGAGAAAACTTTTGAAATAGATGAATGAAAGCTTGATATTCAATTTATATTTGTATTTGAACAAAAATAAAGGTGTGAAGTGAATGAAATTGAAAGTTGGTTTGATTCGGTTGAATTGGATGATAGGAGCATTGATATTATTGTATGATGTTGTGGTGAGTCTCCGATGTATATATGCGTATACCCGCCGCATTTTCACAGCCACATTATCCCAAATTTATCCTACCCTTCATCCTATAGCCTTACGTTCAAGCTTATAAGACCTCTTCATCTCATGGCAATGTCTTGGTTGATTGTGGAAGAGTTCTTTTGGCAAGGTCGTAGAGTATTAATTGCAATTTCGAGTCGACTTTAGGATTGAGTGTATACCCTTACATTTGCTGAGTGTGTGAGATGTGGATTTGGGCTCCTCAAAACTTGCATTTAAACACTGTTGCATTTGCATTTCATTCTCTTATGGTTGGGTGGTGAGGTGAGCTACATTATTAGATGCTCAATTGTGTGGAGTGACAACCCGTAGTTTATTCTAGTCATCGATTCATTAAACTTGCTTGGTTGCTTTGCTTGACTTTTGTTTAGGAATTGTACATTTGACTTGCTTTTGATTGCTTTGATCTTAGTAACTCGAAGGATCCTTGAGTTGTGATTGTAATGTTTTTATGGGGTGAAAGTCATTTCTTTATCTTTGCTCGGGACGAGCAAGAGCTTGGCTTGGGGAATTTTGATATGTGTGGTTTTCATAGGTTTTTTCCCCCTTGTTTCGAGTCAATTTTGTGGCTTAATGGTGTCATCTGGCTTTATTTTAGCTCATTCGATGGTCTTTATAGCTAATTTGAAGTGTCTCTCGTCAGTTTGATTAATTTCCGGTAATTTTAGAGCATTTTAGTTGGTTTTTATCATCCACGGTTGTTATGCCGGTTTTGGTAGTTTTGTAATTTCAGGCACGAAAACCGAGCTCGGAACGAGCCGAAGCTTAGACGGATAAGAATGAAGGTGCATGGAAATGCTGTCAAGAAGTGGTAAAACAAGCCTTAAGAATTTATGAAGAAATAAGAAGAAAAGGAAGCAAATAAACTTTCTGAGGTTCATATGCGGGCGCACAAATAACACATGCGGGCGCATTTAATCAAGATTTCAGCTTTAGAGGCATTCTGGGAGGTTTGATGCGGGCGCATAAATCTCCTATCCCCGCATCAGACGTTTTTCCGCGATCTTTTTATTCGTCTTTTATTTTCTTGTACTTAGGTTTTGTAAGCCCAACTTGGGTACATTAGGCACGGTTTTCTAGGCAAAACAAACTTATGCTTTTTGATATTTAGAATTACTCTCTTAGGATGATAGATTTATACATTTTTTCTCTCAAATTAATTAGGGAAATTAGGGTTTGTTCATAACTTTGAATTCAATTCAATTCAAGTCTTCAATTGTTTCTTCAATTTGGTATTTCTCTTCGGGTTTGTTCTTTATTTTAGTTAATTTTGCTTTTTTTAGTTTCTTTAGTTTTTAATTTAGTCATTTGTTTATGTTATTAGTTTAGTTATCAATTACTTCATGAATTCATTAGGGTTTTACAACTATTCTTGTTTTGATTTCCATAATTATGAGTGAGTATGTCTATTTCTAGGGTTAGGAAACCTTGATCAATCAATGGACTATTGAATTAGGTCGTTTCATTCCATAATTAGTAGTCATTTCCTATTATTGGCTTCTTGTTTACAATTGAATTGTGGCGCAGATTTAGTTGTAATTCTGGTAATTGTTGATTTGATGCCGAAGGTAAAATGCCACATAAGACCACTGAATAATAGGCGGAATTAGTCTAGGCATGAGCGAGAGCCGCTAGATGAGTTTCGAGGGAGTCTAGATTCGAGAGAATAGTGAGCCCTAATTTGACGATAGTTGTGATTGAACAATCTTTGTTAGTGAATCCATGAGTTGTTCTTGGTGCCCGATGACCCTTAGGCTAGTTTATTGGTTTAAATCCTTCGTCATTTCCTAATTAGTTGTAAATTAGGCAGTATCATTTAGCTAGTCAATACTTCTCGACCAGGCTCTTTACACGTTTAAGCTTTTAGAACTAATAGAGTTTAACTGCTTCCCTGAGGATTCGATCCTACTACCTAGCTACATTAGTTAGTGTCGTTTGGTTTACTTTTGATAGGTGTGCGACGCCTCACAAAATGCTCACATTTGTGTCTGAGTGTGATTTTTCATGAGCATGTCTCCCTTTCTCTCACCTAATCAGCACAAACTACTTGAAACCAATTCCCAAATCCTTCTCAACCAACCACTATGTTCCTAACCTTGATGAGCTCATCTCATCTGATGATGAAGGCGATAAAGGACATGTTCTGAAGACAGTCAAGCTCTCACCACCCTGCAGAACACCCTCTCAAACAACAATTCACCTGATTCCCTCCTATTTCTAGGGGTGAAAGTTCGTGTGCGGTTTAGTTTTTTGACCAACTCCAAATCCAATCCATTATATTTCGGTCTTTGATTTTTCAGTCCAATCAATCCAAAATATATTTATAACCCAACCAAACCAGACCATAAAGTTTCGGTTTTCCGCTTTTTGACTCCAAACCAAACTTTTTAAGTACAATTTTTTCTCTTCGCTTTTCTTCCACACATCCTACTTAATTTTGCTATGCTATAGCTACTATCTAATACCTATAAACAATCTGCCTAACATATTACATAACAATTTTAACAAGTTGGGAAATTTCAAATTTTAAAACCTTCAAAGTTTAAAGTTTACAATTGTAAAATTCAAATTATACAACCACAATTATTGGAGTTTTAAATGAAACCACCACACAATCAACAATTCAATGACATCCACAATGATACATAGATAATAGGTAAATAGACTACTAGTAGAGCAACAATAGAAGTACAAAACAACAAAACACTAGTAACACAGGCTTGCAAGGCGTTGAACAACAATAGTAATTCCCTTGTTCATCAATCCACAGCTATACTTTGATCGATATCATCACCAAGTGCCTATTCTCCAAGTCTAGCAACAAATTTGAATAAAACAAGTAATAATTATATTTGTATGAATAAGATTATGTATGAAATGAATAGCTTATGTTGTTGCTTTTTATATTTATAATATTACCTTCTTCAGTTGCTCGACTTCCTCTAAACATTCTTCAACACTTGGAAAGGAGAAGCACGCAACCAATTTGAGCGCAAACACAGTCCTTCTACACACCTTTGGAGATAATGAGCTTCGAAAACACATCAAGAAATCTGCCACCGTGCTGAATGCACTCTAGAGGCTACTGTTGAAATAGGGACAACAAGTACACACGAGCCATAGTTCCTATTATTGGAAATCTAGCACTATTGACCTTCCACCAACCCAAAATATCAAACTCCCACATCATCCATCCTCTGTATCCTATTTGTTCTGCGGTCAAATACCCCCCCTTTTGCTGCGCGTTTTTGGCCGCAGCAAATGTAGGAGCAGCAAATACCTAGAAGCTATTTGCTGCGATTTTGGGCGCAGCAAAGGGTCTGTATTTGCTGCGGTTAGGTTAAAAACGCAGCAAATACTCCAATTCCCACCAAATTTTAACTATATTGGTTGCGTTTATTTGCTTGACCGCAGCAAATAGTTGGTTCCCACCAAAATTATAGCTATTTTTTGCTTCTGTCTTCTTTAATAACCGCAGCAAATTGTTGTTTTTCCCGTTTTTTTTATTTATATTATAATTAAACATAATTATTAATCATCAATTATGTAACCTATCACAATATATTGTTTAATAATTACTAGCTTATATAATAAACAATAACAAATCAAAAAATATACTTTGAAATTATATATAATAAATCGATCGACAATATTAGTAACACAATATTCGTCAAAAGATCTAGACAATTATTAAACTAATAATAAATTACAACTTAAAATTACAATATAATGTATCAAACGTCCCTCAGCTACAAACAATATAATGTAATGAAACTAGCTACCTTCTCTCGAACTTGTGCAATTTCTTCAACAGTGAACGGGCCTCGCCGAGCTAATGAGCCGACAACCTTCAATAAGTAATTCAAAATTTACAGGTATATTATATTGAATCGAATATAGTAGAATTGAAAAGAAATTAAACCACAAACACAACACAACGCACAACAGCAAGCACGACAACAGCAGAATTGAACTACACAGCACAGCACACAGCAGAACACATGCAGCACAAGCACACAACAGCACAACAGCAAGCTAAGCAACCACAATTCCACACAACAAACTACACAGAACAACAAGCAAGCTAAGCAACCAGATTGAATGCAGAACTAGAACAACACAAACAGCAGCTAGCACAACAGCAGAACAACAAGCACACAGCAGAAATACAGCACAACAGCAGAACTACAGCAGCAAGCACAACACAGCACACAGCAGAACACATGCAATGCAGCAGCAAGCACAACAGCACAACACAAGCAACCACAAGTCCACACAACAGAACTACGCAGAACAGCAAGCAAGCATCTAGATTGAATGCAGAACTAGAACAACACAAACAGCAAACACAACAGCAGAACAACAAGCACAACAACAAAATACAGCACAACAGCAGAAATACGCACAACAGCAGAACAACAAGCACAACAACGAAATACAGCACACGCAGCAAATACAGCACAACAGCGAACTACAGCAGCAAGCACAACAGCAACACAACAGCAGACACAGCATAACACAACACAAGCTAAGCACACAGCAAGCAACCACAACAGAAAACCACACAGACTAGCAGCAAGTGATCTTGATGAAGGCCTGAGCAGTTCGGGTTCAAATTGAAACGGAAACAGAATTAGCAGCAGAAACAGAAACACAAGCAAAAACAGTTCGGGTGGGGACAACGTAGAAAAATCATGCCCGAATCGGCCTACACTTGCCCAATCGGCCGAGACTTGCCCGAATCGGTTGAGACTTGCCCAAATCGGCCGAACTTGCCCGAATCGGCCTCGCTTGATCGACTCGGCAGAGACTTGCCCAAATCGGCCGAGACTTGCCCAAATCGGCCACACTTGCCTGAATTGGCCGAGACTTGCCCAAATCGGCCTCGAGTTGCCCGAATCGGCCTAGACTTGCCCGAATCGACAGAGATTTGCCCGAATCGGCCGAGACTTGCCTGAATCGGCCTACACTTTCCTGGATTTTTTATCAAGTTTTTTAATCTGATGACAACATAAGATTACAATATTAAGACAATAAACCCATCCTCACCACGATTATCACAACTTCCAATTATTATCATCCAATTAATTATGAACAATACTAATAAAAATCACAACTTCCTCATTCTCACAAAGTAATTAATCCACTACTCAATAATCTCCCTACCCTAACCTAATTTACCTAACAATTAAGAATTGGAATAGCAGTAATAAGAATACTATTAAACCATCAAAGCACTAAATAGAAGACGAAGAAGAGTACTACTTATATTAATCTCCTGCCTAACTAATTAGAATTCTAATTCCACTAACCAAATTCAACAATAAACAAATCAAAGTCCCACAAATTCTACAGACATTCTAGGATGACAACCTGAACTTCAGAGCACTACATAAATTTTATGCGATCTTCCTGAAAATCGATCATTAAAAGTGTGAATTTTAATGTCGATTTGCTCTTTGTTTTACTTATTGTAGTTAAAGTCTGATCATGCATGTGTACCTTAGAACTTGAAATTTTTGAGGAGGTACTTGGGTACGGAATCAGGTACACAGCTGTGGACTGAGAACCAAAAGTAAACAGTTTAAGTTAATTTCATACATTTTCAGCAAAGGATTGTGAGTTAACATATATATATACTTGAGTGCCGTAGTTTCATACATTTTAAGGACAGAGCACTGCACGTAACGTATACGAACATGTATTGTTATACACTTAAGTGCCATCAAATTGATTATTAAACCATTATGCAGGCGAACTGAAAAACAGCAAATCGTAAACAATTGAAACAGCAAATCGATCATAAACATTGAAAACAGCAAATCAAACTCCCACAACTAAATTAAATAATTGAAAGAACAATGGCGAACTGAATAAATAGAAAACAGCAAATCGTAACATGAAGTTCGAAAACAGACCAAGTTCGAAAAGAAAACAGAAAAAAAAGAAACAGACCAAGTGAAATCGACATTATTAAATCGACATAAACAAAACAGACCAAGTTCGAAAGAAAACAGAAAAAAATTGAAATCGAACCTTACCGGCAGACCAAGTTCACCGGAGCAGACCAGGTTCGCCGGAAGAATTGAGATGCAGCACAACGAATTGAAGGGGTGAAAGAAGAAGTTTTAGTGAGTGAGGGAGAAGAAGAAGTTTTGTGTGAGGTGAGGGAGAAGAAGTTTGTGCAGTGAGGTGAGGGACAAGTGTGCGTGCAAATTAAAGCAGAATGGCAAATTAATGGCCTGTACTTAGTTTGTTAGGTTTTTTAAAAACCTTTTGCTGCGTCACAACTAACCGCAGCAAAAACTTCAAAAAACCGCAGCAATTGGTTTTTTGCTGCGTTTTTTACTGACCGCAGCAAATGCTGCACTTCTGGGTTTTCCCTCCAAAGTTATTCGCTGCATTTTTTTTCCACACAAACCGCAGCAAAAAGGGCGTAGTATTTAGGCGATTTTTCCACTAGTGAAAGGAGAAGCACGCAACCATTTTGAGCGCAAACAAGTCCTTCTACAACCCTTTGGAGATATGAGCTTCGAAACACTTCAAGAAATCTGCCCCACCGTGCTGAATGCACTCTCAGAGGCTACTGTTGAAATAGGGACAACAAGTACTCTCACGAGCCATAGTTCCTATTATTGGAAATCTACACTATTGACCTTCCACCAACCCAAAATATCAAACTCCTCTGCATCATCCTCTGTATCCTCCTCTAAATACTTGTCTAACTCAATTTTAGCATCTCCCTCTTTCTCAACTTGTGTTTCTTATACTTGCCCTTCAATACTTTCAATTTTTTTTTGTGTTTAGGTGAAAAGTGTTGAGGATCCTTACTTGATGACACATCCTCCTTCAAAACACTATTTGATGAAAAACCACGATACTCCTCATACATAGCATTCAAAACCTCTTTCAATTATGAATCAATGCATTTGCAACTTTGGAATCATAAATTTCAGTTATCATCCACTCAACATAATTAGCTTATACAGGATCAAGCACAACAGCAATAAAAATTAGCAGTTTCATTTTATTCGATCACCCCAATTATTTTTCATACTTTCTCCTTCATTTTAGAAGCCATAACACACATCTCATAATCCTCATTTGATTCCAACTCTTTCAACATTAAAGCACCATTTACTAACTCATGAAAGAATAAATTGGAGTGATATAAAAAGAGGACAGATACACGCAAGTAAGATCATAGAATGCTTGTAAAAATTCAGAAAATCTTTTAACAGTACTCCAATCATCACAATCAGGCCTACCATTCCCTTCCCTTTCCCTCAACTCAATCCCATAACGGATCTTCCTCACTGTACCTCTCAAAAGCACCCTCAAGATCAATGGCAGCACTCAACATAAATAGGTGGAGTTCCACCTAGTAGGCACATCAAGACATAACAACTTCTTTGTGGTGATTTTTTCCTCTGAAACACATTTTTTAAACTTTACAACCTAGCATGAGATTGTTTGTAAATCTAACAGCATGCCTAACACCTAACTGACTCATTGACTGTTTTTAGACCATCAGAAACAACCAAATTAATTATATGTGACACAACGCATATAAAAAACCTCCCCTTAAGTACCCCCCAGTTTCCAATGATTAATTTCCCTTCTCAAGTAACCTATTGCTGTGTCTATGAGCTAGCATTGTCAACAGTTATACAAATACTTTTTCAGTTCCCAATCAACAAACACTTCTCCACTTCTTCCAACTTCCTCACCTTTATGACTTGAGATAGGACAAATTAAGAATTCTTTTTTGTAATTTCCAATTATTATCAATAAATGAACAGTGAGCACATATAATTAATTTGTTGTATTGAGGTCCATGAATCAGTAGTCAAGAAACCCTTGAATTATAATTGTTTAACACATTTTTCAACCTCCTTTTTCAGACAAATAAGTTTGGTACATCTTTAGCTACTGTAATTCTTGAAGGAACATGAATCTTGGCTCAATAACATCACAAAATGTCTAAACCCCACTCCCTCAACAACTTAAAAGGCAACTCATCAACAATACCATATAAGACAATGCTTTTCTAATACTAGCAGGGTCATATTTTTGATAAGTTAAACCACTTGTACCATCACCTAACTTAGCACCCTTAAAAAAGAAGACTTTGCTTAGAATCTTAGGAGTATTATAAGGATACTTACGACATCTATTAAGGTGACCCACAAAACACTTGTGCCATTCTTCTTTGGATTGCATTTGTACTCCATATTGCAATACTTACAGACAGCTCGCAATCCGAGGGATGTTCCTTTTTTATGAAGTGCTCCCACCCTCTGAACGATCCTTCATCCTCTCTCCTCTTTGTCATGCCTTTAGAGCCAGATGCAGAGACACTTTCCCCGCTCCTCATCATCCCTATTTCTTGTTCAAGTGTTGTGCCATTTGCTTTTTCAGGATTGCCAACATTGGATGACATCTAATTCAACACAAAAAAAGGGAACAATTAACAGTATCATAAACCGCTGCATTAATTTAAGACAACTTTTAAGATTCTTCCAAGTTATACTAACGCTTCAAATGAGGTAGTGACTTTAAAAGTGGAGCATGTATAGTTCGGAAAAAGAGGCTAATTCACAGGTACATTTATTTTTTTATCTCCCAAAACCCAATTTATCAAACAAATTCAAATGACTATTTTTAGTTACATACCAAAATACAAAATCCCAAACTGAGAGAGTACCACAAAACAATTTCTCAACCAAACAAATCAATAACACAGTAAAATTAAAAATATAAATATGTTTCAACTCATAGTAAATTCTGCTAAATTAATTATTAAACAGAATTAAAAAAACCCATAAATTGAATTTGTTATTGGGTGCTGCATTCATCTATATGGCACTTTTTATTTAAGCCAAACAGTCAACTTCAGACCCTTTTATTTTCATAATTAATTAAATTAAAAATGTAAACAGCTATTAAAGTACAGAAAAGCTTAATTAAACAATCTGTTTAAGTCGCAAGATC
>PYUH01000238.1:2495189-2543278 GCA_016808085.1 Suaeda aralocaspica | reverse complement strand
TTTTTTTTTTTTTTTTTTGCGCCCTAAAAAAAACGAAGTGCCTAACTATTATAAACAAGTTCAAACACTAGAAATGTTAGAACAACATATAAGAGCACATCGTAACGATCATCCAAACAACATATAAGAGCTATAACGCGACTTAAAAATTGTTTCGATGTCACTAACACTGTTTATCACATGAACTACATAATTATACCACTCAATTTTGGTATTCAAATGACAAAAATTTAACAAATCACTTGCATTTATCATTAAATTAACAAACATTAAACAAAATCAATTCCAAAAACAACAACAAAAAAAAAAACAAAAACAATTAATCAAATCGAAAAAACTTCATTCATTTCACCAAATAAATCGAAAACCTCAAAAACAAAACGTTTCAGAGAGAATTTGAGTTACCTCATCAAAAATGTCGAAAAAGTGAAGGTGAGTGAAACTGAGAGGAGAGACTGAGAGGCGAAAGTGAAACTGAGAGATGAAATTGCAAAAGTGAAGCCGTGAAGGTGAGACCGTGAGAGGGAAATTTTTAGGGTTTTTAGGGAATTTTTGAAAGAGTCAGAGAGAATGAGAGATAGGGGAGAGACATAGGCGGGTTAGGGTTTTTTTGTGAGAGTTTAGGGTTTTTTTTGGGCCACTTATTGTTGGGCCTAAAAGGCCATAAATTCGGTGTTCGGTTTTAGACCAAAAATTTCTAGCTCCAAACCGAACATCGAATTTCTAAATTTTTCCACACTGAACCGCACCAAAATAAATGCAAGACCGAACCAAATTAGTTGTTCGGTCTGGTGCGGTTCGGTTTTCGGTTTTAGACCGAATTAGTTTCACCCCTACCTATTTCAAGCCATCACAATGTTCAACCAATGAGAAGATCTTCTAGACAACATGTGGCACCAAAATGGATGCAACAATATGCTGATCCAACTCACAAAAAACCTACTTCACAAAATCAACTCATTTCAAATCTTGCTCAAACTCCAATACAACCAAAGTTTCATTGTTTCTTGTCAATCATCACCTCCACAGATGAGCTTGCCCCATCCTTCAAACAAGCAGTTCTGCACCAGCATTGGGTAGAAGCCATGAACACAGAACTGGAGGCACTTGAACTCAATGACACATGGGAGATCACCACTTTACCTCCAAACAAAAATCCCATAGGTTGTAAGTGGCTGTATAAGATCAAGTACAACGAACCAAGACGGATCAATTGAAAGGTACAAGTCTAGATTGGTTATCCTAGGGTGCAAGCAAAAGTATGGAGAAGAGTATGCAGAAACTTTTGCACCAGTGGCAAAAATGACAACTGTCAGAGCAGTTTTGGCTGTGGCTGCTATGCAAGATTGGTATACTTTCCAAATGGATGTCACTAATGCCTTTCTCCATGGGGAACTGTCAGAGAATGTGTATATGAGATTGCCACTGGGATACACTGGTATGGGTAGTAGAATTGAGCTAAACAAAGTCCATGATCCATCACACCTTATGTTAAGCTGAAAAAATCCTTGTATGGCCTTAAACAGGCACCCAGACAGTGGTTTTCTAAACAGTCCAATACTCTGATTGGCTTTGGGTTTAAACAGTCCAAATCAGACTATAGTCTGTTCACAAAAACAACTGGGAAGGCTATAACTTTGGTGTTGGTATATGTGGATGACCTGCTAATTGCTAGCAACAACATTTCTGAAATTGACATGTTGAAATCCCTGTTGTCTCACACATTTCACATGAAGGACCTTGGCAATCTCACCTACTTCCTTGGTCTTGAAGTTGGCAGAACAGAATCAAGATTCTTTATCTCACAGAAAAAATATGCTTTGGACCTTCTCAAGGAATACAACATGGTGCATGCAAAAACTCTACAACTGCCTATGGATCCTCACCTAAAATTATCTCCAGACAAGGGAGATCCTTTACCTTCAGCAACTCCATATCAAAGGCTGCTTGGCAAGTTAATCTATTTGACAATTACAAGACCTAATATTGTATTTACTGTCCAATTGTTAAGTCAATAAATGCAACAACCTACTACAGTCCACATGCAAACTGCTAAGAGACTTCTAAGGTACCTAGCTGGTACCTATTCTCAAGGGATACTTCTAGCCTCTGAATCAGCAGCTATTCTAACAGCATACTGTGATTCAGATTGAGCAAGCTGTGCCACATCTAGGAGGTCCACATTTGGCTACTGTATCTTCCTAGGTCACTCTCCTATGTCTTGTGAGGTCACATGGCTTACTAACCTACTTCAGGATTTGGGGTTCAAAAACTTGCCACCTACTGTGTTAAAATGTGATAATCAAGTTGCCATTGCAATAGCAGCCAATCCTGTGCTCCATGAAAGAACTAAACACCTAGAGGTTAATTGTCACTATGTCAGGAATAAGGTCAAGTCAGGGTCCATAGTCACAGAACATGTCTCTTCCTCTGATCAAGTAGCTGATATCCTCACCAAAATCCTCCCTGTTAAACAACATCAGCATCTTCTGTTCAAGCTGGGAGCTTCACCTATGGCTCACTCTCAGCTTGAGGGGGGGTAATGAGAGTAAGGGGTAAAAAAGGGTCTTCACTTTTCTTTGTTTTCAGGTTGTTAGAATAAGGTTGTACTAATCTGTACAGCTCATCATCTAATTCAGTGTATGAGGTGTGTGTGATAGTACATGTAGCCGTTTCTCTTGTTTGTTTGTATTAGCTTTGTTTGTCTGTATTAGCTGCCACTCTCTATTTAGGCTGTACTACTGCTAATCGTTGGCTCAGGTTGAATGAATACAATTTTACATCATCTTCCTCAGAATATTCTCTCTCAAGATTTCACTGCATTTGGTTTTCTTGATCATCAAGTAATCAGTTACGACTAATTTCTAAGATTTATATAACAATATTAAATTATTATGTAATTTTAACGCTTGTAAAAATTTAATTTTAATGACAATCAAACGAGCATCGAGTACAGAGTGATGATTTCGCACTCCCCCCTTCTCACATGAGTAATGCGGAAATAATATGAAGAGTGCAGAAATAGTACCCGAGTACACAACACCAAGGTTGCACAAAAACGAATACCGGTATGGGTACGAATACAAAACAGGTACGAGAAAACGCTGTTGAAAAAAGTGAGGATACAGGTACGTGAAAGAAAACAATAACAAAATATATAAATTTCTACACAATTTCAATAGAACATAGAGCTAAATATCAAATTTGGTGATAATAATATGATTATTAAATATCATAACTACTAAAAACTAAAATACATAAACTTTTAAAGCGGGGAAAATAACTCAAAAGCTATGGAATACTCAAATAAGCCTAATAAGTTACGTCAATGTAGATATACGTGTCCAACATGTATCGATGTCGTATCGGTGTCGAACACAAGTACGGTAAGTTGGAGATGTGTCTGTGCAACCTAGCGGTTAGCCATAGCACAACACATCCTAAATTGGCAAACTAACCCATCCGCTGATCCGCTGCATGTGCCAACGTTCTGTAATTCTGTCAATGACAGCATCACTCCCCCTCAATATCCTAACTAATTAACTAATTGCACACTTATCATTTCATTTCTCCATTTATTAATTATTTCTTCATCTCAAAAATCTTCAATTATAACTCATAATTAATTATAATTATATAATATAATATATAGTACTACAAAATGAATTTATCATAATTCAGAAATTTGTCGGGAGATCTCTTCTGGGGTGGGTACTTTCCTGTTTGATTCCAACGATAAAGGATTTTTTTTTTCTTCTAACAATTTCTTAAATTCTCTTTGTTTTTGATGCTCAACTAAATCTACAGTATAATTAACCACATTTTTCTGGGGTTCTTTTAATTTTCAATCTTTTTAAACTGTTTAATTTACCCAACTTCTATAGTTCTATCTTCTGTGAATTAATTGAAATTTCAGTGACATTTCCTTTTCAAAGTTTAAACTTTTGAGAGTAAAAAGAAAAAAAAAAGGCAGTTAGTAGTTGTTGTTGTATTGAAGATTTCTGGGATTTCAAGGGTTTTTCTTGGTTTTCTAATAAAACCAAAAAAATCCCACCTTTTCTTTCCACAACAAAACAAAATTGTACTTTTTTTGACAATGATTATACTTTTGTAATGTAGAAGAATAAAAAAAAAAGTGACTTTTGTTTGTGATATGGGTACTTTTGAGGTGAAAATGATGGTCCAAAAGTGAGAGTTTAGTGGTTGATTATAACAGTTACTTTTATATTTTAGTAAAATTGCTGTTTTTATATAATTTTGGAGAGTTTAAGGTTGTTAGTTATGGATGAGAAGACAGAAGAAATGAGGTCTTTGGCCTTAACTCCAACATGGTCAGTTGCATCTGTGTTGACATTCTTTGTTGCAATTTCTTTGTTGGTTGAGAGATCCATTCATTGGTTGAGCAATGTGAGTTATTATTTTGTTATGTTTGTGATTTTTTTTGTATTAATTTTATGTATTTTGTTTTTTTGTAAGTTGTTAACTTGTTAAGGTGAAGAAATTAGATCAAGTTTGTTTATGGCTATTAGCCTATTAAGTGTATTTTGTATTAGTTTTATGTATTTTGTTTGTTTTTTGATGTTGCTATTAAGTGTGAAATAGGTTACTTTATTTATTTATGGCTCGTTTGATAGTTGGTAATAAATTGTGGTAATGACTATCGAGAATTGAGTTTTGAATGTAATATTGTAAGGAAAACAAACCTTGTAATTTCCTTGAGAACACAATTTCAAGCTCTAATTTGTGTGTTATTCGTGTTTTTATAACTTGGGGGTGGTATTGTGTGAGAAATTGAGAATAGGAGTTTATGAACAAAAATTGATAATTTGGAGGTGAAGTAGCATCACCAAGGTAATGAACATTGAACTATTGAAGTTCATTCCCTTTCAAATTTACATTCAAATTCATTCACATCAGCATCGTTTACGACTGGCTATCAATGGGTCCTTAGATATTATGAATTGCTGGATTTGTAAATCATTTCCATTATAGTTGATGGTGAAAGTATTAGCTAGTCTGAACAAAAGAGGAATTTTTTGGATTTTTCTGTCTTCTACCGCTGGCTGTCTAGCTCATGTTACTTTCATCTGGTTTTGTTATTATATCCTAGTGGCTGGATAAAACGCGCCGAAAGCCTCTGCTTCAAACTGTGGAGAAAATGAAAGAAGGTATTTGTTTTAACTGAATTCTTGGACTATGGACTTGGTAGTGAATTTGTGAAACTACAGAATTATAAGACTCACTATATGTAGTATGGCCTTATTCTAAAACTTTTCGATTCTATTTTGGTATGCAGAGTTGATGCTCCTTGGCTTTATATCTCTTCTTTTAACAGCAACCTCAAGCACAATATCCAATTTTTGCATTTCTTCAAAGTTCTTTGGTGGGGTATTTGCACCTTGCTCTAAATCTGAAGTCCATGAAGCAGACGAAGAGAATACATCTGAAGGACGTAAACTTTGGACATCCAGTCCTCAAAGTTTCAGGAGGGCGATGAGTTCCCTTCATCAAAATAAATGTCCAGAGGCAGGTGTTTATTTGTGGTGATGCTGTCACTTCTCTAGCCGTGCTTCTTCAAATAATGAAGTGTCTTTTGAGTTTCTTTTTTAAGTGAATCTTGCTTGTTACAGGGTATGGAGCCATTTGTATCATATGAAGGCCTTGAGCAACTGCACCGGTTTATCTTCATCATGGCAGTGACACATGTGTCATATAGCTGTTTGTCGATGTTGCTTGCTATTGTAAAGGTTAGAGTCTGAAACTTTATCTTTAGTATGGGATCAAACAGCATCTAGGCACTTAAGAGACATTACAGCTGTGAGTCAATGCTTTTAGTTTTTCTGTGCAGAGTAGGGAGTATTTCTGGGAAATGCTAGATAACTGTCTCTGTCTCATTGTCACAACGTACCCCAGTGTATTTAGACTTTAAGTGCAGTTTAAGATTTTAAATCTGTATTTCCTAGGAAGAAACATGAGATAGTCTTATCCAGCTCCACCTGCAGGATTTGTTATTTTGTTATGACTTAGAATGCATGAGAACTAATTTGCAACTGCTACCCACCAACAATAATTCAACAACAAGCAATTTCAAGTAACTATGAAGAAAAGTTGAGAGACTAGAGAAAGGCAAATTTACCTTGGGAAAACCCGAGATCCAGGAGAAAAAACCCACCCTTGCACTATGGTGTATAATTGATGATGAATGAGTAATAGGTTATAAGCATAAGTTGAAGGATTATGCATGTATGTTAGATTTTTTTCTGCTGAAACATATGTCTGATCTGCTGACTGTTATCCTGCTTGCTTCTAGCTAGAACAACATACTTAAGTTTCATTATCGTTTTGTTTTCCCACAATATAGATATAGCTCTCCTTGTCCCCCACCTGTCCTCTAGACACACAAGCTGAATATATTTTGCTAATATATTTTGATTTATCCCTTTCTTTACTTGCTGAATATATTGTTGCCAGGTACATAGTTGGAGAAACTGGGAAGACCAAGCTCAGCTGGATCGGCATGACGTACTCACAGGCAAGTTGTCTAGCTTCAATTGCAATAACATCTGATGGCATTGATTTAAGTTGAATTAATTCAATGGAATTTGAAAATGCGTTAGTAGATTTTAGGCAGTGGGCAGCATGATAGAAATGACAAAGATCAACTTTGATAGCATTCTGATCCTATGAGAAAATTGAAACATTAAGCAACTCTAAAAGTATGTTAAGGTAAAATTCAATACTTAGACCTATGCGAGGGTTTAGACTGTCTCATTTGACACTTAATGCTTGTAAAAGAAATGGAATAAACATGTAGCTACAAGATATAGTTTTAGATGTTGGAGATAGTGTTGGTCAGATTGGTTGTTAGGCTGTTGAAGCCTTTTAGTTCTGAACAATATGATATTTGTTATGGTGTTGCTTGCTTAAATGATGGCATAACAGTCAACTTATCTTTGAAACAGAGATCACAAGGGAGTTGGTGATGCGAAGGCAATCGAGCTTTGTCAAGTCCCGAGCCTCAAATTTTTTGACCAAGAGTGATTTCTGGGTTTGGGTGGTAAGCATACAAATTTAATGCTAGCTGCCTAGCTTTACTAATTTTGATGTGAATCCTTTTGTTTTCTATTTCCCCGTTCTTCTCTGGCTGAATCCCTTAACAACTTGTCATGCTATATGCATGCTCTGCACATTTTCAGTTAGTGTTGTTTCTTAACTTCCTTGGCTTGATTGTTCTTGTACTTGGTGAGACATACAAAAGTCACGTGTCATCGCTTTGTTGTGCACCAGGAAAAAATAATGATAGTCACTGTCATTGTATTCTGCAGTTTTAATTTGGCATACTAACAATAGGCCTGCCTTTTGTTTATGTTCACAAAGGTAAGGTTAACTTTGGCTTCATGTGTTTGAGGTACTCTCAAATTTAGCCTAATAGCAGAGGTTTTTCCCATAGTATTGGATACCATTTTCTAGTCTTAGAAAGTGATACAATTGACAACTAGAAAAATATATTTGACATTATGTACACGGGGATATTCAGTAGCTCAGAATCGGTTGTGGTGAGCTTTATAGAAATCAACACTACATCATCAACTAAGGATGTTGATTGAGTACTTGAGTGTGTAGTTTATAAAAATCTCTATGTTTCGAGGACCCACAACAACAATAACTATGCCAAATGCTTCTCCATTCCCCTCAATCTAAATTTTAAAGATCTAAAGCATGATATTGTTAGTGCAAAGTATTCCTTCGATTTCATTTTTAAGGAGAAGTCTTTTCAAGGTCTGTCTAGTTCTTCTAGCTGACATCAGGTGTCTACTGTTAATCTGTAATTTAACCATCATAGTGAAAGGGTGTAAGAATGCTAGATGCACCAGATATATGAGTTGATGCAAGTCCCAGCTCATCATCATCAAGTGAAGGAACTCATGAGGATTATATTTCTTGATACCACCTTGGTATTAAAATGCACCTTTTCTGTGATGGGTCATTCAACGGGGTTCAAATTTCTGAGTTTTGTTTTGGGTATCAAGAAATATAATCCTAACGAGTTCCTTGCTCAGTCTATAATGAGGCGTGCGTGGTTCAATTGTTCAATGGCTGCCTTAGTGCCACTATCTGATGGAGGTCACTTCGATAAAAAGCTGAAGTTTTATGTGAAAAGAATGAGGCTTTGCAAATTAACTTCTTCATTTAACTTATTGCTAGGAAAAGTTTTCTGTGTTTTCTTTACAGAGGCTATTTACTCTAAATTTATTCATTGGACGTTATGTCATATCATTTGAATTGGATTCTTCATTGTATGCAGACATGTTTCTTCAGGCAATTCGGACGCTCGGTGGTTCGTGCAGATTATCTTACACTTCGAAAGGGTTTCATCACGGTACTTAAAATAATTAAACATGAAAACATTCTGCTATTGTCTATTTGACTAAATGGCATGCTATCAAAAATTTATTGCACACCATATAATTTCAGGAAGCCCTTTATATTTGTTGCTGAGCCAATATTGTAATCATTTCAAAGTGAGCTTGGTTTCCGGCTTTCCTAAATTTACCCTGTTTCACATTGGGCTTAAAACTTTTGACATCTCACGAAATGTTGATGTGTTTTACCCTCTTTTAAATTGATACAATTCTCAAATTTCTGATTGAAAGTCTTCTTGCCATTTCTATTCATCCCTATGCTCTTGCCAATGCTGTTTTCCTGTATACTTGTAGTCAAATTATTCAGGTGAATAAGAAAGCCGTGTTCGTTTGCTTTTAGTATCTTACTTTTTCATCAATTAGGGTAGCTTATGCTTGCACCCTCATCTCATGTGAATTTTGGTCTAAATAAAATAATTTTACTTGTCTGCCATTTTAGTTTTGGCACATTAACCTAAAACTAGAAGAAAAATTATTTTAATGATTAGAAAATTGGTATCAATGTCTCTTAGACTGAGAGTGATGAGCAATCTGAACTCTGCAACAGTTTTAATACCATGACTGATGTTACTATAGGCTCTTCTTGCCTCATGTAGAACTTAGGGTGATCAAAAGATTGCATAGTGTTATGATGGAGTCAGGTTAGTTTGAGTCCTTGCTCATAGGACTGGAGAGTAGCATAAGGTACCAGCTTGCGCTAGGCTTTGACTCAAAGGGTAACTTTTTTCAAGACTTTCTTCGCCTATTTTTATAATGTCGGCTTTTAAGGATTTTTTGATGATGACTGTTGATTTTAACCAATTTCTTTGTGCTCCTTTTCAAGATTGACAAGATTTGATTTGAGAGTCTGTAAAAAAGTTTGTTTTTCTATATTACAAATGACAAACTTCTGGACATACTCCTAAGTCCTATCTAAATAAGATTTTCTACACATATAATATGAGATGAATGGGACTTGTATTGATCACTCATCACTCTTTTTTTTTTTTTTGGTGGTGTGTTGTTAAATGCAATAGTGTGTTATGACAGGGATAAAGGGCACAGTTTCACCCTACCTTCTGCCAAAAGCACCAAAATTCCTTAAAGCCGATTAAAAAACATTAGAAGGGTGGTGTATAATTTTTATTTTTTTTCCCAGGCTAAATGAATTTTCTCATGAGCTTGCTTACAACAACAAAGTCTTATTCGCAAAAATAATGGTATTGATTGGCTAGACATGAATCAATAAGAGGTATCGTAAAAATCATCTGCACCCTTCCCTGTTTAATGCCAAAATCTCTTCAAGCCCCAACAACTTCAAATCTCCACCAATCACCCTCATCCAAGATTTGCTTAGGTCTCTCCTCCATCCTTCCTGTTGCCATTCTTCTAGCCTCCTTACTGGTGCGTTACTCGGTCCCATAAAGCAGCACCGGCCTGATCGCTGTGCATAATTATCTATATGAATTTCAAATGTTTCAGTTAGAGATTCTAGTCAGTGCACTATCTTCTTTCTGTGCCTTTTGCTTTTTATATTTTGTACAGAGAAAGTCTTACTAGTTGATCATTATTTTTTTGTTCTGCTCAATTACTCATCCTTGAGGGCATTTTCTTAAATAGTAAAATGGTGTTCCATATGAAGTCTTGAGATCCTTGAGGGCAATATCTTGGTGCTTTTTAAAATGTTTACTAGGCAAAATATTCAGGCCAAAGCAAATCACTGGTTCCAATTTTGCTTCGCTCATCTAGTTTGCTGAATTAGTCTCAATATGAGACTCCACTATTTGGATCAGTGAATTAGTCTTTCACTAATGTTAACTCTATTTTTTTCTTTTAATTCTTGACAGAATCATAACCTTACTAGGAAATATGATTTTCACAGTTATATGGTTCGTTCTATGGAGGAAGAGTTTCAAAGAATTGTTGGTGTGAGGTAAGCTAGAGGATGAATCACCTTCATTTGGTGTATTTTTGTTGTGGTTTTACTTCATATGGAGGTGTGTCGGCAACTCAACTCGTTGTTAATTAAATTTGATAATCCCGAACCATAGTTTATATATTTGGAGCCTCTGATGTAATGCTGGTTCTTTTGCAGTGGTCCACTTTGGGGATTTGTTGTTGCTTTTATGCTGTTTAATGTAAAAGGTGAGGATCTTAAATGCTGATTTTTTTGGTATTGGCCAATATATGTATCAGATTTTAATTGTTTTCACTGCTGAATTGTGTTTTATATACTTCACTATATTGTTGCATCAGTGAACCCATTATTGGAATTTTGATTTATATAATTTTTTGATCTAATTACTCCTTGAGTCATTTACTCTTTAGTGCTGTATCTAAAATGGAGTACCTCGAAAGTTTTTTTTTTTACATCATTTGAAAAGCTAATTTATTTCTTGCTATTTCAGGATCAAATCTATACTTCTGGATAGCCGTCTTACCTATAGCAGTAAGTTAAATTTCACTTGCACATTCAATTATTTTTTGTGAACCATTTTGCTTAGCTATATGCACACCAATGTAGCCTTTCCAGTCCCCCAGAGGCTGATAAAAACATCTTTTGTTTACCATTATTCATTGTTTAATTTTGAAAAAAATTCTTTTTGCACGACAAGATCTGAGCTGTAAATTTATGCAACCTTACTGCTAATATGTGTGATTCGATAAAATGATTTTTCTAATATGTGGCCACATTGAAATTTGAGCTATAGATTCAAATAATCTTTGTTTAATTTTTCTTAATACTCGAGAAACTCACGAAAATGTTTTACTAAATTGCCGTTACTTGTTTTCGTGCTTGTTTTAATGGATGGTGCCAATGTTGAAAATGCAGCTTGTTCTTTTGGTGGGTACTAAGCTACAACATATCATAGCAACCTTGACATTAGAGAGTGCTGGGCTATCTGGGTTCTTTACGGGAACTAAATTAAAGCCTCGCGATGATCTCTTCTGGTTTAAGAAGCCAGAATTATTGCTATCCTTGATTCATTTCATCCTTTTCCAGGTAGGAAAGTTTTAAATCCTAGACAACTTCAGATAATTGCATATGCAACGCTTTTCATTATGTTGCAGAGCATCTTATCATTTTATTTTCTTCCTTGTGCATGGTTGCAGAATTCGTTTGAGCTTGCTTCTTTTTTCTGGTTTTGGGTATGTATTTTCCTCACTCATTGTTTGCTTAAATTAGTGTCCTAGGTTGTTGCTTTACTTGACAGATTTTGAATGAAATTGTTTTAGTTGTTACTCCATTTTGCATGTTCTAATTAGATTAGCTTGTCAGTGTTTCCTGTTCTCCTTTGTATCCCACCATGAGTTGGTGATTTACGAGTTAGTTAATTAAGGAAGCACATTTTTGTTCTTGTTACTCTTTTCTTTCCAAAGTTGTTTAATTGATGGTGCCATTTTATATCTTACAGTGGCAGTTCGGCTATGATTCTTGCTTCATCAAAAACCATCTACTTGTTTACCTACGGCTTATACTGGGGTATGTTTATGTTAACTCTGATGATGTATAGAAATTTTTGCATTTAAGATATCAGTTGATAATGTCGGTGTTGTGTGACTATCATGTAACAGGTTCTCTGGCCAGTTTCTGTGTAGCTATAGCACCTTGCCACTCTATGCGCTGGTTACCCAGGTAAACCACAATCAAAGCTGCAACCTGCTAGCAATCTTTCCGAAAGCATGACATCTTTGATGACTTTAGATGTAAATGGGAGTTAGAGACATAATATGAAGTTTGAACCTTGAAACAATTGAAAGCTATGGTTCTTAGATCATAATCATTAGTAAACTTCAGATTGTAATCTGTAGTTCTAACATTTTCATGCACTGTTCGGTATTTTTCTTTACTTTGTGTTACATCTTGGCTTGTTGTAGATGGGAACAAATTACAAAGCAGCCCTAATTCCAAATAGAATAAGGGAGACCATCCACGGATGGAAGAAGTCCGCAGCCAAGAGAAAGAAGAGGCTTGGGATTTACGGTGATGATTCAACCATACATACAGACGCGAGCACGGTCATGTCATTAGAGGAAGATAATAACCACATGTTTGAAATCCCTGAATCTGGTCCTGTTACACATTCTGAAATTGAGCTACAGTCACCACCTACAGCAGATGCAAGTCCACCAGACGCTGCTAATCAAAATTCCAGCCGTGTTGGAACCCCTCTCCTTAGACCATTTGCCTCTACTTCTTCAAGGTCGCCAGGTTATACTGCAACCGAGGAAATTACACGCTGTCATTCAATGCCTTCAAGAAGAGAGTAACCAATAGGTGCAACGACGAAAGCATAGTGTTTCGAGTACGTATAGTTTGTAGAAAGTTTTCTGATTGTAGTTCGCAGCAGGGTTTGTACAACAAATAAATCATAAACCAATACGTTATATAGGCTTTACTGTGATTATATAGGAATCGTCTCTAGTAATTAGACAGTCCAGTTACTAGGTGAATTACAGGGGGTTTGGGGATAAAGTTTTCCTTTTTTGTAATTTCGTAATTCAAAAGTTCTTTCTTCAATCTAGTAACTACATGTCTAGATGGTCGAGTACGTAATTGGATAGAAGACTCTGTACTTCTGTAGTCTGTACTTTAATATTGTAAGATGATGATGATGATGAAATTTTAGAAATGCTAATAATTAGAAAAGGTAAAAGTTGCATGAAGTTTTCATTCTAAATTCTTCTAAATTTCTTTTTAGCTATACTCCGAAATCCGAGTGATGCATATTAAGGGTGTGTTATATCTTAAATGTGTATATTTTTCCAGTAAATTCTAATAGTTTTCAATATGTTCGAAACCTAAAATATGTTGCAGTGAGTTGCAATCCGTTATCAAATCTCACTGTAAGACATAATGTGTTTTGTGTGTTTCAAATAGGTTTAACGTGTTTCAATTAAGTTTGTTTCGTTTCAATCCAGTCAACTACGTATCTATAAGTTTCAATCATCTCGTGAATAATACACACCCTAAGTTGAATTGATACTTGCAAGTTGCAACTAACTAATGAACAAGTAAAAAACAAAAAACAAAACAACACACATTATAGTTACATGCTCTTTATTCAACTTATTATAATTACAATTTCATTTACAACTAGAGGAAGTGAGCTGTGAGCCCCCTAGTATAGTTGCTAATATTTTTCATTGTTTCATTAGCTCGTATGCGATCACTTGGCACGAGGATTGTGTGCATCAACTAAAGCAGTAGCACCATCTCCTTTGAACAAATTCAGGTGAGACAGTATGGAGGGATTCGTTCTAGCACAAGTGTAACAAAAGTACCAAAATTGACAGCAGTTAGCAAGTCCACCATTGCAAGGACCACAGTTGCCATCAATAGAACAACACCCTTCTTGATTCGGATCATCATTAACGATCGAAGACAACGACACTCTATTAGCGAATGACATATGAATGCAGTGTGAGGCTAGAAGCGCGAAACAGCACAAGAAGTAGATCAGTTGTGTTTGTTTCACATACATTGTGAATGTTGTTATGTAACTAGGCTGTTAGCTTCAAGTATGTGTGTAATATGTAATTGGCCTTATTAGAATGCTGGTTTTTATAGCCTTTTAGGCTTCATAGTTATACTATTCGTATCAATCACTCGTGCGTTAAGCAATCATCCTACTTGTGTGAGTAGTAGGGAGTTAAGTGTATTTTAAGCCTTCATAATAACCTTTATTATAAATACTAAACAAAGAGGTTTAGCCGTTTAGGGAACTAATCTCCAAATGATACACACCCTTAATTTGTTGTGGCGTCTGAGTAATGACACATGGGGTTACCAATCTGATAACCGCTCTCCTTTGTTGTCCGCCTTAATTGTGTTGTTGGAAAAATTGACCAAAAAAAAAAAACCACCTTTGGGTGATCTACCAAAAAAAAAAACTCACATATGTTTTACCCAACAACAAATCCACTTAATACCCCCATCTTCCCTAAACAAACTCTATGAACTGTGGAAGAAGAGATCTGCCAATGGTTTCGTGGTGGGTGAGGGCTTTTTCATGGTGGAAGGGGTCGGTCTTTAATTTGGTGAGGGGTTTGGGTGGTTTGGTGAGGGGTGATTTCGTGAGGGGGGAGGGCTTTTTCATGGTGGAAGGGGTCGGTCTTTGGTGAGGGGTGATTTCGTGAGGGTGAAGGTTTTTTCGTGGTGGAAGGGGTCGGTCTTTGGTGAGGGGTTTGGGTGGTTTTGTGAGGGGTGATTTCGTGAGGGTGAGGGGTGATTTCGTGGTGGAAAGGGTTGGTTTTTGGTGAGGGGTTTGGGTGGTTTCATGGTGGGTGAGGGCGGGGTAGTTTTGTGAGGGTGAGGGGTTTGGTTGGTTTGGTGGTGGGTGGTTTCCTTGAGGATGAGGGGTGGTTTCATGGTGAAAGGGGTTGGCGTTTTTTGGTGAGGGGTTTGGATGGTTTGGTGGTGCGTAGGGGTGGTTTCGTGACTTGTGAGGGCTTTTGGTGGTGGGTGGGGGTGGCTTCATGAGAGGTAGGTGGGTTGTGGGTCGGTAGGTTGGCCGTGGGTGAACACCAACAGTACAAGATTAGAGAACATGTGTTGAAGAATTTGGAATTTGGCTCGCCAAAAGGAGTTGGTAGGTGGGGTGGTGGTGGTTTTTGAAATTTTTAATTTAATTTTATATTTATTTTATTTTTTAAAAAAATTTACTAATGAACGCTAGTAACCTTGCAATTAACATGGAGTAGCAGGTCATTTTTTATAAGGGTCTGTTTGAAGATGGGGGTATTAGATGAATTTGTTGTAAAATAGAACAATTGAGGTGTTTTTTTTTTCCCCTCATGGAGCATTCAAAAATTGTTTTTTTGGGTCAATTTTTCCTAATTTTTTTTTCCATAACCTCATCTCACCTAGGTTGCACGGACACACCTCTTACCTGTCGTACTCCGTGTCCGACACCGACACGACACCGACACACGTACCCACTTTGACATAATTGATTAGTCTCACTCGAGTACCTCATAGCTTTTGAGTAATTTTTCCCGCTTTAATCGTTTAAGATTTATAGGTTTAAGTAATCGTTATGTTTAATAGCCGTATTATCATCATCAAATTTGATATTTGCCTCTATGTTATATTGAAATTATGTCAAAATTTATATATTTTCTTATTGTTTTATTTCACGTACCTGTTTCCTTAGTTTTTTCAATGGCGTTTTTCCGTATCCGTTTTGTGTCCATACCCATACCGATGTTCGTTTTTGTGCCACCTTGCATCTCACGGTTTCTAAATCCGCCATTGATGTTATCCTCTTTTTCAAGTTATTATTGTTAAGATAGATAAATAAGTATCATCCTTCTTAAAACTTATTAAAAGACTATTGAATTTCATTTTCTTTTTCATTAACTTTATAAAATATAATTGACTTAGAGACTAGAGTCAATATAATTATATCAAAATAATTCAGCAACTGCATGAATCTGACGACAATAATGTTCATGAGTTAAGCTGTACTAGCTAGTCTCCTTATTTTCTTTGGTATTTTATAATTTATTATTACTCCGTATGTAGAGATAGAATCTTTCAACATAACTTCGTATAAATTACACGTATGGTCGAATACGTCATTTGACTGATATTCGATGTATTGGTATAGCCGTATAGTATAATAATATGTTCACATACAATTGACAAAAGCTTGATGACAAATTGTTATCTACTCGATATAAATTCATGCATGGAGCAACCTTTCACCCCCAATCAGGGGTCAATAGCTAAAGATAAAAACTCAAAGACTTTTTTCACTTGAAGGGTTCATTTGGTAGGGTGAAAAATTAACATTTTGGATCAAAATAATTTTTCATGGAAAGTCTTTTATATTGGAAAGCTCATTTTCATAAATAATTTTCGTTGTTTCGTTGCATAAAATAAGTTATTTTAAGCATTTTTCGTTGTTGATTTTAACTAAAAACTAATTACTGGCCCGGACGATGTCCCGGGTCATTGTATAGTTATCATGATCAGGAAAAAAATATCCAATGAAATCTAATTAAGATGGTGAATTACATGAATAAAACAAGGAAGATAAAAAAGAATGGAGTAACATAGATAAGAGCTTTAAAAATCGGTGATACATAGTATATAATTATAATAAATGCTATTATATGCTTTAATGGTTTTAACTTTTAAGTACATAAGTTAGTTATAAAGTTTTATTTTTGTTATTTTTGGATGAGGATTTGAATGATGTGGCGCCCATATCAGCTATAGGTAATTAAACGGTTACACGTGGCGGATTGTAATTCTTCTCTTTACGTTTTAATAAATGTTTTCATATTTTTAACATGGTAAAAAAGTTTTCTGACACCAAATTTTACATTTTAATATTATACACCAAACCAAACAATGTAAAATAGGAATATACTTTTACACAAAAAAAAAAAAAAAAAGAAATACACATTTCAGGGGAAATGTAATACACCTTAGTATACCTAAGATCAAAGTCTATCTTTTAAGATGACACTTGCTTCTTCTTGAATTGTCAGTCCAATCATACATGATAGATTAAATAACGTGATTGTAATTTCCTAAGAATGTTCACTACCTCTACGTTGATCAATGAGCGCTAAAAATTTACCACGTACATACAAATTGCTGGCCATGCATTATTATTAATTACTTTCATATTATGTGGGAATAACGTACATTGTATATGAGAGTGGATAATTCAAGTGATTGAAGTTTTCCTCTCAATTTCAGAAGATCATAGGATCAATTTTTACCTCACTCTTGTGATTTCCTAATACAAAAAAAAAAAAAAAAACATACGTAATATAAATTTTGTACCTTGTTTTTTTTAACATAATTAAGAAAGACGAAGAAATGACTTTATTGCATCCCCTCCTTAAAAAATAAAATACAAGTAATTAAATAATACGAAGTAAAAGAAAGACGATGACCGGTTTACCTATAGATGGGTAGGTGGCCATGCGTAATATGACACTCAATATAATAATGCGTTAGGGCTCATACTAAATTGGCTATAAAAAGGGTTTCATTAGCTAGTTCAATGTACTCGATCAACACAAAACTTATATCGTATTCTTTTACAATTGAAACAAATTACATTACATTTTTGTACAAAATGGTAAGTCAAGTTGGTACCAACTTTGAACGTTCCAACCCAAAATCCGACAAGTTTAAGGTGAAGAGGTTTCACCACATCGAGTTTTGGTGTGGTGATGCAACCAACACGAGCCTCCGCTTTTCGTGGGGGCTCGGCATGCCTATGGTTGCCAGATCTGATCTCTCCACTGGCAACCATGTCCATGCCTCCTACGTATTACGTAGTGGCAACATTGATTTTCTCTTTACCGCTCCTTATGCTAAGTCTGCATCTGCCACTACCACCACTACCACTGCGACTATTCCTACATTTAACTACCAAGCCCATGCCAATTTTATGACCACCCATGGCCTTGGTGTTCGCGCTGTGGCAATTGAGGTGCACGATGCTAAGGTTGCCTATGCGGCGAGCATGGCAGCTGGAGCTCGCTCCTCTTCCCCACCGGTCCTCCTAGAGGACGGGCACACTGTCCTCGCTGAGATTGAGTTTTATGGGGACGTGATTCTTAGGTACATAAGTTATGCACCTTGTACACCACAAGGTCATGGTTTCCTACCTAAGTTTTCTCTAATGCACACATTTGACCATACAATCTCAAAAGGTGAGTTCGGGCTTAAGAGTCTGGACCATGTTGGAGGGGCCTTGCCTGAACTAGCCTTTGTGATCGAATATGTTAGCAAGATAACAGGGTTCCACATGTTCGAGAAATTTGAACCTAAAGACTTGGTTGACGGATTCACCGAGTCCATGTTTGAGTCCGCATTCTTGGCTAACAACACTGAGTCCATCATCCTAAACTTCAGCGAGCCAACGTATGGCACGGCCACCAAAAGCCCTATAGAAACATACCTCGAACGTAACCAAGGTCCCGGGGTGCAACACATCGCTCTCATAACAGATGACATATTCACAACCGTTAGAGAAATGAAAAAGAGGTCATTGTTTGAGTACATGCCTTCACCTGGAGAAGATTACTATCAATACTTGAAAGAAAATGTTGGAGATGTGTTAACAAATGAGCAAATACAAGAGTGTAAAGCTCTAGGGCTTAAAGTTGATAGGGATCATGAAGGTGTTATCATTCAAACATTCACTACACCGGTCGGAGATAGGCAAACTATATTCATTGAGATCATTCAAAGAATTGGGTGCATGCTTAATGGAGAAGATGGTGAAGTTTATCAAAAAGGTGGGTGTGGTGGCTTTGGCAAGGGCAACATTAATAGGTTGTTTAAGTCTATGGAGGAGTTTGATAAGACTATTAAGATTCCTACCACTCTTGTCTAACGGCTAAAACTTGCCTAGCCGATCACTTAATTGATTTGCGTATTAAGCAAATCAGGTGACACTTTTATAATGATATATGTACGTGTGCAACTTCAAGAAGGCACTAATCCATACAAAATTACAACAATGTCACTCGATTTACTTAATTTGTAAACCGAGTGATTAAATAAGGTTTTCCTTTAATTTCCTTAAAATTAAAGTGCATGCAATTGTTATGTTTGTCACTTTGTAATTTCCTATGTAGTATTTCATTGCAATTTCTATCTTTACCTATTTGATAGTGTATCTGTGTATGTAATGTATAAACCAATAAAAGATCCGGGTGAAGCACGAACACAAAATAGATGGAACTTATGATCACAATTAATCAGAGATTTTAATGCTTATAGTCAGTCCATCACTTTTTGAACTTCTACTATATGCCTTGATCATTTACAATGTAAGAGGCATATGCTTGCATTGTATATTCGTATATTAATTCATGTGTTAATGAGTTATGCTCTCAATATATTGTATGTTTGGTGTATTGTGTGATGTAATATCATATTACTCTCTTTGTCTCTCATTCTTTTCCAGAAACTTATAGGATGTCCGTATCGCAATACTAAGACTAATGGCAACTAATTGGGATAAAAAAGGCCAAAAGACCATCTCGAAAAAGCAAAAATATTTTTGTTTCCTTCTTTCGAAATGTCTCCGAAAGAGAGATAATAACAAGTTTTTCAGAGGCCGAAATCGGTCATGGAAAGTCTTGTATAACACATAACACGTGGTAAAAAATGGGGTGATAACAAGATGGAGCCTGGGACGGCCCCTATGGGAGCAGAAAACAAAGGCTATGGCTAATAGCTTTTGTTTTCAACTTTGAGAAGACCGCCCTAGGCCTCGTCTAGTTTCCTTCCTGTTTTTCCAAGTATTCTTGGTGAACTCAGGACGACCCCTCATGTTTAGTTTCAACCTCAAAAAACTTATTACGCTTGCTCTAGCTTCAAAGAGATTCCCGAAAAGAAGAATACATTGTATCATTTTCGCACTATCGATCCCGACACCATGTTATCGCCTATATATTAAACCAAGAAAAGCGGGTCGGGATCCCTAATTTGACCATAGGGGCACCGTGTAAAATTTTCGGCAATTTTTTGTCTGGGACCCAAAACCTACAAAAAGTGTGGATAATTTCTTTGTATTCGGCTTTCGAAAGGTTGTCCTATATGCCCCGTTTAGTTTCCACCATGTTTATTTGCCAAGTGTTCTTGGTGAACACAAGGATCCCCAAGTTCGATTTCAACCTCAAAAAACTTGTTTTGTTCACTCTTTAGAGAGATTCCGAAAATAAGCCATACTAGTCTTTTCACTCTCTCTGGACCATCTTATGGCCTTTTAAACCCTATAAAGTTGCTCGAGATTTCTATTTTTACCATAGAGACACTGTGTAAATTATAACATTTGAGCTTGGCTCGACACCGTATAACATCAGAAAAATGTTTAGAACTAAGCACAATGAGTTGACCAACCCATATTATACAACATTTTAAATATATGCTCCACGAGTTAGACATGAGTCATGAAGCATGGCCTAGTCAACTCGGGCATAAATCTTAGGGCAAAAATATGTACAAGTCTTCCATAATATCTTTCCTTCTGTAAAATTCGACACGAATCTTGCACAACACGACCTTTTAACTACACATTTTTCGCGCAACAAATTACCACCCTCAAACCCTGAAGCCATCGTGACACAACCCATGCTCAATTCTACTCTACAATATGTCTCAACTCTTAAAATTTATAAACAACTCTCATTCCCGCATATCAAAACATCGAAAAGCAAATATAGAGGATTTTGACTCGACGACCGACGTAGCAAGCAATTGTTATACTATACTCCCATGAGTATATTCCCAAATATACTCCTTATCATTAGTCTATATATACCTTCTTGTTTTTTCAAATTTCCTTTTATTTCCCCAATTTAATTGCTCAATTTTCTCTTATTTATTTCCCACTTTCTTTCTCCTCTATTTTACACTTTCTCTCTCATCTCACCTATTCAAATTTCAAGGTCAAACTTTCGAATCTTCAACAACGGAAGATCATTTGAAGAAATATTTTCAGAAATTGATAAAAACTTCCAGGTTAAAATCGATCAATTTCAAGTAAACATTAACAAATTCTATCAGTAAGAAGGTATGATTTATTTTTTATTTTTTGAAATTATGAATATTACACTTACATAAATGAATATTTACAATATTATACTTTACATTCACTTTTAGTTCATGCATAATTTACTTAAAATAATTAATTCTTAATGGATCATCAAAAAAATTTATTATTATGTTTTCGAAATGTAATATACATTTTTTACTACGCAATATTCATTTTATTGAGTGAGATAACCACTATTTTTCAATGTAATAATATTCACGTTTTATCAATGTAATATTATGTTTACAGGACATAATATCCATTTTTCTTAATGTAATATCCATTTCACTGAAAGAAATATTCACTCCCCTCTAATGAATGCTCTATAAAGAAATATTCATTCTATAATATGTAATATTCATTGTTAATGTTTTTTTTAGTCTAAAATACACCACTTCGTATGACAATTACATATCTTGAAAGTTTACCACATTGGGTAACATAATAAATATTATGTGAAATTAACGAAATGAATGTTATGCCTTATTGTAATGAATATTAATAATTTTGAATATTTTTTTACAGGTAAGAAGATAAAATAAAGATGCAAACTGTTGGTGGATTGATGATGAAGAAAATAAAACTAACTTAAGACCAAACCGAATATTACTCATGAAGAGTTGAACATTACGTATAATCAACATAAATATTATTCATTAGGAGTAGAATATTACATTTTCATTTTCAAATAAAGATATATAAGTTCTAAAACAGATTAAAATGAATATTACTCGGTGTAAAATGGATATTAGACATATGAAAATGCCTATTACTCATTAAAAAATGAATATTAGTCAACAATGACTGATTTATAAATTAATAAGTTCAAAAGTAATAAAAATTCATAAAACTCTTTACAAAGTGAATATTACATACAAAAATGTAAATACCATTGATCAAGAAATAAATATTTCAAATAGAAAATTTTGAGAATATTGCATGTAATATTATCACTTAGTGAAGTATGAATTGTATATTCTAGAAAATGAATATTATGTATTGAATACATTTGATATTGAAAAAATGAGTATTACAAACTCCCTCTTATAAGCACAAGTTTAAGGATGTACAAAGGTTATACTACTTCAAAATTGAAGATATATGGTTTACTCATAAATATTCCATGTTCAAATATGAATATCAGGCTTTATTTTTTTTTACCTAAATTCGTTCTATAATATTAACAATAAGAAAAGTTCAATAAATGAATTTTGGGTATATCGCTGAAAATTATTGCTTATTGAATAATGAATATTATACACTGCCAAATGAATATTATACATTGCCAAATGAATATTACATTTCAAATTGCAGTGCGTGATTTACATGCCCACGGGAGTATATTTCAGAATATACTCTAGGGTATACATAATAAATTGTCCGTAGCAAGGAACCTTTATTAGCTTAGTGAACACACTTACCACTCCGAATACTTGAAGAGTGCCAAAAATAGCATTACTGCTCTTTCACTACCTCATTCCTACTCAACTTTTATTCTTTCTCACTTTCTCTTTTTCTTCGACATTTCACCAATTTCTGTAAGTTTTCTTCACTTTTTGCTTCAATTAATTTCCTATAAGTTGCAATTTTTATTCTATTATCATCATCATCGTAATTTTTTTTTTCCTTTAATGTTGATTTGCTTTTGTTTCGCGAATTTCATCTTTTTATTTTTGTTGATGACCTAAAATTTGCCGAAATTGCGATTATGTTGTTTTGTATTGATAGATTATATCATTTGTTTTGCTTCGCTAATTTCATATTTTTGGTGATAATATTTAATAATTACATTCATGTTTTTTTTTTTTATTTTTTTTGTAAAATTATGATTTTTTAGGTGCAAATGTCATAAAATCATTATTTGCAATCGAAATAAGTATAAAAATATAATTTGGAGTGTTAATTAAAATTTGGCCAAAGTATTATTTTTTTGTACATTAGTACGATACTTAATATCTTCCGAATATTTGCATAGAATTTAATTGTTCATGAGTTGATATTATTGGGAATTAAAGTGAATGTGGATAGTTTTGCTTGTTTTCATAGAAGGTTTCCGCTTAAAATGGCATAATTAAGTTGAATTTTTGACAAGTGACTTGGTATAATTTGTTGCATTGGCAACAAAATCTGCTCATATGATTTTGGAATGAGCTAAAAAAGTAGTTTCTAATCAATTGAGTTGAGTAATATTTTCCTTTGATTATAGACTTATAGGCTTACAACCGTTTGTACCATGGACATATCTGTATTTTAGGCTTTATTATTGTATAAATGAATATGACATTGTTGCATTACTCTTAAGTATAGTTCCGGCTCTTATGAGTGTGTGAGAGGTAGAGAATAACACTATAAAAAAAATAGCCGAATGACTTAACAATGTAGGTCTATTTACATATTTTGTTGTATCCTGATAGCTTCCGAACTTAGAACAAATGTGCAAACATGTTTTCTTGCATTTTCCATTTTCATCCCTTGATATGAAGCTTTTAGGTTTGCAAGAGAATGAGGTTCTTGATCGCAGGCGATGGAGGAGGAAAATTTATGTGGATGACCACATGGAATGATTAATTTTGGTTCATGTAGCCGACCCCAATTTTTTGGGATTAAGGTTGTGATTGATTGATTGAGTGATTGATTGATTGATTGATCCCTTGATATGATCAACTCGTAAACTTCTGTTTATTAATCTGTAGTTACTTTAATTGTTATTCCATCTGTCCTTATTTCTCCGCCTTTTGTGTGCTTCAAGCAAAGGTAAGGGAAAAGTAGGGTGAAAATTGTTAAGAGGTAGGTATAGACCCTGACCATGTGTAAATAAGTATAGAGAAAAATGATTTCCGTGAAAAGAAATGGAGCAAATAATTAGGGATATAGAGGGTAACTATAGTCAAGCTTTGAGGCAATATGGAGGGGAAAAGAAACAACTATCCGCGATGTTAGTAAAGAATTCAGTCACATTTTTCCATATTCTTGCAACCATTTCTAGAAAGATGTGGATATCCTCTGTCAGTGTATATATTATATTTAAGGGAGTTCAAATATTCAATGCTTGGGGTAAATATTTGTTGACAGTATCTGTATTACTTGTTTGCCTGGTTAGTGGTTAATTCTCCTTCCATGTTTCTGGTGGAAGCGAAATCCAAGTCAAACTATAGGTGAGGATGGGAAATACACTTCCTGTCGTTAAATCATCCCATTTTCGTGCCAACCAAATCCTGAATCTTTTCTATAGCTTCATGCGTAAAAGGGTAAATAGGTGATAGGTACACTTGATAGTATATTAGCAAGCTAGCAGCTGTGAATGTTAGCATTCTATGTTCATTGTAAAACATAAGATAACAAATCTTTCACTGTATCTTGTGAAAAGTTGTCGTTATTTTTGTTTGCAACATTCATTTTGGATCGTTTTGTTATCAATATTGCAGTCAGCTCCTTCTGAATTGTTACATTAATCATTATATATGATGTATCCTCAATAGTTTTTTCTTTTTTTCTGTGTAATGTATTACTAGACATGGAGACAGTCAGCACTTGCAATCCATCTTTCGGTGATGGCAATAGGGATATGGATCATCTGCTTGAAGCTTTTGGTTCTTCTTTTTCTCTGGATATTATAGCATCTGCGTACACCCAAGCAAGTCGTAATGTAGATTTGGCTGGCGTCATTCTTTATGACTTACAGGGAACTAGTGCATCGTCTTATGAATCTAATGACGACACACATGCAACTTCTATATCGCCATTGGAGATTCCTTGTGAAGATTATACAGAGGATTCCTATATTTTCAGTGAAAATGATAAACAGATCTCTGGGGGAGAGTCGTTGAATTCAACAAATGGAGCTTCAAAGATTCAATCATCTGAAGTGCACGAAAACAAATCATTAGCTGGTTCATGCAATAATACTGGGAAAGACAGTGGCATGCGTGCGGACATTGAAGAATTTATCTTCAAAATGCTTGGAGATGGTTTTCAATGTGATATGAAAAAGATCCATGAAGTTCTTGGTGAGTTGCATAATTTCAATTAATTTATCACCTCTTTATTTCCTTCAGAACATCTATACTTTGGAATTTCTGATATTCCATGGTTTTGTATCTATATGCTATATTATATGTGTTTTCTATGAAGCATACTGTAACAGGGATTGGCTGGGTGATTAGTGTGTTTATTCCAAATAAGTATATTTGGTTGATTTTAAGATAAGGCAACAAAATTAAATTTTATGTCAAAGCCTCGTGTGATTTCTTTAATAATTTTGGAGAAAAACTCAATATGAACTTACCTTTTCCAGTGGGTTGATACTTCAATCTTTTTTCTATTTTTAGCAATTTCCTTCTGTTATTTTTATATAACCCCAAATTGGCATCATGGCTACATGACATGAATATGAAGTGTTGGAGCTCCCGCTGCTTTGATCAAGTGCGATGAAGTGACCTTGGATGAGAAGACATTGAATATTTGCTTCCTTTTGGTTTACTTGCATTGTTTGATGCAATAATTAGAAAGCAAGATTTCTCTTCCTCTCTTGTATGTTTATACATTGTTTTGGTCTTTTGGAGTGGAGATAGATCATTCAAGATCACGTAGTATAGTTGCTATGATAATTCAATTTAGTAAGGTCCATTTTCAACTACTATTTTATATTTCCTTTTGGCCCAATGGAGGGAATAGTTGGATACTTAAATCGGGGGGGGGGGGGGGCGGGGAGGATTTGTTGGTGACAATTTTCTTTTCAGTATTAGTGCATCAAGTTTAATAGTTATATGAATTAGTTATATAATTTTCACTTTGCAATATGAATTATGAACTTTAGGTATGCCTTCTTTTGGTGTTTCTTGACATTTCTCTTCTTTTTTCTTTTTGCCTGGCAAAAACTGCAATGTCATCTATCAAAGGTATGTAAGATTTTATGGTCCAATCCGATTTGGAGTATTATTTTCCTAATCCAAAATAAATATTCAACCCTTAGTTGTTTTTGTTGCCATCAAATTGTCACAAATTAATAGTTTGCTTGCATCTATGTCTACATTCGATTGGTTTTAAATAATTTGACTGGTTTACATATTGTAGAGGGAAAGAAAGCAGGAAGAACGAAAGGGAAAGAGTAAACTTGCATCATTAAAATAATTTCATTGTTTGAAATTCTGGTAATTAAATTAGTGAAGGTAGATGAGTCTTAAAGGGCAGTTGGTCCATTTTGTGGATCAACTCCATACTTAAACTGAAAAATAGTGCAATAATTTCGTAAGTTAGTCTGTTACCTTTCTTGGCTGCAGTTTGGGTTGTTATATGTAATGCCTTTTTGTACAAGTTAAAAATACTTGTCTATGCTTTAAATTCTGGAATTAATTTTTCTTTAAGGTAATGTGATGCTTGATTTCACTTAATAGATTATCCTGCAAAAAGTGTACCTCCCTCTTCCCTTTAGAGTATACTTTTACGTTGAGCTTGTAAGTTTGAGCTGTATTTAATGTGAACAGCATGCTGAATTTGCAGGCCACTGTGGATATGATCTGGAAAAGGTAGAGCTTAAAGTTCATCTGAATTTACAGCCATTGTCACCGATATAGGTTTAAACTTCATCTTTAGTGAATATTAATGTCTATTTAATATATTAAACTGCTTTTGCTCTGTATACTATTGCTGCATTCATGTAAATCAAACATTGTGTGTTTACAATCATCTATGGGAAGTGTCAACTTTGCTGGGCCAAAAACTATTCCTGTTCCTGGTGCATCTTACTAGATGTCATCAACTGATCATGTGAAAATTATTCTCCGTGTGGGATAAGTCATTTGTTTTAATTGTACCTGTGAAAATATAATGTCATTACCCTGAGATTAAAATATTTTTTGTTACTGTATAAGCTACGGACCTTCTTTGTTGAAATCCTAGACTAATTTATGCTTGAAATCTTACAAAGGAGTTTTAATGTGAAATGAACTTATCCAAAGACTGGTTTGTTCAATAGGATCTTACAAACTGATTGGACAAGAAACTGATAGAAGACAGGAAGCCTTTTCTCTATAGGTGATAGATCCTGTATTCTATAACAGTTTACCATTTCTTTCCCTCTCCTACCACCTCTCTTTACATCCTTTTTTACTTTGGCAAGCCCCATTTGCGTTTTGTTTGCAAACATGTTTACATGCACCAAATGCTCTTGATAGGCAGTCTTTACATTTGAGCTTGTAAGCTATTTTATAAAGTAAATTATTTGACCATATTTTATTGCCTACATGCAAGCATAGAGATTGATGGTTATTTACAAGTTGCTGCTGTAAGTCTGTTAGGACCAAAAAATTCTAGACATGGCATTGAAACCTTGGAAGCACAAAAATGGAAGAGCAACGGGTTCCTTCCTCTGTATTTGTAAACAACCAAATATTGCTTTATAGTTTCCTTCTCCTTGTAAAGTAAACAAGTTTTTTACCATTTAATTGACTTATTGACTCCAAGAAAGCTTCTTAGAGATATTCAAATGAATCAAATCTTAAAGGAACCCAATCCTCTACGACGCATGCAATGCACTCATACGACGTTTGCAATTTGAACATATAGTGAAAATTGAAGCTTGTATTGATTTTATCTTAATAATCGGCTAGCCTAATTTTTTTCCATTTAGGGGTGTATTGCATACCATATGTAGGAAAGCACTGATTGTGAAGGTACGCATAAATTTAATTAAAAAAACTTGGACAACATGTTAACAATTTTACTTATAAAAGGGAACCTGTGATGCAATATTCATCAACTAAAGCTTTTTATTTCTTGTTAAAAAAACAGAGTATGGAGACCCTTGTTGATTTATCAGCTTCAACCCTTGAGAAGAGCGATGATGTCATAAGCAAATCTGTTGAAAACGTAAGTTCTGGCAATTTGGCCTCTTAAGAGATGTCATGTTGTTCCCATTATTCCTTATGATGTTTTCTTATTTGCATATAGTCAATGTCTCTTGAGACACTAATTCTAGCTCCGAAACACTTTCTCTCTGTTCGTTGGTGTCACTCTGTCTATAAGATGGTATTTGCATGATATACATAAATAAAATTTGTATCACATGTTGGTATTTTCATCTGAAAAGGTTTTGATATGTGATTCAGGCTTTCAATTTTGTGGGGAAGGACAGTATATTTGCTGCTATTCTACTTTACCTTGTTGCCTACAATTATAATTGAATCTATATGTTTTGGTTTACACAAGTGCTATCGAATTCAGTTTTATAGGCTTATGTAAGCAATGGTGTTGAAACTCTGACATTCATATAGAGAAGATTTGAGAAGAAAAAAAGCAAATAACGTGTGTTTGGTGTTAATCAATTAGTAATTGTAGCCTCACTTTACTTGTGTGTATGCTTTACCTGTTTTTATTTATAAAAAAAATTGTTTGCAAAACCTGCTTTATGATTTAACAATATATACATCATTATTATTATTATTAATTTTTTTGTGGGTTGGGCGAATGCATATAAAGGTTGTGTTTTTGTAGTATGACAATTCTAAGATTTGACAGCTATATTCAGAGAATTATTGGGTAATTTCCATTTTATTATAACTCCGAAGATTTTTATAACAATCTCAGGAGATGTATTTGAAGACTGGCTCAATTTCTGTGAATTCGCAACCAAGTTCTTCAACAAGGTAAACCACGTTCTTGCTTTGTTCTTTTCTTTCTCTCTCCTCTAGTGAGAAGAGGTGGAAGAATAGGGAGAAATCCTTTTGTGTGTGTGTGGGCACACTCACGTGTTGCCATTGGTAGTGTTTAAATATTTCTATTCTTGCAAATACTGGAATGATAGGTTGGTGAAGCAAAATGGAAAGGAATCACGAAAGAAAAACAAAGATAAAGATGACTTGCAAAGGGAGATTTTGGGAGCACTATTTTCTGCTCCTGAAAGAGTGGAGGAGCTACCCAAAAAAGCTAGCGTTGGAACCAGGAGAGTAAGAAGAACTTATGGGAGAACAGCTGTTGAACCTCTGAAAGAGACTGTGATAGAACAAACATTTGTTACTGTGAAATCATTAGCAGGTCATACTGAAGGTAAGCAAGTGTACGTTTTGAAGACTATTAATGTATCCTTGTATAATTAGATCATAAATTCTTTATGTTGTGTCGAAGCCAAGGAAGCTGCAACATTTTTGTTGTGGTATTGTATTTATTTTTCTATTCCTATTTAAGCCTTGTGAGAGTTGATTTCTTTGTTGTATGGGGCTTTCCTTTGTAATGAATCAAATATCAGACCAAGGATAGTTTAGGAATTTTATAATATCTTAGAAGCTTCTAGAATGTTTTAGAGGATAGTAGGACTTTTGCTATATATATTGCTAAGTAGAGTGGGAAGGGGAGGTGTGAATTTGGGGTGGAAACTTTACAGTGTTGTGAGCTAAACTCACTAATGGAGATTTGTAGGCTAAACCTACTCTAGAGAGTCATGGCCTTAAGCCATTTATCTTTGCAGTCTTTCATTCAAATTAATCAATCTTTAATTTCACTTTTCTAGCATTATTAGTTCTAAATTTCTGTTGGTAGTAATCTGAAAATTCAGTATTATTGTCCAATTATTGTTTTAGTTAGTCAGTACCAGTTAGTTCATTACATCCTTGTTTTAGGTAGGGTGTAAAATTGGGGCTAGACATATTTTGGTTGATAATGAACCCATTTTTCATATACATTTACCAATAACATCTATTTGCTGTAGTGAATGGTGAGAATCTCTAGAGAGAAGTTGAAAGTTCACTTTGTAATTGTAACTGAAGTTTAATATTTTGTGTCAAAACTAATTGTCAATTTGTCATGTGATGTTGGATAATCTAGTTGAAAATGAAGAGGATGAGAATAGTTTCGCTGTCCTTCGGCAAGCTGTCAAGGAGAATTGGGCTACTATGAAAGAGTACTACAAAGCTGTAAGTTATTTAAATATTTCTCTGTTTTTCCTTGTTAAATAAAATTGTGACTTTTATCTTATGCTTTTTTATCTTGGTTCTTATCCTTTCCTGTTTATCTCTTCTTGTCCTTGAGGCAAGTTACGTAGTATCTTTTTTGGTTGCAATGATGAGCGTGTATTTGTTTGATGTAAACCATTCTTTGACCAATTTACTTTCCTGACAGGCTACTGATGCATATACCAAAGGAGATTTAGTGCGGGCTTATAAGCTTATGAAAGAGGTAGTCTTTCTCATTCTGGTGTCTAATTCATGAATCTAATTCAATTTTGACCTGTCCTGGACTCTTGGCTTTCTTGCATTGTGTTTTATTAATAGGCTTGCATAACCTGTAAGTAGCAAGCTAGTGCTCCTGTAGTGACTTACATATTGTTTGGAAAAGAGGAAATAGAGAAGGGAGGGTAATACGTCAAGGTTTCCTACTACACAAACAACACTGGAAATACGATTCTTTATCTGGCAGTACTATTCTTTTGATGAATATTTTTTAGATGACTAGATCTTCTACAGTGCCTAATTGCAATAATTTTGAAGCTTATGTCAGCTTTGATGTTACGGCATTTATCTTATAACAGTTTCTGAGCTTTTTAAACTACTTCCATTTTAAGCTAGTTACTGTTCTATTAAGTTCTGATCCTGCACTTCAGATTGGTGGAAATCTTAATTTTTTTGTTTGTATCAGAGAATTACTGAATCAGTGAATCTTGCAGTCAACAGTGATGCTGTGAATTCATAATTTGCCTTTACATTTTTCTTGTAAAGCGAATATGCATATCAATCGTAATTTATGTTGTACCTTTTGTTGGCTTTGTCTCAGGGTCAATTTTACAATACTAAGGCACGAGAAGCTGATGATAAGTCTTCAAAGAAGCTTCTGGAAACTAGGTTTAGTTTATAATTGTTCTGATGGGTTACTGCAGTTTCATGACGCATCATTTTATCCTAACAATTAGCATGCTTAATCCTGTGTTGCAGGGAAGATGAAATGTTGCTCGATGTCAGTACTCTTGAACCAAAAGAAGCCATTAAGCTTCTAAAGCTTCATCTTGCTAATCTCGCAGGCATTCCAAGTAAGTCATTGTCACTTGCTGCCATATGTTCCAGCCTGTTGGAACTCATTATGCTGACATTTGTAGGTGTTTGTATCTTGTTCAGCTATTCGCTTTTTGAAAGTCGCTGTTGGGGATGATGGTGGAGAGAGCAAGAAAGGGTGTCTTAAACGATTGGTATGATATATCTGTACCGTTGATTCTTAATATTACTCCATAATATATTTACCTTGGGAATTTTTTTCTACGATCGACTACTATGTTTTCTTATTTCCAATTTTGGGATAAAAAAATTACTGCAGGTTCCAAAATTTCTGGAAAGAGAATCTATTCCTTGGATTGAAGGAGAGGATGGGAAGACAATAGTGATTCAACTTGACAAAATCAATCCAAAGACATTGAATTTCACCAAAAAGTAGTGATTTAAGATGTTATGTGTTTGCACTCCGGTTAATACTCAACTCACAGTTTAATGACTCTTCCTTTTTGTACATGGGAGGGCTTTTTGATAGCTATGTTACATTTTATTTTGATTTTTTTGGAATTCGCAAACCACATGCATTGCTAACATAATTCATTTATGTTCAATTATGAATGAACATAAGTTTTGGTGCATCCAAGTAAAAAATTCTGATGACTATTGTTTAATTGCTGTTTACGATCATGTTTATGGTGTTGGGTACAGTTTGGTGTTAAACCTTAAGTTGTAGACTTGTAGTGCTAGAGAAAATAAAATCAATTACAAAGCTCTTAAAGAGGAGTTTGCGGTTTACCTTCTTCAAAGGAAAGGCTTTGGTGTTGTAAAAAACATTACAAACCTCATCTAAGCTTTTGGCTTTCGAGCTCCGAGAGTAGATGACAGCACCGCCCCATATTGATTCTGTTGGATTACATTCAAATAGGACATTGTTTTAGATCTTTATTTTAGCTATTTTAAATTGGCGGAGATTATTGATATTATAAGGTTTACGCTTGAGGACAGGCTTCCGCTCAGACTGAATGAGTGAATGCACGCCACACTGATGCAGTTTGGCGTAGACCTAACCTAAAGGGTTAGTGGAAGGGGTGTAAGACTTGTAATTCTACATACTTGGTACAAAGTACTATCACTATGCCCATATGCCCCTAAGATTATTAGAGTATATGGCCTTACTCCATATTAAATTATTAATGATAAGTAGTTATATACTCCTTTTAAAAACAAAAATAACAAAAAAATAAATAAAAAGTTATATACTTGTATAGTCAGATGTAGGCAAATTCCAAAAAAATTGGGCTATTTAAGTGCAGATTACAGATTTCTCGCTCCCTGCGAAAGTAACGGGTCATAAGAAGTTGCTCCATGGTAAGTCCCAAAATTTCAGGGCAATTTGAATCGGCTCACAAGTTTTCAGAACATGAAAGTTGTCATCTCAATCAGGTGTAAACTACTTGATATTACTTGCAGAACACTCCGACACATTGTTCTTTCAATTTTAGACTATACAAAGTACAAAAAAGTCGAGTGCAATAAAATAAGTACTCCAATACCAGAAAAGAAGTAACCCTTGATTATGGGCAGCTGATACAATGAGCAAATGAACATCGTTTCCTTTGAACCCAAAATTTTTCCTTTTCTGGATTACAATAAATCATCCTCCCATCATACTATGATACTAGCACTTTGATCATCTACTTAAGCAAGATCCTATAAATTACCAAAACCCTGAGCTAAAATCAATTTGCTAGCACTGATAATATATACATAATAAAAATTCTGCCCACGAAGATACAGATGATGAGCTCATGATCCTAGCCTCAGCGAACTATATGATACGATCCTTGCTTTAAATTCACAGCAGTGAGAGAACTTGTTTCTTCATAATCAATGCTCTTATTGTGTGAGTCTTTGGGTCTCATTTTGGTCATTAAGAGTTTCCATGAGAAGAGAAGGTGCATACTGAGCATTTCCTTGATGTTCCTCGGCATCTTGGCAAAAGGATAGGATGATAGTATCTATAGACATCTCAACCACACCAAAAAACAGAGTTGCAACAACATAACCAAAGACCCAACATGCCTGCAAAAAAGGACAGCATCAAATTACCATTCAGCATTTCATCAGCAATCATATATTTCCTTGAAGAAAAACTATATATCAGGAGGCAAAAGATACACGGGTCATATGCATTTGATGCCGACCTGCAGGACCAATACTAAGTGCTACTGCACAGTTTTGAGGAAGGAATAATGTTTTTAAGGATATTATACGCAAGGGCCATGCAGTAATACACCATTTGCGTTCAAACACAAATCAGATGGAGAGATAGACAATCAAATATCACTTAGCTATGTATTTTAGTCAAGTTTAAGAGTAAAAGGAAACAAAGCAAAGTCATATACCATCAATAGTAATACCGAATGTTAAGTAACATCCATGACAGTTCTTAAGCTCTTAGCTCTTGGAAGAATGAATCCAGGTACAATCCTTTAACCGTAAGGAAATACTTTTCCACCTATATTTTCTTATTTCGGACAAAGGGGTAGGGGTGGGGCTGGTTGAAGTTACCAAACATAAAAGTTACCAAACATAGCACACAAATACAAGGTGCAAAGACATACCAGAACTGGGAATAGAGGGGAAGAGATCTTGTTGTGGGAAGACTTGTATTTGTAAGTATCCAGCATCAAGAATCCGAACAAGGCACTTGATAAGCTAACACATAACTTTCCAAGGGACAATATGACATCGCCGATAACATTAACTTTCCCTATTCTTAAAATGTTATTCATAATTAATTCCGTCGCAAGAGCAGATGACTCGAAGAAGCTTTTACCTGTTATGGCAATCTGTAGATCACAATTAGTCAATTAGCTATGCCAGAATTGCATCTTTCATAATTTCTTTGGCATTTGAAGGATCAACAAGTCAATGTTAACTAAACTGTGGATCTTAATGAAAACAACACAAAACTGCACAACTTCACAGATTAAGACTTGCAGCTTAAGAGCAGGAACAATTGAAAATAGTGAACATGCTGCTGAAACCCAAATGGTTGCTATAACAAAGCTAAATAGTGGCTTGATGAGATGACATATCATTAATTACCCATGAATATCGTAGCTAGAACCTAGATGAGATATTGAACCTCAATATAGCCATTTACTCGAATAACGTTGCTAATTTTGAAATCTGAAAACAGACAGCATAAAGCTACATTTTTATTGTCAAGAGTGAAAGCTAACAAGTCAAATAAAAATGTAGCAAGTTTGTCACTCTGCAAATTGAAAATGACGGAGGCTTGCAAGGGGGAGTACAGGTGTCAAATGGCAGCACTCCAACCCCATAGGTAATACAGTGGTTGTTTCTGATTGGTCATAGAGCTAGTAAATATTTTCTTTTCTACTTCACAATATATAAGAGCTGATGGTAGTTTGTTTATTTGTTAAGTTTAGTTCATTAAACAATAATAAATCTTCAAAAATGTAACCTTTTTTATCCAATGCCTACCGACAATATTGAGCTTTATCAGCAGACTTTCTAGGCTATGCAGAACTTAACAGAATAACAGCTCAGGAAAAACTCAGACAACTGATCATATTAAACCAGCTTACCATTATATAGGCATTACGATTCACAGATTTGATGGTCCACTCAACACATTTCAAGCAAAACTTAGAAGAATGATGGACCATCTTCCCAAACCAATTTTCTGGGGTAGTGTAGGAAACTTTCAGCTTGCGTCGAATCGACTCAAGTATAAAGCGAATTGACTCCACAAAAGATAGAACCAGAGAGCCAATAGCAACAGAACCCAGGCTGTATCGCAGCAACCTCTTCATTGAGCCAAAAACTGGTAGAAACGGGATCTCTGGCTGCAAAAGAAAACAATAAAAGTCAGTTTTATAAAGGCAACACACTGTAAACTAGAGAAATTGCATCATTTTCAAGTGTAGAAAAATGTCAAAGTGTTGCATGTTACAGTGTAAGTGTGTTATTTCAAGAAGTTTCAGGTCAAAGAGCTGAATTATTCTAAGCAAATTACAGTCACAGCATAGCAATTATCATGCAGGGAGGTAGCAGTGTCAAGTCAAGTTCATCAGACATTTGTAAAGAATAGTAGTAATAAGACACCCCTGCCAATAACCCCAAAATATTGTCCCTAGATTTACAGGGTAAACTATATCCTCAACATGTATCAGTGTAGAGAAACTCAAAACAAGTGAAACCCTATCAATTATATAGAGCAGCTGATAACAGTGTGATCTGGAGAAAGGGTAAAAAAGAAGGGGAGATTATACACATTGTATAATCTTATCCCAACAAAATACATACTGATGACAACAAACATGCAATGCCTTGGGCGACCCTACTCAAGTTTGATTACTTAACTAATACCCAGACATCCATCAAAACATCTTTGGATTTCCCTACTCCAATAAAGGCCTGGCCAAAAGGAACCTCAAAATTAAAATACAACATCCTTCTTTGGTATTATGTGATCCAAACAACAGCTGTATATTCTATGGGTTGACAAATAATTAAGTTCACAAAATTCAGGTGTGTTAACCAAATAAATATAATTATTCTTAAATAAAAAATGTGCCACTAATTTTTCGATAAGCATCGACTAAAAATATTTGAAGTAAGATGTCACTTACTGATGCATCACCCCGAGCCCAATAATAAGAAGCAACAGAGCCTGCGATGACAGTGGATGAGCATGCTATGAAAAAATGTGTTGCCCAATAACCACCTAACAAGTGGAAGAGGATGGCGACTCCTATGTGAGGAGTATAATGAATGCTGTATCCACAGCAGCGTTCACAGCTGACCCGTTGTGATGCAAGGTTGTAAGCACAGCAGTTGGATTCACAATTATTTTGACGAACTTCGCCAGAACTAAATAAATGGAAAGCGGCAGATAACCAAAACATGTAAAAGATCGCAAGTATGGCATATGGTATGATTGGAAATATCATAAGAGCTTGAACTTCTCCTATAACCTTCGCAGCAACCTGGAACAACAGCAAGCCTGTTAACAAAATAACATGCAACACCAAGCCCTATCTACAGGTTTTTTGGCTGATTGGTTCACTTAGCCTGGCAAGTGGTAACGAATAAACAAAAGTATATAACTCAAGCAACCTTTGATCTTTAAGTTAAAGTTCCTCAAAATCTCACATAATCAAGAACCAATGATTGGCAGGATATAGTTTTATACAAAAATCCATTTAGTATATAAGAGAACGTGCATTATCATTGATAAATTGCAAGAGACAATAAGCGTCTACGAACACTATCTTCATCCCTGGCACAATAAACATAAATCCAAACCTCAGAAGATTCAGAATCTACTAGCTCAGTAAACATTAGTGATTTTATTTAAAACTATAACTGAAAAATCCCAAAATATATTTCAATTGGAAATTCTCTTGAACATCCAAACAGGCAAGGTTGAAGTTCAATGATCCAAGCTTGTAAGACAGAAAATAGAGATTTTATTATTCAAGCATAGCACATTAAAGAAACTATACTTGCCTTTAGGACTGATGTTGCCATAAGAATGCGTCTAACAATTGCAATAGTTGCAAGGATGGCAATGCCCATAACAGCAGTCATCAAAATAGCAGCAGCCCGAAGATGAGTTAACTCCTAGTACACAAAAAAGATGTTTTGATAAGGAACTTAGCCAACAGCAACAAAAAAGTGATTAATTGAACAACCCACAGGAAGCAGTAACTAGTCACATGTTCCTTAAATATTTATTCGTCATCGTATGGGCAAATAGACAAGCTTTGTGCACACAAGAAGCACATAATTGCAAGTTAGTGGTATAGGAACCAGAATTCATAATTATGAAACCATTGTTCTTAGTACTAGTTGAGTGTATGTAAGCACACTTGTAACTTTAGCTTATTAAGAAGCAGCAAGACATAATCAATAAGTACTCATTCAACTACTTTGCAATCCTCTTTCTCTCTAGTTCTTGCTTTATTTCTGCATTAACTCCCCACTCACCTATATTTCTATCTGCTTCCAGCAACTTCCATGTAGTTTTTTATTATTTACAGAAATCCACACCTGTTACTCAAAATGTCTTGGCCATAATGGGGGTAACACAAACACACTATTGCTGCAACAAATTTACTTTTCTATCCTTGCAATGTTTTCAATCAGTTGACGCCAGAATTCCTATGAGCCGACAGCAATCAATTGTTCGAGAAATTAAGCATCTTCTGATTGAATCACCAGAAGTAAACACAACCAAGCTCACCAAATTACTTGCAGCTCAGAATTCTTATAATTTTTTAGGCTCAAACAGAGCTTATCCCGACACCAGGTATCTACCAACTTTCAGCCTTTTCCACTTGAGTTAGAGTTTGATTATAGTACTTACCCTTCCATATACATGAACATATGGGTCATGTGCACCAACAATAGGTGTAACAGCATCATTACCCATCCATCCAGCTGAAAAAGGGTAATTGAATCATCAGTTGTATGTAACAATCAACAACTCACAGAGATAAAGGTAACTCCTATAACTCTGAAATACACTAACAATAATTAAGTTAATAGATTTTATGGAAGGAAAGGGATCAGCGATTCAGCATAGGATGGTCTCTAACCTTTTAGATAAAAGAGCATGGTAACCGATATTATGAGGATGTTGAAGAGTACGACAGTGATCCATGGCATTCCAGAGACAAAATGACGAATAAGAAGCAGCCAAATCACTGACAAGAAAAGAGGCAGGATTCCACCACAAACAATGAGTACTGGCCATGCCTTTCCAATGTCAGCCATGTATCTCTGCAGACAGCACATATTAGACAACTAAATTGACAAAGTTGAGTAGAAACATATATTGAATGGATAACCACGCAGTCATTGATAAGTAATATCACAAAGACTACGCCTCAAAATTTCCCTATCAAACACTCATGGCTGAAGGGTCACAGACTCACAGTGTCATTCAACAGTTCTAATTTTAAAGCAACGTTTGCCAATCAATCAAAGCCTTTAATCCCATGATTAGGGTCGGCTACAAGATCCAAAATTAATCATTCCATGTGGTCATCTACATCAATTAAATTATGAGTCATGTCAAACTCTGGCATTGGAGCATGAAACAAAAAGAACTTTGCATGAAAAAAAGAGTTTCTGTATTAATCACTCATTGCACTAGTCAGGCAAATAGGCAATCACTGTGCTAATACCACTTTGGCACCTTCTGTCCATAGGGTCGGCCAGCATAATTAATTGCAAATCCAAAAACCTTTTGCAAATTATAAGGATGAAGTTCAAGAAGAGGGGGAAAATATTAAACTAAATATAGCCTATCTACACTTGCCAGAGTAATAGTGGAGCTTATGGGGGTGGAAAATTCAACTTAGACACTTAGTGGTACTTATTTGAGCTTGGCTTAGCTTAATTGAGCATATTCTATATCTGATCTTTTCTATGGAGTAAAATAATCTCAATTAAGCAAAACTCTATTGCTTCCAAAAACCAAGATATAATAAACGAAAGCTAAGGAGTAAGTGTCATAACATCCTTGATTTCAATAAGCTGTGTAAGGTCAACTGAATACACAGTGTCACAAACAGTTCTAGCAATTACTGTATTTGAACAGTTATCTTTTCTCTCTCTCTCAAAAAAAATTAAAAAACAGTTATCTTTACCTTTAACACCGCAGACCGAGAGTTGATTGAGTTGTGAATTTTTTTGTCGATTTGAAGGCCCTCATTAATGTTTACTCCTCCCATCTGTTGCCAGTGCCGTAAAGACATATTTGATGGACGAGCTATAAACTGGCAGCTCCAGAAAACTATAAAGAAAGCAAAACAAAGGACTTTAGAGATATACCCTGAAACATATCCATTCGCCAAGATATCCAATGGACACAAGAAGATAATATCAATCACACAAGATGATAGCAGGCATACAATACTGCATGAGCTGTCAGCAAGCCATACAATAGAAAACCTTGTACTTACCATTTACACTGGGGTATATGACAGGGTAACAAGGACCTTGAAGTTGCAGTGAACTGTTCCTCATAGCTGGGGTAAGGAACTCAAAATAATCATAATTCCTGTCGATCCATTCATCTAGAGTTAGGCGTATATCTCCATCAGGATAATCGCAGACCCAATTAAGGGAATCTTCAGCTGGAATAGGACAATCTAACAAACAGATGCTCCTGGCATCAGCTAGCTTGAAATCACTGTTCTTTAATCCACTTTCATACACCTGGTTTGGGTTCACCCAATATCTGAGGTCCAGTTCATGGAGATCTCGATTGGGATGCTTGCTGCCACATAGATGTCCCTCGTAATCCAACCCATAATTTAATCTGAAAAGCAACAAAACTACAAGTCAAAACACTAGGGGCACCTAATTGGTTGAAATAATAATACATATTTGAAAGAAATAAATTTATAGCCAATATCCAAAACATATCTCAAATCTTCTCCATACTTGTTAGTTTTTTTTTTCTTTCTTTTCTTTCGTTTTTTGGAGGAAACATACTTGTTAGTTTTTAAAACATGGAAAACTGGAGATTGAAGGAACAATTAGATAGACCATAATGTAAAAATAATTTACGCACGGGAACAGAAGACATGAGATATGGGCACGTTCTAAAGTCTAAAGTGTAGATCAATCATCAATGTGTAGAAGATAAAATAGGTACGTAAGAAAAAGGCCGCAATTTCAACACAGGAACAACACAATCTCAGGAAACCTCCACATGAGCCAATTTTTGCCTGGTCCATATCCTGTTTTTTTTCTTTTTATATTTTTTCGGGTATAGCTCTTCTAACCTACAATCTCTCTTGATGACCACCTTTCTCGCTTTATCAGCGTCTCTACATACAAGGATCCTATAAGTCATGCACCTGCACATTGCATGAAAGGTCCCGTACAGACTTACGATGAAAGATTAAGATTTAATAGCAGATGCTCTGTGTACTACTGTACTTCCACTTCATCAACAACTCAAAACATACACTGAAACTTATACTTCCATTACTATCCTGATCCATTCTACAATTTGTGGCTCAACGCAAGCTCCATAAGTAATTTGATACATTCTATTTTAACCAACTTACCTGAAAAATAGGGGAAACCATAGAAATTTTTTGCTCCATGGAATTGCTACTGACCATTTTCTTTAAGGAAATTTCATAAAACCCACTCTGAGCTTATTCTAGAAACTTCAGCTTAGAGTATTTATGACATAACAGCTCATTCTAAACAAAGATCCGCTTACCTTTTTGCCAACTCTGAAGACCCAAAAAATCTTTTTCTCAGATAGAATTGTCCATTTAAGCAAAAGCCCATAAAGTTTTAGTGACATAAAGCAACTTCATTTTGTTGTAAAAGAGCAATAACAATCTACGAGTTCTCGAGAGATATTACAGATCCAGCCAATAGTTTTCTCTCACAAAGCATTTCCTCAATTTTGACTGAGTAATCAGCCAGCACAAAGATTTACCTTGGATATGCTTTCCGTGCACTATCAATCATGTTCTACCTATGCATCCCAAAGGAATAATGGTCCAAAGTCTATAAAGTTTATTTTACCAGGATAGACACTATGATACTGTCAAATTCCTTATAGAAACAGAAACAACAGGGTACTTGGAAGCAAATTGACCACATGAATCATCCAAATGATTACAGATCAAGCTTTACAGAGCGATCAATAGCCAGAGGAAGACATCTGCTTCCAAGACTCAAACCTAGCTTTGTAGCAAGTCTACGAGAAGGTTCTATTCGTTTGCACAATATCATACCCTAAAACTCCCACTCTCCCATCAAAAGAACACTGTAAACTCCCAATCTCTCCAGAAGCACAGGAGCATTTCATGGCCATGAGTGTGAAAGAGGCTTGAGCTGAGGAACTAGCCATGCCCTTTCTCGTCAATAGCCATCCTATGAAGTAATAGTCCACTACAACTACTCAGTGAAAAACTTCGAACATTGAAAACAAATACTTTAACTTCCTGGCCTGGTGCACTACCTTAAGAGCAGAGGCATCACCACGAGCTGGTAATTAGAGAAGCATGAAGTGACAATCACACTCTTGAGGTTCTCTTTAACTCTTGATTCGCCAAATTAGAATTACTTTAATTAAGTTCATAGATATGACAGCTCAAATAGCTCAAAATTATGGATTTACATCAGGAACTTTCTATATTAGACGAGCCCGAACCTCATAATCCCTGACCAACAAGCCAACAACCTTCCCCAAGACCCCCTTGCCACTTCTCCCAACAAAAATAACAATAAAACTTAAACATCAAAAAAACTACTTGAATCAAATTCGTGCTGAACAATGCTACCAACAAAAAGCAAGAACATTTTGGAAACACTCCTATGGAATAAATTTATTGGAACAATCATCTACAAGTCACTATTACTCAACTTCAAACGCCCAAATCAACTGAAAACACGATCAAAATCAGCTTTCTAATCAAAACGAAAGCGAAACATTCCACATTGTGATGGAACAACATCTCAAATTCCTGCTCTTATACTAAACTAAACATCACTATCATAAAACCACCAAACATCTCCAGAAGCTAAAAAGGGTTGTTAAAACTGCTACCCTCTAAATCAATAAACAAACCCCAAAAAGGAAACAATCCACTGAAGCCAAAGTCACAAACTTTCCAAATTTCCTCACCAAATTCCAATTCTTGAGCCAAAAAAAAAAAAAAAAAAAAAAAAAAAACAGCAACAAACAAACAAAACTACAATCTAATAAAACTCAACAAAATCAAAACTTTACCATAAAAAAACAGTCAAATCACATACATTCAACAAAAAAAAAGTTAATCAAAACAAAAGTAAAATTAACAAAATTTAAAACAAGGGTTTAGTAAAATACCTAAGTGGGTTACCTCTATTAAACCCAAAACTAGAGTTAACAATCATAGCAATCCAAAATGCAATGAAGATTACAAGAAACACCAAATCTCTGCATTTTCTGTTGTGCCTAATAACACCACCCAATTCACCACCATCACTTGATGGGTACCTCCCAATCACTGGCCCTAAAGGTCTCATTTTTTTAGAGAGAGAAAAAGGTAAGCTTTTTTAGAGAGAGAAAGTGAAAAAAGCAAACAAATTGTGAGAAGGGTTTCACTTAGTTCTGTGTTTTTAGCAAGAAAAACAACAGCAAAACACTTGAAACAAGGAAGAATGTAGGAAAGTGTGAATTAAAAGCTTTTTAGTAGTTTGCCCAAAAAAAAAAAAAAAAAGATTCTTGTCTTAAAGAACTTGTGTTTGAGAGTTGAGACTACTGTACTTAACTTAATTACAGTACTTAAGTGTAGGTGAAGTAGTGTGAAAACTATAGTTATTTGTAGCTATGTACCATTCTCAAATTTGATTCGAAGATTTCAATTATTCATGTTATACTTGGTCAAACCTTTATAAACATTATTTTTAGATTTGTTGTTTTCAATTTTTGTATCTGTATTTGGTTCCGACCCCGTTTTTAACACTGTGCAACTTAATTTACTGTACTAATTTTTTTTATTTTTTTGAAAAATTGAATTTTAAAAAATGTTACAGCTTTAAGTCAGATACTCATATATGATGGTTTGTGACAAAGATTGTTAATTTTTCACTTTTTTAATTGCTTTTTTATTTTTATTTTTTAGCCAACTTTTGTAATGATGGTTTTAAGACAAAAAGATTTGGGCATTAAGATTTAAGAGGAATTTTAAAATGAATGGTCAGAAAAACAAAGGATCAAAGTCAGAATTGACAGGCAAGAGATGGGCAGGACATTAATTTGTAGTTTTCGTTTTATAATAAAGATATGATTGGATGCATTTTGGCTATTTTTTTCAATAGAAAATACTATGATAAGTTTGATAACTATTTTCGTCATATGATCATGTTTTGATTTGGATTTGTTTAAGGGAGTGGCAATTTATGGATCCTAAATGGTACTTTTGTAATCTCTTAAATTTTTTTTAATTAGCAAGGTGGGAATGTTATAATTTAAAAAGTTCGGAAATGTATAATAATAATAATAATAATAATAATAATAATAATAATAATAATAATAATAATAATAATAATAATAATAATACGGAGTAAAACTTATGTATTACTCTGTGCATATAATAATAATATAACTGGCTCTCCTCGATCTCGTTAAGTGAATATCCTCTCATTCTTATGCTTTGAACACCTTATCACTTTATCAGGTGCTGCTCTAACCTTGATCATTTCTTAGATCCTCCTTGAGGCAGTGTACCAACGTCTCTCGCTAGTTCATCTTCCCATGTTACTAAGGCCAAGGCAGCAACGCTTTGTTTTCGAGTCCATAACCATCCACTGACCCATCAATTAAGGCCATGATAAAATTTAAGCTTGTATCATGTTCGTTCTTTTCAAGAGGACTACAAGTTTCAAGCATACGGTGCAAGTGTTCCCTATGAAGTATGAACAGGAAACCTGAAAATACTACTAGAGAGCAAAGCACAAAGAAAAAAAAAATGAGTTTAAACAAAAGAAATGAGTTTAAGTGTACATTTCAGTTCATAAGTTTTAGCACATATATGTGGAAGTAGAAAAAGGCAGAAATTTACCCTTTTGATCATTTGTTATTTACTACATTACATCCTACTATCTACTAGATGATCGAACTAACATTAAACTCATAACCTAGTTACTTGCTTCTTGTATTACATGATTACATGTTCTCACTATATACAACATGATCATTAACAAAATCGCGTAATAAAGAATCAACTTCAATAATCTACAACTATTGAGTGCATTCACCACTTCTACTTGCAATAAGTTGATGCCTTCTTTCAATCCCAAACACCCCCTCCCTTAAGATCGTATATTCACACGAAGAGGGTGGTAAATGAGGCGCAAAAGCAACATGAATGTACCTCCTAGTTGTCGTACTAACAGACAACCTCCCATCTTCTTTAACAAACCCACCCTTTTCTGCGGCAATCTCTTCACTTCGCGACAAAAACAACCTCGTATTAACACAATTAGCCCAAGCTAACCCCAATGCAGGACAAACCCGCCTCCCGGAAGTATACATAGACGCCAAGTTTCCTATCCTCAACCCAGGTAATCCATCATTATTCCCCACATAATCAACTACTTGATTGGTGATCACTACTGCTAATCCAAACTTCTCAGCTAATTCTCTCAATTTCGCGGAAATCTTGAAGAAGAATGATGACCTCTTCTTGAGATCAGAAGGGGTGTTATCGAAATCAGACCTGAAAACAGCAGCAATCGAATCGATTACAATCAGCTTAATAGGCCACTGAACTGAATTCCTTCGAACAAGAAAAGAATTTAACTTAAGCAAAACATCGAACAGGTGGTCTGCATCATGTACAGACTGGACTAAAACGTTATCCATGGGATTGAAAGACGGAGAGGCGAAAAGGGGTTTGTGGGAATTGAGGAAAGATAGTGAAAGTTGCTGGAGACGGCGAAAAGGGAAGGGGAATTCAGTGTGGAGGAAGAGGGAAGAAGAAGATAAGCCGCCGTGCGAAACAGGGAGTTGGGCAGAGAGGAGGAGCTGAAGACAGAATTGGGTTTTGCCAGAACCGCTTTCGGCGACGATTTCGGTGATGGAATTGCAAGGGATTCCACCGGAAAGGAAGTGGTTTAGAATTGGGCAACATACTGAAAGTTTTTGGGTGATGATTGGTTGATTATGGGGGTTAAGGAGAATTGAAGGTTGCATTTTTAATGAGAGGAATAATGGATTATTTCGAAGATTGTTGAGTAAAATTTGATGAATGGAAATGGTGAATCCATGGTTGTATACTTGATGGTGGGAAATTGGGAATAGAGGAGTAATGGTGGGAAATATTTGGGAGGGAAATTCAAATTCAAAGCGCTTTTTAAGCGTTTTATATATATCCGGTGTATAGTAATTATTATACAATGGATTTGAAGTTACACTTTTTTGTGTTCCACATATTATAAAATCAGCCAGTTATACTTTATTGAGTTCGAGTTACGCCTTTTTGAGTTTTGATTACTTTAAAATTAGCTCAAGTTATTATACACTTTTTTACACACTCTAATGCTAAAAATCAATTTTAATGAATAAATATAGCTTATTATGCCATATATAACATTTATTTGTTCATGATATTCAATTAAATTTCAATGATTTTACAGTTACTAAAAATTTAATTCAAGTTACCAAAAAACTTGTTCAAGTTAGTCGTTGTACAATAATTTTATTATACACCGAATGTATGCAATATTCATTCTATGTGTGTACATTATAAAGAAGTTTAACTAGTAAAACTTTAAACAAAAAAATGGAGATGAGGGAAGGATATACAAAAATAAAAAAAAAATGAGATTGTTGCTTATAGTTGTATATGTAAATCGAGGAACATATAGGTTAGATTCTAAGTGCGTAATAAATTATTTCACAACAATGTTTAAAGTTAACCCAAAATTGCTAATGGTAGCCATAAATTGACTTGTTACATTCAAGGGCAACAATTAATATTTCAAGGGTGATTTTAGACGTGTTAGAAAATCATTTCCGGAGTACTATACACTTACCATATAAAACCACATGTCAATCTCATAAAAAACAAGCCACAAGTCGATATATATAAAACATTAAACATGTCTGAGTCAAAACAAAATCATCAACTACAAAAGTCCAAATCTCGAAAGTCAACACCGAAATTGAAGATTAAAAATAACTAGAATCCGATAAATCCACTGTGAATAAATGAAAATCCCAGCACATAGCTCATAGATAAAGCACTATGGATGCAATGCTTATAATCTAGCAATAACGAACTTTTTTGATACGCTGCTGCTGCTGCTGCATGCTTTCGTACAGATCAAAAAACCGGCAGTAAGACGGCCGATCAACAGTGTCTGGATTTCCCTTTTCTCCCAGGTTTCCACATTCGCAAGTTTCAAAGCACTTCTCTGCAGTGATAAACCTCACTTTCTGCAAATTTGACGCGAAAAACTTGAGATTCCACACTAGCAAACTTCCGCAATCATATGCATTGAAAAAGCAGTCCTCTATGAACGTGCCATCCTCTCCTATCTCAAAACCTCCTTTGTAATTTATGAATTCTACAATTGCCAGGTTTTGCAAAATCTTGCCATAACTTATAGGAGATCCATTAAATGGCTTGCATCTCAAGCCAGTGAACTGCAAATCACAATTTTCAAACAGTAGTCAAGAATATTTATATATAATCAACCCATTGCAGTTCCCACAAGTATTGAACCAAACATGATTGAATAGCAAGTAAATATAGAAGCAGCCTTGAAATAATCAATTTTAGAGCCGACGAACTTACATCTAATTTTTCAGTAGTTCCCATGACTATCACAAGCTGCTCAAGTTTTGAACAGCCCAAAAGCAAGTAGGCTATTCCCCGGAACTCCCACATACTCAGTCCTGTTTCCAGTGTGAGGCGTTGGACCTCAAAGTTAAGAGGTGCTTGCATCTTAGCAACCTCTACTGCTAATACCTGCAGAAAAGAAAGCACACAATGTAAAACTATTTGGTGGCTCAAGAATCGAACATGTCATATCAAATCAGCAAAACAGTTCCGAATTATAATTGCATTCCCTTCAATTCAATTGATTGCTAATAAAATATCATCCATGAAATGTTTTTTTGGATTATCACAAACTGCAAAAAAAATATATATATTAAATATTTTACCTGAATACACCAGCTACTTAATGTGAGCACATTAGCAGCCCTTAATTTGTTGAAAAGCCCCCAAAAAATATTAATGACATGCCCTGGGTTTCCTCCACGAGTAACATTTATAGGTATACGGCCATTGCACATGTCATCCAGCCTAAATGCTGCTTCGTAACAAAGACTTGTTTCCATCTGGTATTCCTTTCTTGGCAAGGCTATCGCAAATTCAATCGACTTCAAAACTCTAGCTTTGATACACAGTGTCGTCCTGCTTGACACCTCATATAACATCTCCCTAATCAATAGATGGACAAGGCTAGAATTTTCAGCAACAATGACTCTCAGGTCAGTATTTGGATTGCAGTTACTCAAGGAAAGAAAAGCAAGTGATGGACAATTGCCAGTAATGTTCAGCACAGAATCATCTTGGAGTTTGGCTCGTTCAAGAAAAAGTTCCCTTAACGCCTCGAAGCTCCTTGGAGGAAAAGTCTCCAGTTGCAGTGACTTTAGCGTTAATTTTACCACTGAAGAATGACGCAGTTCACATTCAGGTATAGAGATAGATGGGTACTGTCTAATCCCATAAGCTCTCCTCTCATCAAAATCTATATACAAGTCTTCTACCTTTTTTTCACTAGCATATGCAATCAATGACTGCATATTATTTTTCATTGAGCGGTTGTATCGAAAAGCTAAACTGATACTCTGCAAGCTCTGCCCCCTAAGTTCACGAAAAATTTTGAGCGCAGAAGGTAGGAAATCGTTACCAGTTTTCTCGATCAACCGGGAATCCAATTCAATCTTCTTCTTGTACCTCCATAGGCCCCTCCACCTCTTCGATAAAAAGGAGGTAACCATAGCTTCTTCTAGATAAAGTTTATCAAGAATATAAACAAGAACTTCATCAGGAAGTTTGCTGATGTAATCCAGGTTACTATCGTCAACCACGGCTTCTGAACTTCGTGAGCAATTTGAATTTGACATCAGAGGAAGCTTACAGCTGTTTAATGACCAAACAAAACATCAGTGCACTGCACACTAATAATGTGTTCTAATTTCTAATTAAAAAATAATGATATGCTCCAGACAAATGTATGAAAAAATTAGCCACCGACTCACCACAAATGCATTTCCTATATTATGCCTTTATCAGATTATCCACACAGAGATTTGATATCATAAAACCATAACTATTTCTATCTACAAAAGCAAGCACAGTGACCCACAAAAGAAAAACACCTAAACTGTCAAGAAACAATACACATTTTAAATGCAGCAAGTTAAACAAAGGTTTATGGTATATTGGTAGACATCTTGATTTTTCAAATAAGAATAACTGTTTAGACTCTGTACCACAAGAAGTCAAAAGGCTTTGCAAAAAAAAAAAAAAAAAAAAAAAAAAAAAACTTAAATTTTTTTT
>PYUH01000238.1:2467852-2495164 GCA_016808085.1 Suaeda aralocaspica | reverse complement strand
AATGATAGCGTGTAGTTGTTTGATGTAACACCATTCTTTGCAAGTTCTCTTCCTGAAGGCTACGGATGCATATACAAAGGGATTTAGTGCGGGCTTATAAGCTTATGAAGAGGTATCCCCCCTTCTCATTCTGGTGTCTAATTTCATTGAATCTAATCAATTTTGACCTGTCCCTGGACTCTGGTCTTTCTGCATTGGTGTTTATATAATAGGCTTGCATAACCTGTAAAGTAGCAAGCTAGTGCTCCTTGTGGTGACTTTACATATTGGTTGGAAAAGAGGAAATAGAGACGGGAGGGTAATCTCAAGGTTTCCTACTACACAAACAACACTGGAAATACGATCTTTATCTGGCAGACATTTCCTTTTGATGAATTATTTTTTAAGATGGATCAGAACTTCTACAGGCCTATTGCATAATTTTGGAAGACTTTGTCAGCTTGTGTGACGCATTTAATCTTATAACAGTTTCGAGCTGTTTAACTACTTCCATTTAAGCTAGTTACTGTTCTATGAGTTCTGACCGCACTTCAGATTGGATGGAAATCTAATTTTTTGTTTGTATCAGAGAATTACTAATCAGTGAATCTTGCAGTCAACATGATGCGCGTGAATTCATAATTTGCCTTTACATTTTCTTTGTAAAGCGAATGATGATATCATCGTAATTATGTTTACCTTTTTTGCTTGTCCTCAAGGGGTCAATTTGTACAAGTATCTAAGGCACGAGAAGCTGCTGATAAGGTCTTCAAAGAAGCCCTTTCTGGAAACTAGGTTTAGTTTATATTGTTCGATGGCGTTACATGCAGTTTCTGTACGCCTCATTTTATCCTAACAATTAGCATGTTAATCCTGTGTGCAGGGAAGATGAAATGTTGCTCGATGTCAGTACTCTTGAACCAAAAGAAGCGGGGGGGGACATTAAGCTCTAGCCTCATCTTGGCAATTCTCGAGGCATTCCAAGTAAGTTGCAGTTCACTTGCTGCCATATGTTCCAGACTGTGGTGAACTCATTATGCTGACCTTGGAGGTGTTTATATCTTGTTCAGCTATTCGCTTTTTGAAAGTCGCTGTTGGGGATGTGGTGGAGAGCAAGAAAAAGGTGTCTTAAGATTGGTATGATATATCTGTACCGTTGATTCGTTAAATGACTCCATATATATTTACCTTGGGAATTTTTTTCTACATCGACTACTATGTTTCTTATTTCCAATTTTGGATAAAAAAATACTGTCAGGTTCCAAAATTTCTGGAAAGAGAATCTATTCCTTGGATTTGAAGGAGAGGATCTGGAAGGACAATAGTGATTTCAACTGACAAAATCATCCAACAGAATTGAATGTCACCCAAAAGTAGTGCATTAAGATGTTATGTGTTTGCACTCTCCGGTTAATACTCAACTCACGTTTAATGACTCTCTTTTTGTACATGGGAGGGCTTTTTGATAGCTGTTACAATTGATATTTGGATTTTTGTGTTTGGAATTCGCAAACCACATGCATTGCTAACATAATTCATTTATGTTCAATTTGAATATCATAAGTTTTGTTTGGTGCATCCACGTAAAAAATCTGATGACTATGTTTAATTGCTGTTTACGATCAGGTTTTAGTGGTGTGGGTACAGTTTGGTGTTAACCTTTAAGTTGTAGACTTGTAGTGCTAGAGAAAATAACTCAATCAAAGCTCTTAAAGAGAGTGAGTTTGCGTGTTTACCTTCTCAAAGGAAAGGCTTTGGTTTGTAAAAACATTACAACCCATCTAAGCGTTTTGGCTTTCGAGCTCCGATAGTAGATGACCGACACCGCCCCATATTGATTCTGTTGGATTACATTCAAATAGGACATTGTTTTAGATTCTTTATTTTAGCTATTTTAAAAGTGCGGGATTATTGATATTATAAGGTTTTAACGCTGGAGGAAGGCTTGCCGCTCAGACTGAAGGAGTTGAATGCACGCCACACTTGATGCAGTTTGGGCGTAAGCCCAACCTAAAGGTTAGTGGAAGGGGTGTAAGACTTGTAATTCTACTATCTTGGTCAAAGTACTATAATCATGGCCAATTGCCCTAAGATTAGTAGAGTATATGGCCTACTCCATATAAATTATTAATGTAAGTAGTTATATACTCCTTTTAAACAACAAAACAAATACAAAAAAATAAATAAACAAGTTATATCTTGTATAGTCAGATGTAGGTCCAAATGCCAAAAAAATGGGCTATTGAGTGGCAGATTACAGATTCTCGCTCCTGCGAAAGTAACGGGTCATAAAAGTTGCTCCAGGTAAGTCCCAACATTTCAGGAATTTGAATCGGCTCACAATTGTACAGAACATGAAAAGTTGTCATCCTCAATCAGTGTAAACTACTTGATATCTGCAGAACACTCGACACATTGTTCTTTCATTTTAGATATACAAATACAAAAAAGTCGAGTGCAATAAATAAGTACTTCCAATACAGAAAGTAAGTAACCCTTGATTAGGCAGCTGATACAATGGCAATGAACATAGGTTTCCTTTGAACCCAAATTTTTCCTTTTCTGGATTTACAATAAATCATCCTCCCATCATACATGATACTAGTCACTTGATTCATCTACTATAGCAAGATTCCTATAATTACCAAAACCTGAGCTAAAATCAATTGTAGCACTGACAATATATAAATAATAAAATTCTGCACACAAGATACAATGATGAGCTCATGATCCAGCCTCAGCGAAACTTATACGATCCTTGCTTGTAAATTCACAGCAGTGAGAGAACTGTTTCTTCATTATCAATGCTTTATTGTGTGAGTCTTGGTGGGTCTCATTTTTGTCATTAAGAGTTTCCCATGAGAAGAGAAGGTGCATACATGATCCATTTCCTTGATGTCCTCGGATCTTGTCAAAAGGATAGGATGTATAGTATCTATAGACATCTCAACCACACCAAAAACAAGTTGCAACAACATATAACCAAAGATAACCCAACGCCTGCAATAAAATGGACAGCATCAAATTACCATTCAGCATTCACTCAGCAAGTCATATATTTCCTCTGAAGACAAACTATATATCAGAGTGCAAAAGATACACGGGTCATATGCTTTGATCCGACCTGCAGGACCAATACTAGTGGCTACTTGCACAGTTTAGGAGAGACTAATGTTTTTAAGGATATTATACGGCAGGGCCATGCAGTAATACACACCATTTGGTTCAAACACAAATCAGATGGAGAGATAGACAATCAAATATCACTTGCTATGTATTATTAGTCAAGTTTAAAGTAAAGGAAACAAAGCAAAGTCATACCATCAATAGTAATACCGAATGTTAAGTAACATCATGCAGTTCTTAAGCTCTTGCTCTTGGAAGAATGAATCCAGGACAATCCTTTAACCGTAAGGAAATACTTTCCACCTATATTTTCTTATTTCGGACAAAGGGGTGGGGTGGGGCTGGTTGAAGTTACCAAACATAAAAGTTACCAAATAGCACACAAATACAAGGTGCAAAGACATACAGAACTGGGAATAGAGGGGAAGGATCTTGTTGTGGGAAGACTTGTATTTGTAAGTATCCAGCAATTCAAGAATCCGAACAAGCACTTGATACAGCTAACACAATAACTTTCCAAGGGACAATATGACATCGCCGATAACATTAAACTTCCCTATTCTTAAAATGTTTTCATAATTATTCGCGCACAGAGCAGATGATTCGGAAGCTTTTACCTGTTATGGCAATCTGTAGATCACAATTAGTCAATTAGCTATGCCAGAATGCATCTTTCATAATTTCTTTGGCATTTGAAGGATCAACAAGTCACTGATTAACTAAAACTGTGGATCTAAGAAAACACACAAAAACTGACAACTTAACAGATTAAGACTTGCAGCTTTAGAGCAGGAACAATTGAAATAGTGAACATGCTGCTGAAAACCCAAATGGTTGCTATAACAAAGCTAAAGTGGCTTGATGAGATGCATATCATTAATTACCCATGAATCGTAGCTAGAACCTAATGAGATATTGAACCTCAATATAGCCATTTATTCGATAACGTTGCTAATTTTGTGAAATCTGAAAACAGACAGCATAAGCTACTTTTTTATTGTCAAGAGTGAAAGCTAACAAGTCACATAAAATGTAGAAGTTTGTCACTCTGCAAATTGAAAATGACGGAGGCTGCAAGGGGGAGTACAGGTGTGCAAATGGCAGCCACTCCAACCCCATAGGTAATACAGTGTTGTTTCTGATTGGTCATAGAGCTAGTAAATATTTTCTTTTCTACTTCACAATATATAAGAGCGATGGTAGTTTGTTTATTTAAGTTTAGTTCATTAAACAATAATAAATCTTCAAAATGTAACCTTTTTTATCCAATGCCTACGACACATATTGAGCTTTATCAGCAGACTTTCTAGGCTATGCAGAACTTAACAGAATAACAGCTCAGGAAAACTCAGACAACTGATCATATAAACCAGCTTACCATTATATAGGCATTACGATTCACAGATTTGATGGTCCACTCTCAACATTTCAAGAAAACTTAGAAGAATGATGGACCATCTTCCCAAACCAATTTTCTGGGGTAGTGTAGGAAACCTTTTCAGCTTGCGTCGATCGACTCAAGTATAAAGCGAATGACTCCACAAAAGATAGAACCAGAGAGCCAATAGCAACAGAACCAGGCTGTATCGCAGCAACCTTTCATTGAGCCAAAAACTGGTAGAAACGGGATCTCTGGCTGCAAAAGAAAACAATAAAAGTCATATTTTATAAAGGCAACACACTGTAACTAGAGAAATTGCATCATTTCAAGTGTAGAAAATGTCAAGTGTTGCATGTTACAGTGTAAGTGTGTTATTTCAAGAAGTTTCAAGGTCAAAGAGCTGAATTATTCTAGACATACAGTCACAGCATAGCAATTATCATGCGGGAGGTAGCAGTGTCAATCAAGTTCACAGACATTTGTAAAGATAGTGAGTAATAAGACACCCCTGCCAATAACCCCAAATATTGTCCCTAGATTACGAGGTAAACTATATCCTCAACATGTATCAGTGTAGAGAAACTCAAAACAAGTGAAACCCTATCAATTTATAGAGCAGCTGATAACGTGTGATCTGGAGAAAGGGTAAAAAAGAAGGGAGATTATATCACATTGTATAATCTTATCCAACAAAAACATACTGATGACAACAACATGCAATGCCTTGGGCGACCCTACTCAAGTTTGATTACTTAACTAATACCAGACATCCATCAAACATCTTGGATTTCCCTACTCCAATAAAGGCTGGCCAAAAGGAACCTCAAATTAAAATACAACATCCTTCTTTGGTATTATGTGATCCAAACAACAGCTGTATATTCTATGGGTGACAATAATTAAGTTCACAAAATTCAGGTGTGTTAACCAAATAAATATAATTATTCTTAAATAAAAAATGTGCCACTAATTTTTCGATAAGCATCGACTAAAAATATTTGAAGTAAGATGTCACTTACTGATGCATCACCCCGAGCCCAATAATATAGAGCAACAGAGCCTGCGATGACAGTGGATGAGCATGCTATGAAAAAATGTGTTGCCCAATAACACCTAAACAAGTGGAGAGGATGGCGACTCCTATGTGAGGAGTATAATGAATGCTGTATCCACAGCAGCGTTCACAGCTGACCCGTTGTGATGCAAGGTTGTAAGCACAGCAGTTTGGATTCACAATTATTTTGCACGACTTCGCCAGAACTAAATAAATGGAAAGCGGCAGATAACCAAAACATGTAAAAGATCGCAAGTATGGCATATGGTATGATTGGAAATATCATAAGAGCTTGAACTTCTCCCTAGTAACCTTCGCAGCAACCTGGAACAACAGCACAGCTGTTAACAAATAACATGCAACCAAGCCCTATCTACAGGTTTTTTTGGCTGATGGTTTCACGTTAGCCTGGCCAAGTGGTAACGAATAAACAAAAGATATAAATCAAGCAACCTTTGATCTTTAAGTTAAAGTTCCTCAAAATCCACATAATCAGAACCATGATTGGCAGGATATAGTTTTATTACAAAAATCCATTTAGTATATAAGAGAACGTGCATTATCATTGATAAATTGCAAGAGACATAAGTCTACGAACACTATCTTCATCCCTGGCACAATAAACATAAATCCAAACCTCAAAGATCAGAACTACTAGCCAGTAAACATTAGTGATTTTATTTAAAACAATAACTGAAAAAATCCCAAAAATATCAATTGAAATTCTCTTGAACATCCAAACATGCAAGGTTGAAGTTCAATGATCCAAGCTGTAAGACAAACATAGAGATTTTATTATTCAAGCATAGCAACATTAAAGAAACTATACTTGCCTTTAGGACTGATGTGCCATAAGAATGCGTCCTAACATTGCAATAGTGCAAGGATGGCAATGCCCATAACAGCAGTCATCAAAATAGCAGCAGCCCGAAGATGAGTTAACTCCTAGATACAAAAAAGAGGTTTGATAGGAAATTAGCCAACGGACAACAAAAAAGTGATTAATTGAACAACCCACAGGAACAGTAACTAGTCACATGTTCCTTAAATAGTTATATTCGTCATCGTATGGGCAAAGACAATCTTTGTGCACACAAGAAGCACATAATTGCAAGTTAGTGGTATAGGAACCAGATTCATATTATGAAACCATTGTTCTTAGTACTAGTTGAGTGTATGTAAGCACACTTGTAACTTTAGCTTATTAGAAGCAGCAAGAATAATCAATAAGTACTCATCATCAACTACTTTGCAATCCTCTTCTCTCTGTCTTGCTTTATTTCTGCATTAACTCCCCTCCACATATTTCTATCTGCTTCCAGCAACTTCCATGTAGTTTTTTATTATGTTACAGAATCCACACCTGTTACTCAAAATGCTTGGCCATAATGGGGGTAACACAAAACACACTATTGCTGCAAAAAATTTACTTTTCTATCCGTGCAATGTTTCAATCAGTTGACGCCAGAATTCCTATGAGCCGACGCAATCAATGTTTCGAGAAATTAAGCATCTTCTGATTGAAATCACCAGAAGTAAACAAACAACCTAACTCAAAATTAACTGCAGCTCAGAATTTTAAATTTTTTAGGCTCAAACAGAGCTTATCCCGACCACCAGGTATCTACCAATTCAGCCTTTTCCACTGGAGTTGAGAGTTGATTTAGTACTTACCCTTGCCATATACATGAACATATGGGTCATGTGCCCAACAATAGGTGTAACAGCATCATTCCCATCCATCCAGCTGAAAAAGGGTAATTGAATCACGTGTATGTAACAATCAACAACTCACAGGATAAAGTAACTCCTATAACTCTGAAATACACTAACAATAATTAAGTTAAGATTTTATGGAAGGAAAGGGATCCGCGATTTCAGCATAGGATGGTTGCTAACCTTTAGATAAAAGAGCATGGTAACCGATATTATGAGGATGTTGAGAGTACGACAGTGATCCATGGCATTCCAGAGAAAAAATGACGAATAAGAAGCAGCCATCAACTGACAAGAAAAGAGGCAGGGATTCCACAACAACACAATGAGTACTGGCCATGCCTTCCAATGTCAGCCATGTATCTTGCAGACAGCACATATTGACACTAAATTGACAAAGTTGAGTAGAAACATATATTGAATGGATAACCACGCAGTCATTGATAAGTAATATCACAAAGACTACGCCTCAAAATTTCCCTATCAAACACTCATGGTGAAGGGTCACAGACTCACACAGTGTCATTCAACATTCTAATTTGAAACGCAAAGTTTGCCAACAATTCCCCGCCACACTGCCTTTAACCATGATTAGGGTCGGCTACAGATCCAAAAAATCATCCATGTGGTCATCTACATCAATTAAATTATGAGCATGTCAAACTCTGGCATTGGAGCATGAAACAAAAGAACTTTGCATGAAAAAAAGAGTTTCTGTATTAATCATCATTGCAACTAGTCAGGCAAATAGGCAATCACTGTGCTAATACCACGTTGGCACCTTCTGTCCATAGGTCGGGCCAGCATAATTAATTGCAAATCCAAAAACCTTTGCAAATTATAAGGATGAAGTGTCAAGAGAGGGGAAAATATTAAAATAATATAGCCTATCTACATGCCAGAGTATAGGGAGCTTATGGGGTGGAAAATTCAACTTAGACACTTAGTGGTACTTATTTGAGCTTGGCTTAGCTTAATTGAGCATATTCTATATCTGATCTTTTCTATGGAGTAAAATAATCTCAATTAAGCAAAACTCTATTGCTTCCAAAAACCAAGATATAATAACGAAAGCTAGGAGTAAGTGTCATAACATCCTTGATTTCAATAAGCTGTGTAAGGTAACTGAATACACAGTGTCAAACAGTTCTAGCAATTACTGTATTTGAACAGTTATCTTTCTCTCTCTCTCAAAAAAATTAAAAAACAGTTATCTTTACCTTTAAACACCGCAGACCGAGAGTTGATTGAGTTGTGAATTTTTTTTGTCGATTTGAAGCCCATCATAATGTTTACTCCTCCATCTGTTGCCAGTGCCGGTAAAGACATATTTGATGGACGAGCTATAAACTGGCAGCTCCAGAAAACTATAAAGAAAGCAAAACAAAGGACTTTAGAGATATACCCTGAAACATATCCCATTCGCCAAGATATCCAATGGACACAAGAAGATAATATCACTCACACAAATGATGCAGGCATACAATACTGCATGAGCTGTCAGAAGCATACTAGAAAAACTGTACTTACCATTTACACTGGGGTATATGACAGGGTACAAGGACCTTGAGTTGCAGGAACTGTTCCTCATAGCTGGGTAAGGAACTCAAAATAATCATAATTCCTGTCGATCCATTCCAGAGTTAGGCGATATCTCATCAGATAATCGCAGACCCAATTAAGGAATCTTCAGCTGGAATAGGACAATCTAACAAAACAGATGCTCCTGGCATCAGCTACTTGAAATCACTGTTCTTTAATCCACTTTCATACACCGGTTTGGGTTCACCCAATATCTGAGGTCCAGTTCATGGAGATCTCGATTGGGATCTTGCTGCCACATAGATGTCCCTCGTAATCCAACCCATAATTTAATCTGAAAAGCACAAAACTACAGTCAAAACACTAGGGCACCAATTGTTGAAAGTAATAATACATATTTGAAAGAAATAAATTTATAGCCAATATCCAAAACATATCTCAAATCTTCTCCATACTTGTTAGTTTTTTTTTTCTTCTTTTCTTTCGTTTTTTGGCAGGAAACATACTTGTTAGTTTTTAAAACATGGAAAACTGGAGATTGAAGGAAAATTAATAGACCATAATGTAAAATAATTTACGACGGGAACAGAAGACATGAGATATGGGCACGTTCTAAAGTCTAAGTGTAGATCAATCATCAATGTGTGAAGAATAAAATAGGTACGTAGAAAAAGGCCGCAATTTCAACACAGGAACAACACAATCTCAGGAAACCTCCAATGAGCCAATGTTTGCCTGGTCCATATCCTTTTTTTTCTTTTTATATTTTTTCGGGTATAGCTCTCTAACCTACAATCTCTCTTGATGACCACCTTTCTCGCTTATCAGCGTCTCTACAATACAAGGATCCTAAAGTCATGCACCTGCACATTGCATGAAGGTCCCGTACAGACTTACGATGAAAGATTAAGATTTAATAGCAGATGCTCTGGTACTACTGTACTTCCACTTCATCAACAACTCAAAACATACACTGAAACTTATACTTCCATTACTACCTGATCCATTCTACAATTTGGCTCAACGCAGCTCCATAAGTAATTTGATTACATTCTATTTTAACCAACTTACCTTAAAATAGGGGAAACCATAGAAATTTTTTTGCTCCATGGAATTGCTACTGACCATTTTCTTTAAGGAAATTTCATAAAAACCACTCTGAGCTTATTCTAGAAACTTCAGCTTAGAGTATTTATGACATAACAGCTCATTCTAAACAAAGATCCGCGCTTACCTTTTTGCCAACTCTGAAGACCCAAAAATCTTTCTCAGTAGAATTGTCCATTTAAGCAAAAGCCCATAAGTTTTAGTGACATAAAGCAACTTCATTTGTTGTAAAAGAGCAATAACAATCTACGAGTCTCGAGAGATATTACAGATCCAGCCAATAGTTTCTCTCACAAAGCATTTCCTCAATTTTGACTGAGTACTCAGCCAGCACAAAGATTACCTTGGATATGCTTTCCGTGCACTATCAATCATGTTCTACCTATGCATCCCAAAGGAATAATGGTCCAAGTATATAAGTTTATTTTACCAGGATAGACACATGAGATACTGTCAAATCCTATATAGAAACAGAAACAACAGGGTACTTGGAAGCAAATTGACCACATGAATCATCCAAATGATTACAGATCAAGCTTTACAGAGCGATCAATAGCCAGAGGAAGACATCTGCTTCCAGACCCCAAACCTAGCTTTGTAGCAAGTCTACGAGAGGTTCTATTCGTTGCACAATATCATACCAAAACTCCCCTCTCCCATCAAAAGAACACGTAAAATCCAATCTCTCCAGAAGACACAGGAGCATTTCATGGCCAGGTGTGAAAGGGCTTGAGCTGAGGAACTAGCCATGCCCTTTCTCGTCAACTAGCCATCTCTGAAGTAATAGTCCACTACAACTACTCAGTGAAAAACTTCGAACATTGAAAACAAATACTTTAACTTCCTGGCCTGGTGCACTACCTTAAGAGCAGAGGCATCACCACGAGCTGGTAATTAGAGAAGCATGAAGTGACACACACTTTGAGTTCTCTTAACTCTTGATTCGCCAAATTAGAATTACTTAATTAAGTTCATAGATATGACAGCTCAAATAGCTCAAAATTATGGATTTACATCAGGAACTTTCTATATTAGCGAGCCCGAACCTTCAAATCCCTGACCAACAAGCCAACAACCTTCCCCAAGACCCCTTGCCACTTCTCCCAACAAAAATAACAATAAAACTTAAACATCAAAAAACTACTTGAATCAAATCGTGCTGAACAATGCTACCAACAAAAAGCAAGAACATGTTGAAACACTCTATGATCTAAATTTATTGAACATCATCTACAAGTACTATTACTCCAACTTCAAACGCCCCAAATCACTGAAAACACGATCAAAATCAGCTTCTAATCAAAAACGAAAGCGAAACATTCCACATTGTGATGGAACAAACATCTCAATTCCTGCTCTTATAACTAAACTAACATCACTATCAAAACCACCAAACATCTCCAGAGCTAAAAAGGGTTGTTTTAAAACTGCTACCCTCTAAATCATAACAAACCCAAAAAGGAAACAATCCACTGAAGCCAAGTCACAACACGGCCAAAGGTCCGTCACCAAAGCCAATTCTTATCCAAAAAAAAAAAAAAAAAAAAAAAAAAAAAAACAGCAACAAACAAACAAAACTACAATTAAAAAACTCCAACAAAATCAAAAGTTACCATAAAAAAACAGTCAAATCACATACAGTTCAACAAAAAAAAAAAGTTATCAAAACAAAAGTAAATTAACAAAATTTAAAACAAGGGTTTAGTTAAAATAATAGTGGTGGAACCTCTATAAACCCCAAAATAGAGTTAACAAGCATAGCAATCCAAAATGCAATGAAGATTACAAGAAACACAAATCTCTCGCATTTTCTGTGTGCCTAATAAACACCCAATTCACCACCATCACTTGATGGGTACCTCCCAATCAATGGCCCTAAAGGTCTCATTTTTTAGAGAGAGAAAAAAGGTAGCTTTTTTTAGAGAGAGAAAGTGAAAAAAAGCAACAAATTGTGAGAAGGGTTTCACTTAGTTCTGTGTTTTTAGCAAGAAAAACAACAGCAAAACACTTGAAACAAGGAAGAATGTAGGAAAGTGTGAATTAAAAGCTTTTAGTAGTTTGCCCAAAAAAAAAAAAAAAAAGATTCTTGTCTTAAAGAACTTGTGTTTGAGAGTTGAACTACTGTACTTAACTTAATTACAGTACTTAAGTGTAGGTGAAGTAGTGTGAAAACTATAGTTATTTGTAGACTATGTACCATTTCAAATTTGATTCGAAGATTTCAATTATTATGTTATACTTGGTCAACTTTATAAACATTATTTTTAGATTTGTTTGTTTTCAATTTTTGTATCTTGTATTTGGTTCCGCCCCCGTTTTTAACACTGTGCAATTAATTTACTGTACTAATTTTTTTTATTTTTTGAAAAAATTGAATTTTAAAAAATGTTACAGCTTAAGTCAGATACTCATATATGATGGGTTGTGACAAAGATTGTTAATTTTTCACTTTTTAATTGCTTTTTTATTTTTATTTTTTAGCCAACTTTTGTAATGATGGTTTAAGACAAAAAGATTGGGCATTAAGATTTAAGAGGAATTTAAAATGATGGTCAAAAAACAAAGGATCAAAGTCAGAATTGACATGCAAGAGATGGGCAGGAAATTAATTTGTAGTTTTCGTTTAAATAAAGATATGTTGGATGCATTTTGGCTATTTTTTCAATAGAAAATACTATGGAAGTTTGATAACTATTTTCGTATATGATCATGTTTTGATTTGGATTTGTTTAAGGGAGTGGCAATTTATGACCTAAAGGGTACTTTTGTATCTCTTAATTTTTTTAATTAGCAGGTGGGAATGTTTAATTTAAAAAGTTCGAAATGTATAATAATAAATAATATAATAATAATCATAATAAACTAATATAATAATAATAATAATAATAACTAATACGGAGTAAAACTTATGTATTCTCTGTGCATATAATAATATATAACTGGCTCTCCTCGATCTCGTTACAGTGAATATCCTCTCATTCTTATGCTTTGAAACCTATCACTTTATCAGGTGCTGCTCTAAACCTTGATATTTCTTAGATCCTCCTGAGCAGTGTACCAACGTCCTCGCTAGTTCATCTTCCCATGGTACTAAGGCCAAGGCAGCAACGCTTGTTTCGAGTCCATAACCATCCACTGACCCATCAATTAGGCCATGATAAAATTTAAGCTTGTATCATGTCGTTCTTTTCAAGAGGACTACAAGTTTCAGCATACGGTGCAAGGTGTGGGTCCCTATGAAGTATGAACAGGAAACCTGAAAATACTACTAGAGAGCAAAGCACAAAGAAAAAAAAACATGAGTTTTAAACAAAGAAATGAGTTAAGTGTACATTTCAGTTCATAAGTTTTAGCACATATATGGGAAGTAGATAAAAAGGCAGAAAATTACCCTTTTGATCATTGTATTTACTACATTACATCACTATATCTACTAGATGATCGAACTAACATTAAACCTCATAACCTAGTTACTTGCTTCTTGTATTACATGATTACATGTCTCACTATATACAAACTGATCATTAACAAAATCGCGTAATAAGAATCAACTTCAATAATCTACAACTATGAGTGCATTCACCACTTCTACTGCAATAAGTTGATGCCTTCTTCAATCCCAAACACCCCCTCCCTTAGATCGTATATTCACACGAAGAGGGTGGTAAATGAGGCGCAAAAGCAACCGAAATGTACCTCCTAGTTGTCGTACTAACAGACAACCTCCATATTCTTTAACAACCCAACTTTTCTGCGGCAATCTCTTCACTTCGCGACAAAAACAACCTCGTATAACACAATTAGCCCAAGCTAACCCAATGCAGGACAACCCGCCTCCCGGAAGTTACATAGACGCCAAGTTTCCTATCCTCAACCCAGGTAATCCATCATTATCCCCACAAATCAACTACTGATTGGTGATCACTACTGCTAATCCAAACTTCTCAGCTAATTCTCTCAATTTCGCGGAAATCTTGAGCGAAAGTGGACCTCTTCTTGAGATCAGAAGGGGTTATCGAAATCAGACCTGAAAACAGCAGCAATCGAATCGATACAATCAGCTTAATAGCCACTGAACTGAATTCCTTGAACAAGAAAAGAATTTAACTTAAGCAAACAATCGAACAGGTGGTCTGCATCATGACAGACTGGACTAAAACGTTATCCATGGGATTGAAAGACGGAGAGGCGAAAAGGGGTTTGTGGGAATTGAGGAAAGTAGTGAAAGTTGCTGGAGACGGCGAAAAGGGAAGGGAATTCCGTGTGGAGGAAGAGGAAGAAGAAGATAAGCCGCCGTGCGAAACAGGGAGTTGGGCAGAGAGGAGGAGCTGAAGACAGAATTGGGTTTTGCCAGAAACCGCTTTCGGCGACGATTTCGGTGATGGAATTGCAAGGGATTCCACCGGAAAGGAAGTGGTTTAGAATGGGCAACATACTGAAAGTTTTTGGGTGATGATTGGTTGATTATGGGGGTTAAGGAGAATTGAAGGTTGCATTTTTAATGAGAGGAATAGGATATTTCGAAGATGTTGAGTAAAATTTGATGAATGGAATGGTGAATCCATGGTTGTATACTGATGGTGGGAAATTGGGAATAGAGGAGTAATGGTGGGAAATATTTGGGAGGGAAATTCAAATTCAAAGGCTTTTAAGCGTTTTATATATATCGGTGTATAGTAATATTATACAATGGATTTGAAGTACACTTTTTTGTGTCCACATATTATAAAAAATCAGCCAGTTATACTTTTGAGTTGAGTTACGCTTTTGAGTTTTGATTACTTAAAATAGCTCAAGTTATTATACACTTTTTACAAACCTAATGCTAAAAATCAATTTTATGAATAAATATAGCTTATTATGCCATAATTAACATTTATTTGTTCTGATATTCAATTAAATTTCAATGATTTTACAGTTATAAAAATTTAATTCAAGTTACCCAAAAACTTGTTCAAGTTAGTCGTTGTACATAATTTTATTATACACCGATGTATGCAATATTCATTATGTGTGTACATTATAAAGAAGTTTAACTAGTAAAACTTTAAACAAAAAAATGGAGATGAGGGAAGGATATACAAAAATAAAAAAAAAATGAGATTGTTGCTTTAGTTGTATAGTAAATCGAGGAAAACATATAGGTTAGATTCTAAGTGCGTAATAAATTATTTCACAACAATTTAAAGTTAACCAAATTGCTAAGGTAGCCATAAATTGACTTGTTACATTCAAGGCAACATTATATTTCAAGGGTGATTTTAGACGTGTAGAAAATCATTTCCGGAGTACTATTACACTTACCATATAAAACCACATGTCAATCTCATAAAAAACAACCCAAGTCGTATATATAAAACATTAAACATGTCTGAGTCAAAACCAAAATATCATCAACTACAAAAGTCCAAATCTCGAAAGTCAACACCGAAATTGAAGATTAAAAATAACTAGAATCCGATAAATCCACTGTGAATAAATGAAAATCCCAGCACATAGCTCATAGATAAAGCACTATGGATGCAATGCTTATAATCTAGCAATAACGAACTTTTTTGATACGCTGCTGCTGCTGCTGCATGCTTTCGTACAGATCAAAAAACCGGCAGTAAGACGGCCGATCAACAGTGTCTGGATTTCCCTTTTCTCCCAGGTTTCCACATTCGCAAGTTTCAAAGCACTTCTCTGCAGTGATAAACCTCACTTTCTGCAAATTTGACGCGAAAAACTTGAGATTCCACACTAGCAAACTTCCGCAATCATATGCATTGAAAAAGCAGTCCTCTATGAACGTGCCATCCTCTCCTATCTCAAAACCTCCTTTGTAATTTATGAATTCTACAATTGCCAGGTTTTGCAAAATCTTGCCATAACTTATAGGAGATCCATTAAATGGCTTGCATCTCAAGCCAGTGAACTGCAAATCACAATTTTCAAACAGTAGTCAAGAATATTTATATATAATCAACCCATTGCAGTTCCCACAAGTATTGAACCAAACATGATTGAATAGCAAGTAAATATAGAAGCAGCCTTGAAATAATCAATTTTAGAGCCGACGAACTTACATCTAATTTTTCAGTAGTTCCCATGACTATCACAAGCTGCTCAAGTTTTGAACAGCCCAAAAGCAAGTAGGCTATTCCCCGGAACTCCCACATACTCAGTCCTGTTTCCAGTGTGAGGCGTTGGACCTCAAAGTTAAGAGGTGCTTGCATCTTAGCAACCTCTACTGCTAATACCTGCAGAAAAGAAAGCACACAATGTAAAACTATTTGGTGGCTCAAGAATCGAACATGTCATATCAAATCAGCAAAACAGTTCCGAATTATAATTGCATTCCCTTCAATTCAATTGATTGCTAATAAAATATCATCCATGAAATGTTTTTTTGGATTATCACAAACTGCAAAAAAAATATATATATTAAATATTTTACCTGAATACACCAGCTACTTAATGTGAGCACATTAGCAGCCCTTAATTTGTTGAAAAGCCCCCAAAAAATATTAATGACATGCCCTGGGTTTCCTCCACGAGTAACATTTATAGGTATACGGCCATTGCACATGTCATCCAGCCTAAATGCTGCTTCGTAACAAAGACTTGTTTCCATCTGGTATTCCTTTCTTGGCAAGGCTATCGCAAATTCAATCGACTTCAAAACTCTAGCTTTGATACACAGTGTCGTCCTGCTTGACACCTCATATAACATCTCCCTAATCAATAGATGGACAAGGCTAGAATTTTCAGCAACAATGACTCTCAGGTCAGTATTTGGATTGCAGTTACTCAAGGAAAGAAAAGCAAGTGATGGACAATTGCCAGTAATGTTCAGCACAGAATCATCTTGGAGTTTGGCTCGTTCAAGAAAAAGTTCCCTTAACGCCTCGAAGCTCCTTGGAGGAAAAGTCTCCAGTTGCAGTGACTTTAGCGTTAATTTTACCACTGAAGAATGACGCAGTTCACATTCAGGTATAGAGATAGATGGGTACTGTCTAATCCCATAAGCTCTCCTCTCATCAAAATCTATATACAAGTCTTCTACCTTTTTTTCACTAGCATATGCAATCAATGACTGCATATTATTTTTCATTGAGCGGTTGTATCGAAAAGCTAAACTGATACTCTGCAAGCTCTGCCCCCTAAGTTCACGAAAAATTTTGAGCGCAGAAGGTAGGAAATCGTTACCAGTTTTCTCGATCAACCGGGAATCCAATTCAATCTTCTTCTTGTACCTCCATAGGCCCCTCCACCTCTTCGATAAAAAGGAGGTAACCATAGCTTCTTCTAGATAAAGTTTATCAAGAATATAAACAAGAACTTCATCAGGAAGTTTGCTGATGTAATCCAGGTTACTATCGTCAACCACGGCTTCTGAACTTCGTGAGCAATTTGAATTTGACATCAGAGGAAGCTTACAGCTGTTTAATGACCAAACAAAACATCAGTGCACTGCACACTAATAATGTGTTCTAATTTCTAATTAAAAAATAATGATATGCTCCAGACAAATGTATGAAAAAATTAGCCACCGACTCACCACAAATGCATTTCCTATATTATGCCTTTATCAGATTATCCACACAGAGATTTGATATCATAAAACCATAACTATTTCTATCTACAAAAGCAAGCACAGTGACCCACAAAAGAAAAACACCTAAACTGTCAAGAAACAATACACATTTTAAATGCAGCAAGTTAAACAAAGGTTTATGGTATATTGGTAGACATCTTGATTTTTCAAATAAGAATAACTGTTTAGACTCTGTACCACAAGAAGTCAAAAGGCTTTGCAAAAAAAAAAAAAAAAAAGAAGAAGAAGAAACTGAGCTTTCTAGTTTCTAGACTTCATTCCGTCTAAAAAAATTTTTTTTCCCTCTTGGTACTTAAGAATTTTCCTATTTACATAAGACTTCCGGCGTAAGGGGTGCATATGGTACAAAAAATTAGTGACAAATAAAACCTTCCATGACCATAATCCCTTCAGCTAAGTAATCAATCAATTGAAGCCTTAATCCCATAAATGGGGTCGGCAACATGAACCAAATACGATCATTCCATATGGTCATCCACATGAATTTTCCACCACCACCCCCTATGATCAAGAACCTCGTTTTCCTATAAATCTAAAAGCTTCATATCTTTTCTAACACTTACCAACCAAGTCATTTTTGGTATCCCTCCACCTCGTTTGAGATCTCCCCGATCCAATCCTCCACTCTTCGCACCAGTACTCCCTAAAGTCTCCTCCTCACATGTCGAAACCAACGCAAGCGGTTTTTCCTAAGTTCGCTTGCAATGTCCGCGAGACCAAATTTTAGCTAAGTAATCCACAAGGAAAATTTATATCCTTGCATTCTTCACAAACTCCCCTGTGGTCCGCAAATTACAACACCCCCCTAAAAAAGAAAAAGAATAAGGAAAAAAAACATTCGCACGGACCATAGCACCATAAAACACGAGACAAGTCTTTGTCTCACTTCAAGTTAGGAAAAAACACCCTACCAACCAAAGCAAGGGTAGTGAAAAGGAAAGGTTGACGTAAACAACCAATCATTGGAACTCTTCCATAAACAGTCCACGTTACAATTATTTCCTGCTAGACCAAACTAGCCACTGAGTTTGTCAAATTTGAACATTGAAACCTGATAGCCCATCATAGTAGGTAAAATCTAGTCACATGACCAACAAGTGCTTCTTAATATGTTTATTTTAATTGATTTGTAACTTATATATACTCCGTAGGGCACAAAATATATTCAATGCATTGTCGAAAACACAAACCACGTATTTACAACTTTGATTTATTTTTTATAACCAAAAAGGTTTTACAGAAAGAAAGAAAGAAAGGGTATCTATTCAACTATAGTACTATATAATTTGTTTTAGCTCGAACTTCTTTCCATTGCTATCACATTATTGAAACCCAGTACCTTGGTCTTAACTAGTTCTCAGAATCTAGTCAAACCAAGTACTAGACTCATGCAAATGTTCCCATACCTTTTAATTATGTGTTAGGGAAAAAAACAAAATGGGGCAAAAAAGTGCAATAAGAAAATTTAGTTTTTTTTTTTTTTAAGTTATACCCCTATGGTTTCGCATTTTCTAAGCTGTAACCTATGTTTTTCAATTTTAACCCGAGATCAACCTATCCTTCTCTATTTTTCTCCTTGTAGTTCATATTTGTTAGTTTTGTTTAATTTACCATTTCCGGAAGTTTTCTAAGATATCCTCCAAGTATTTTTGACAAAAAAAATCCAATTAAAGAATAAGTTAAAAAAACCAATGAAGATTTTAACGGAAAATTAACAACAAAGGACACCACTTAGAGAATTGGGTGACTTTAAGGGACAATGAATTTCACAAAGCATGAGGTACAACTTAGAAAAATAAAATTCTCAAGGCTATAAGTTAGAAAAACCCCAAAATTTTACTAATGATACCCAAAAAAAAAAAAACACAGAGAAAAGGCTTCTTTTCCACTATACAATTTGTTATAGCTCCAACTTATTTCCATCCCTATCACTTTATTTAAATCCAAATAGGACTGAACAGATCTGGACACCCAAAGATCAGTCACAACTAATTCTCAGAATCTAAAACCAGAATTGGTCAAACAAAAACTAGATTTCTGGAACTGATCCTGGAACCCGAAGCTACCAGTTGGGTACCCAATACAGAAAAAACCATATAATCCGCCTTTGGGAAGAAACTAGGGAAAAAATTCCAAAACAAAAGTGAAAAACAAAGAACATATAATACAAAAAAGGGGACATCAAGTACTTGATTGGAGAAAAAAACATGTCAATGCTTGATTAATAAAATTAAAAAACACAGCAGAATTGTTGATATCATGACCATGGAAAAACAAGAAGTTAAAGCGGAAGCAGATTATCCAAATGGAAAAACAAATAAATAAGAGGACAACAAAAAAATTCACATGATGAAAAAAAGAAAGTGCTTGTTACATGATGATGTTTTATGACACTTACAGAAAGCTTGATGATTTGATGATGTGAGATAAAAGAGAGATGTTAAAATTGAGAAAGAAGAAATTCAGTGGGGGGTGGTTGTTATGGTGATCGCCGCAAGAGCATGAGATTTAGGTTAGAAATCTATAAAAGGTGAGTTTTGGGTGGAGTTCTATGTATATAAATTGGGCCTTCACTTTGGGCCTATCGCAAAACTCACACAAATCACAAATTCTAATAATAAATTACCCGGTTTCGCAGACAACTGACACTGGACCCAAAAAAAACAAGACCAATACCAAAAACATTAGAATCGGTTCTGGATTCAAACCGGTTCCAGGTGTTTTTGCTCACCCCTTGTCAGATCCAACACAAGCACATTCATTTCGACTAGATCTAAGTATAATCATATTGAGTTCTGATTGAAAATTCTACATTTTTCAATCAACTTAAAATAAAAAGCAATTCAGAGATCAAAATTGCACATAAAGGTAAAGAAAGGTGAAGATAATTACCTTTTTAAGGTTGCCAAATTACTATCAATGTAGATAAACAAAAGGAAGAAGAATGCTAAAGGATGAGAGAAAGATAGAGCGTAATTGAGGTTTAGAAATGAGGTAGAAAACAGTCGGTAACAGTTACATGTATCTGAGTACACTACTATTTACCTGCTATAATAGTTTATCAAGTCACACGGTTGATATTTGTCAAACTCAGTACATAGTTCAGCCCAGTCAAGAATAATCAAAATTTGGGACAGTTTATAGAAGACCACTAATTCTTGGGACTGTAGGCGTCAAATTTCCTAAAGAAAAAAGGTAAGAATCAATACAATCAATGTATCTGTTTCCTTAATCATACCAACAACAAAACACCTTGCGCTCTTGAAGGCGGTAAACTCTTAATTGCATTGACAACTTCCATTTATTAAGGCCCCTTTCCAAAACGAAACCCTGACACGAATGGAAAAGAAAATGCAGAAATGCACCTTAACCATGCAAAACTAACCATGACAGGCACATCATAGAAAATAGAAGGATTTCAATCAAACAATTAAAGAAAACTACCATGAATTAGACCCTGTCCTCCTCGTCTTATTTATACTTAATTTCAACAAAAATAAGTTCAGTTCAGCAAAAATAAGTTTAGTTCAGCAAAAATCAGTTTCAATCTTTAATAAATTGTACATGGTTTCAGCAAAAATAAGTTCAGTTCGGCAAAAATAAGTTCAGATCAGCAAAAATAAGTTGAGGAGAACAGGGCCTTAATCTCACAAGAAAACTCCCCAAGTACATAGCTTTTATTTCACTTCATTGTAAAACAACTTTACTAAATATGTGCTACATAATATACAGTTCTCACGCGAGAAAGCAAGTATTTACCTTAACAAACAATATACCAAAATAAATGACATGAAATACAGTGATCTTGAAAGATGAAACAAAACAGAAATCAATACAAAGAACAAATTAGAAATTAGTATCTTACCTTTGCGTACTACAGCTTCCCACACTTGATTATCGCCAGCAACTATAACAAGTATAAGAATTCAACATCAGAATAAGAAAACACATTACGCCCTTGAAGGAAATATATACAAACATATTAGGTAGAAAATCATATACGATTATTTCCATAACTTTGCTCCTAAGGTAAACTCCGTAGATCCAACTTCCACAGCATGCTTTAGTTTATAGCTACTACTCTAGCATGTGTCTATCTTGATAATATCATTAATTTTTGAATTATCGTGTTTTCAAGCAGTATCCATGTTAATCTTGAAAACTACCTTTACAAATAACAACTCAATCTAAATAATTGTCAGCACAATGAGGTTGATAACTATGGAGGATTCTCATGTTGTTGCATTCTTCTTCTAAAGAGAAACATATTAGTAGTTAGTTGATAATAAAGTGTTGGAACTTGGAAGCTAGAGTTCCAAAGGCAAAGACACGATACATAAAATTTACGAAAAACTCTCAACAGCAGCCCCAAACTTTTAAACTTTTCTCAATAGTAGAACTAGAACTTCTTGATTCTTTTTCTCTTTGGTAGTCCCCAACTTTTTTCCAAACCTTCAATGTGACCATGGATTCCCATGTTGAATTCTTCTACAGAAATTACTAGTATTTCAATTTGACAGTAACCAGGTGGTCAAAGCAAATATACAAAAAGGTAGGACAAAATCCAAATACTTTGCACTTTGGACCAAATTCAGTCTATTTCAACATTTCCATATATCATGTCACAAATGTTTCATCGTTATTAATACTCCCTCCGCTTATGTTTTTTTTAATTGCTACGTTTCCCTTAAATGGAAGTTTCAAGTTACCATATTACTGCTTTAGGGTATGTGAGTCATGCATGTCATTGTCATGTTATCTCTATTTTATTCTTCTATTTACCTTTAATCCTACTTGCACCCCTACAAAACCCCAACTACATATTTTTATACTCGTTAAGCATCATTACACTTACTCTTCTTTTTTTGTGTAAAACAATACAATAATTATGTGGTCCACTTGCTTAAAACTTTGGTCTAACTTCAATGTAGGTTATTCATGCATTCCAAGTGCTTTATTACTGCTTTGAAATCGACACATCAGGATTATTTTTTCCTTCTAAGCCTCTAAGGATCGTATCATACAGTCATACTTCTGTGTACTGTGGCTTACACACTTGGTTATTGGACAACAACTAAAAAATTCCGTAGTGTGCAAGTAAGGGTCGATGCCAGATCTTGGGGGTCAAATAAGAAAAAATCACTAACAAATGCCCTAGATTACAGAATACCTTTAATTAAAAGAGAAAATGTTGTTAATTCTTGTTCAAATTCTTCAAAGAAAGTTGAATTTTTAGGGGCAGGGAAAAACTTGTTCAATTAGGAAAAGAGCAAAGAAAGTAGAGGGAAAATTAGAGGAGTGCAAGTATGTAGGGTTTTCAAAATCCGGTCTGGACTGGCAAAACAGACCCGTCCGGACTGGACTGACCTCAGCCTCGAACCGGACCGGTTTAAATTGGTTTGGTCTTCGGGTCGAAAAAAATTGAATTTTCGGTTTTTGGACCGGACCGGTTTTCCATACAAAATTATGTATAATCATATAAATCTGATAAGTTTATTCCTTGATAAGTTAGCAAAAATAGCCTTTTAACGACCTACTATTAAGCTTCCAAAAATTCATGAAATTCGTGGTTTTCTATACATTTTTTTTCAACTTTTGTTTTTAAGTATGTAAAAAAGTATAAAGAGAGAAAATTATTAAACCAATCCAACATGGTCCGGTCTGGGTTTTGGACCGGTTTTATCGGTCTAGTCTAGGTCCTAACACAACCGGTCTGGTCTCCGGTTCTTAAAAAATTTTAAACCGGTCTTTGGTCCGGTACAGGTTTTTTTTTGTCCAGGTTTGGACCGGTGGACACCCCTACAAGTATGAGACAATGTTGGTGTTGGTGGTAAACATCACAAAATGGCACAATGGTTTTATTTGACAAAAAAATATGCTTAGGATTGCAAGTTGTAACAAAATCTTTGTAGTATTTTATCTCGTGGAAATTTTTTTTTTATAAGATTTTATTTGACAAATTTTCTTTGAAATGTTATGAGACCCAATAAAGTATAGTTCTTTCACGATGAAGTAAAACGGAATATCTTATGAGTAGAGCTCCCACTAAATGTCCGTGAGAGTATTGTTAAGATTGTTTCTTTTCATTAAATACCTTGTCATGTTGATTGTGAATTCCACCATTGGCTTTTCGCCTTTACCATTCATTGCTAATAACATTGATTAAGAAGATTTGTGTAATTAAAAGGACATCTAGATTGCATTGGTTCTTACCTATTATTCTTACTAGCTTATGTTAGACGCAAGTTTTTTCTCCTACCAACGCCCTCCCCCATATATTTGTTTTGTGTATTTTGGTATGTGGACGTTATTTTTTGAGTGAGTTGCAACTAAAAAAAACTAATATATTTATGAAAGCACTTTGAAAAGTACTAGTATCGAAAGCTTCTACCAAGGTCTGAGCGAATAACTAGAACAATATAATAGCACAAAAGAAAAAACAAATATACCCCTACAATCTTTAATAAATCATGCATTCTCTCTGCAACTAAACAACACACTTAAAAAGGATACTGCTAGCTCCAATAATAACGTGGTCTGCCACAAGGATCCTCTTCCTCATCTTACTTTTACCAAAATGCCTTATGCTCCCGCATACACATTTTGTTTTATATCACTTTGAATTCTTCCCATCCAAAACACCTTAAGCCTCCCTCAATGCTTTTGTTTTATATCACATTGAACTCTTAACTTTACTTATCAATGCACCTCGAGAGCTAACAGTGTATATAGACAAATAGTTTGTTTTATTCCCATATATGGTCCACTGAACAGCCTACTAATGATACACACACAATCTTTTCTCTTTTGTATTTGAATGTGCCAAAGCACAACAAAGGTATAATAATCCTAGAAGATCTCATTGCAATCAATTCCAATTATTCTGTTCTTCCACAGTTGCAGCATTTCCTAGTTTGGAAATTTCAAAATAACTGCAACAAACTAAAATTAGCTGATGGTTCTCTCTCTCCCTAATTCAGCTAACAGTTTTCTCTCACTCTCTCTCTTCTCATCACAAGAGCCCTTTAAAAATGTACATCCCCATATGTTGAAATGTAATAAGGATGAAGAATCGAACAGTAATCAGAAAAGGCAGCAAACACTACCTGCAGGTTATTGATGCTGTTCCGCTCACCAACTTGCATGATGTAGTTACCTGTTATTAATTGGATACAGAATGATGAGAATTAAAAATGTAAGAGCAAGCTCTCAATGCTTAGGGAAATGGCCATCATAACTTAAAGAGAAAATCACACAAGGAATGGCAATCTCAAATCAATAGCATTGATAGCTTACTCTTATATCATCTGAGACATTTAACTAATGAGAGAGATTATCTGCTAAAGGGCTTTAAAAGAAGTAAAAGAACCTTGTGCAGAAAAAATAAAACTCTGCTGGGATTCTAACATCCAAAATTTAAAAGCATCATAAAGATTACTAAAAAACTCACAATCAACACGGCATTCTGAAATCCTGGCACATACAAGATGTTACAGAAATAACATGTCAAGAAATAAATGAGCTCCTCACTTTATCCTAAAGCTAATCATCATAACTATACAAACAGAAGAAAACAGTGAACCTTCACTATTTCATATCTATACATACCTCTATGCCAATGAATTACAGAAATGAGGGAAGTATGCATCCATTTCCTTCTCTACTATCAAAACTTTGCGCATCAAAGCAATAGCTTATGTGCAACATATGGCAATATTGTATCAGCTCCATTATGTGTTGCTAAGATCCTTTAAAAGAAAAATATTTAAGGCATTCAAATCTCCACATTAATTCGCTGCTTTCAAAATAAATACTTCTCAACACTTAGAGTCCATCATACAGATGTTGACCTACTTACGCTTCTTAAATTAAAATTTTCCAATGTTACATGAGAGACATTATCATAAAATAAAATAGATTAAGCTTTAAACCTACAAAACTAAAGATGTATTACAACAGACATTTAAAGTCAATAGTGATGTTGACATGAATAATGTCCCAACAAAATATATTCAAATCAAGGTGCAGTTGTGCAGAAAATTTAAGAAGTAATTCTAAACCCTGATAGCAAAAGACAAACGCATTGATACCTCCTATCCCACATCTTACCCTTCCCAAACAAGCATCCAAAAATGAAAAAGGTAAGGCCCTGCTCTCCCTCTCCTCTTCTGTCCGAATCCCCTTACCTAATCACAAGGAACTTGATGGCAATAACAAGAGTTATTTATTTCTTAGTCTTCCGTGGCAAAAACTTTGAAGCCCAATCAAAACGAAAATTGAGATTTTTCTTTAGAAACTTAATATTGACAAGAACTTGGCAGGAAAAGAAAAGGATGGGGAGAGGGTGCACCACGGGAAAAACTTCAGTGAAGTATGTATGCTTTTAGAAGGGAGATAGAGGCACACTACTGAGAACCCAAGACTCAACACTGTATTGTCAAACAAAGCAATAAAACGAATTGAAAACACAAGCGAACAACCCATCAGGCCATCAAAAAGTGAAAGTCAGACTAATATACTATTCTGCCAAAAAAAAAAAGCCTATTATACTATGAAAGTAAGATATGTTTGAAGCATAAGTGCTTGTATGCTATCTTTCACCACACCTGCATTATTGTTTTTTATAAAGGGCATTTAGCAAAGGAGCATTTGCCTCACAAGTTTAGACCAAGTGATTACTAGCAAAACTCTGCATCTTGTTTCAGAAAAAAGCGCACAAACGACAAAAGTAAAACCCCATATACTTCACAACTACAGCCATGCACCCCGCATTGAAACATTACAATCCATACATTTCTTGCCTGCAACTCCAACCCATTTTGACACTCATAAATTATGCAAAAACCATCATCAATCTGCACAAAAATTTCTTCTTACTGGCCCCCTTCACATGGGAACATCAGGGTCCAATCTTTTTTGTATAGCAGCTGCTGCCTACAAATAAATTTCAAAAAATTACACACAGTGAACAGGCCCAAACTATAAGTTTTCAAAAAGTGCACTACTGGGCAGAATTGCCATTTCGCACCTCATTGTTACCAATCTTAAACAGATAAGCCATTTCCTCCTTGAGCCGAGCCTGTTCTTTCATTGCTTGTGCCTACCAAGGTACGAAACAAAAACAAAGTAAAAAGAAAGAAAAAATGCATGAGCAAGCAGAATTTTCAACATTCAGTGGTCCAGATAATAAAATATAATATGCAATTGAAACTAACCATGCCACTTTTCATGGCATTCTTCAATGCTTCCACCTCTTGTTCCTTTTGTTTCTCACGTGCTTGCATTAATTCTAGCCTGCGATAAGTAAATAGATAGTCACACAATTGAATCAAGGAACACATTCAATTTACCATGCAGGCAATAGCTACATAAAAATTAAAAATAAAAAGTGCAACTGATACTAGAAGCCATAAAGAAGTAGGAAAGTCATCTAACCATCATAACTGTTTGATTACAAAGATAGCAATAAAGTTGAAGTGACAGACTTATGGGAAGTGTCCTATTTTTTGTGGAGGAAAAAAGGCCAAGTTTACTGTTCAATTTGGTCATCACTGAAGGTAGAGTGTAACTATCATTCTCATGGTAAATACAGGACATTGTTAGGGAGAAGGAAAATGAGTGCTACAGCTAACGTTGCAAATACAGAAGCCAATACATCCACTGCGAAACTTGTAACAACAGAGGAAATTCTTTTGTTTCTAAGCTGCATACGGTCTTCATACAGTGCATGGTAGGACGAGATTTCGGCATGGTATAAAGAAGCTTTTAATCCCCCCCCCCCACACACACACACACACCAAAAAAAAA
>PYUH01000238.1:2424662-2467839 GCA_016808085.1 Suaeda aralocaspica | reverse complement strand
AAAAAAAAAAAAAAAAAAACACTAAGGTTGATTATGGGGACATCAATATAACCAGGACTTGAAAGTCTCTCATTGATACTTTATTTCTCAAAAGTAATTTAATTTTGAAATCACAAGCATCCGGAATTACTTTTCCTGGTACAATAAAGGCAAAGGAGATGAAAATTTGACAAAATTGTTGTCAACAATGAGTGGTTGCAGCTTCACAATCTTGTGGTTGAGGAATACTAGAATATATTACCAATTAGACTTCTCATCAGTCATCCTCTTATTATTAATTGTCACATCGGTGTGAAAGAGGGTGGTAAACCTTTCAAGTTCTTTAATTATCTTGCTCGGTATACTGACTTAAAATATGGTGTGACTAGATTCAGCCTACTATGAAAAGAAGATGCAACAAGTATTGAATAAGTAGATAAGGTTTAAAAATTCTTAGTCCTCAAGAAAAAAAAAAAAAAAAAAAAAAAAAAATTNAACTAGATTGTGACTGGATGAAATTCAATCACAGCTCAAACATCATTCTTTACATAGGCAGCTATGAAAAAGAACAGAAATGAACTGCTACCAAGAAACTGTTATGGGCATTATTTCATAGAACAGACCACTCGATTTTGTCCTGGTGATATCTTAAATTTCCATGCCATCGTTTAGTTGCAGCTTTTGTTCTGTTTTGTTTGGATGAAGTCAGTTTGAAAATGTCTAATTGTGAAGTTAATTTAAGTTATATAAGTTTCCACTAATTGCCCAAATAATATACTTCCCAGTTTCCATATATATATTATTTGCAACAGCCTAGTGCCTAATAACCTTATAAATGCCCCAAATGCAACAATAAAAATGCCCAAGTACAAGAGAAAACAGTTCACAAACACAACATACCGACGCTGTTCTTCATCATCAAATACAGTGCGCTCTGTATCCACAACTTTTTTGAAACCTTTATTCATCTGTTTTTCCATTTTACGTCTGTGATAAGCATCAAGGTCATAGTATCTGCAACACCATCAATGATATAAGTAACAGATGCATCATACATATCCCATGACAATCGAAACACTTTTAAGAATGAACATATTTCATGAAGACAGACACAAATGATGCTTCAGGAAAAAGAATCAGTGATTCCCTAAAATCACATCATACTCCCCTTTTTTTCATGGCCTCCCTTATAAACAAACATCTGAATTAATAAAAGTGATAAATACTCACTTTTTGGAAGAAAAGGTAGCTGTATTATAGTCTTCCATGTATCTGTAAAATGATTTGTAGTTAAGAATCTGTGCCTCAATTGACAATTATCAGAACATGATTAGAGGTATATGCTTACTCCTTGAACATCTTCTTTTCTTCCCAGTTAGACATACTTTCAAGGTTCACCTGAGAAAGAATATAAGATCTCTTAGTGTTTCTCACAAATTTACAGATAGAGTGGTTAAAACCAGACTAATAGGACCACTTTACAATACAATACTTCCTAAGTTCCTATAGAATAACATATCTCAAGTAGACAAAACAAAATTGCCACAAGCAAAGTAAAGAAATCAATTAATAGTTTAACACATCCATATGACTATCAGTATATTTACTTTTTTTAGTATATAATAACACAAAGTCAAAGGTACATGCTTCATTTTTCTAGTGTTTGTCATTCACTCTTAATTTTAAGGGAAGAAGTAATTAAATTAGTTAATAGCTTGTTTATGTCCTCTTCCTTTTTCCTTGAAGTAAATTTATTAATTGCTACTCATATAGCTTTAATCTTTCCATAAAGATCTTTCCTTTTAACACTGAATATCTAGGGTCCAAAACTCTCTATCTGAAGCAACCATAATCAACTACCAGTCTAACATTGTAAGGCATCCATAATAAAATTTTACTACCCATATATTGTAAAGCTGAAAAAATAAATGAAAAAAAGTAGTTGCAATTTTGAAAATAAAGTCAAATTGGAGAATTATGGTGCACACAGCATTTTCTCCTGTCAGAATTATCACAGTTCAAGACGAAATACCTGCTTTACTTCAGCTAGCCATGCTGTAAATTCAGGTCGTTTGTTCCTACATGTAGCAGAATAATAATTAATATCACATTCAAAAACCAGAAGCTTGAGTGAAGCAGAACTTGTGCTGAAGACCTTGACAGGTATGACAACACAGATTCTCTAAACAGTAAATCAAGAAACTACAAAAGAAAAGGTCCATCTTTGGCTGTTGGCTTATCCTCAGTCCCATTGGCTCCTTAATGTGCCCTCGCCCCTTATACGACATACTTCCCCATACAAAAAGTTTGACAATTTCTAAAATTTTGACTCAATATTGCAACGGTAATCAAATGAGCTACACGCTTCCGACACAGGGGTGTAAGACTCACTCAATCCACAAAAACTTCACCTTTTTTAGCCTAATATGAGGTTCCAGTTAACAAGCATCTACATTCCACACCCCATTTGAACTTTGGAGTATCAAGTAAGAGAAGAGAATGGAACCAAGGGAAGCATTATCCTCTATATGGATATCTAATGGAAAGAGAGAAGGGGAATAATACAATTTCCTTCCCCTTTTAATAAATTAAATGTCCAAATCCATCCTTGTTGGAAAGAATTGGAAGGAAAATTGAAGGTTTTCTTCTTCCCTCCACTCACCTCCCTTTCCCTTCCCTCTATTTCCTACCCCTTCCTTTCCCTTCATTATTGTTATCCAAACACAGCATTAGTCAGAATTTTATCCCTCTTAGGGTTTTTTTTTTCTTTACAAGTATTTCCTGAATGGAAGATCATGCCTTGATGTGATGGTCAAGTGTTGCTATCCGCCAAGTCACGGATACGATACCTAGAAAGAGGCCTCTTTAGAGGATAAGGGTAAGGTTGCGTACACATGGACCTTCCTTGGACCCTGTTGGGAAAACTTGTGTGGTGAATATAATCTTTATATGTTTCGCATGCTGGATTGCAAGATCTAGTCAGACCAAGGTGAAAACATTGTTGTGGCAATGTGGCCAATGCATTTTGAAAATCCTAGAGTAACTAGAAAAAACCCCACAACATATATTTCAGTAATCAAGTTACATGCATCCAAAATTCCAAAGTTTCCCAAGCGTAGGTAAAAAAACAACAACAGGACAGATGTCAACATAAAGGTACTTGAGAACCAGAGTCCTGAGAGGTGCACACATTTGGTAATAATTATCTTCATTGAGAAAAAATCTTTCAACTTCCAGATAACTTGTTTCCTCTCATTATTTCTAACTCATTTATTCATCAAAGAGATGTTGGTTTAGATTTTTGGGTTGTATTTTGCTTGGCCTTTTTTTGTGTGTGTGTGTGTGTTGGGGGGGGGGGTGAAAATCTGGAAACCAATAAGTGAAATTAATTTATAATTGCATCCTTGATAAGTTTTTAGTTTAAATTTTTTCAGTTTTTAGATTCTAATAATTGTATCATGATTGTTGTAGTATCAATCTTTCAGTTGAAAAAATAACCCATGTAGATAATTACATAAAGAATATGGCTGAATCCTAACTTAAGGCTACCTGAACCCAAAAAACAATCTGGATCTAAATTCTAGCATCATTCTATTTAATTGTCATCCAAATACAATCACTGAATTCCTCACACAGAAAAATGAAAAAGGACATAGGGGAGAGCAGATTTCTATGCACAGTAGTCACGTCCAAAATCTACACCAGAAAATAACAGAGATATTTGTATGTCTACAAAACCTGTTTCCAAAGACTGAACATTTCCCCCATTAAGAGTGAAGTAAAAGTTCATTCAACTGTCGGGAAANCAGTTTAAATTTGCTCCTTTATTTTGCATTTATTTGAGAAGCTTATACAAGACCACCAAAGTAAAATTTGCCTCCAAAAGCTCGAGATCTAGTCAATTTATTTCTATTATTAGCTACTCATTTGCTTACAGGCAGGGGTTAGAGCTATGAATAAAAATAGATGTTATCTTTTCTTGAAATTTGTAACTCTACATCGATCCCCAGAACACCTTTTGCTCCATCATAACAATGAATTTATTAAATCAAATTTATACTTCAGAATCAATAACTAATTCAGTAAAATAAGTGTTCGATTGGTTGCCCTTTAAAAATGAGGGAATCAAGGAATCTAAATCTTCTACTAAACATGGGATTATATTATCAAGCCCTTTGTTAGTAACTTTTAATTCATATAAAATTGTAAATTTCACCAAACAAGATAGCAAAATTCCATTAACGCAAGAATTAAATTTATATGAAAACAAAATTCCTATACCAATTTGATTCGGTAAAAGTGGTAAATCGCCTCCTTAACTTTGGTCATTACAGAAATGTGACCCCTTCAGTTTTAAATGTAGCAAATAAAGCCTATAGCCTTTCCAACCATTAATTCCAAATATATTTTTTGGCGAAATTATCACCGGCAATGGCGAAATAACAAATAAAAACAATATAGGCAAACACTATACACAAATGTGCATGTGTTGTCACTAAATTAAATTCATATGAAAACAAAAATTCTCTAGAAATTTGATTCGGTAAAAGTGGTGAATCGCCTCCTTAACTTTGGTCATAACAGAAATGTGACCCCTCAAGTTTTAAATGTAGCAAATAAAACCTATAGCCTTTCCAGCCATTAATTACAAATAAATCTTTTGGCCAAATTATCACCGGCAATGGCGAAATAACAAATAAAAACAATATAGGCAAACACTATACACAAATGTGCATGTGTTGTTACCCCAAAAAAAAAAAAGTAACTTTATTCCGCCATAAGCAGACTTCTTCAATCCCTTTACCAGAATACAATCCTCTATATGGCATGGAAGTTGTTTTTGTTAATGAAAATATGATTGCTGTGAAAATCAAACATGGTGAATAAAAAAAATGTTGAATTTATTGCCAGTAAAGAAAAACATCACACCACTTAGTAATTTCTTGGGCTTCAATTTGAGGAGAATGGACTTGAATTTTTAACTAGACTAGATAATGAGAAGCTATTGAAAAAATTAATAATAAAGAAAAATGTGGAGCTTGAGTTGGCTATGCTGCGAAGATGAAGAGGTGAAGGAGATACGGGCTTTTTCTTTTAATCATAATTAGAAGGCTAAATTGTGAGAAACTGCATTTTATATACCAAAAGTTGAATAAAACTACCTTTCAAAAAAATATTTACTTAGTTACCTATTAAAATTGTTGTTGCTAACCAGCACTAACTTAAGCCGCATTTTCTTAACTTCCAACATGTGGTCCCCACCTGCTTTTATTTCCTTCCAAATTAGTTATGTCATATCAATCAATCAAAGCCTTAATCTCATCATTGGGGTCGGCTACATGAACCAAAATTTATCATTCCATGTGGTCATCCACATAAATTTTCCTCCATCCCTTGCAATAGAGAACCTAATCTTCTGTAAATCAAAAAGATTTTTATCCTTTCAAACACCTTTCAACCAAGTCAATTTTGATCTCTCTGATCCCTCACTCTTCAATTCTTCACACCGATGCTCTCTAAGGTCTCTGTCTCACATGTCCAAAGCCAACCACACGGATTTCCCTTAATTTGTTTGTAAAGTTTGCAGCACCAACTTTCCTACAAATGACTTCATTTCCGATTCTCCCTTAGATTGTTCCCGCACAACCATTTCAACATTTGCATCTCTTTAACCCCTACCTTTTGGATATGCTCCTTATAAGCCCAATATATTGTACCATAGAGCAACACTGGCCTTATGGCAGTCCTATAGGATTTTCCCTTCAACTTTAAATGAATGCTTTGATCACACAACACTCCTCCCGTGGTTGATCTCCATTTAAGCCACCCTAACTTAATCGTGTGAGTCAAATCTTGGTCAATATCAGTATATTACCATTCTTTTGAATAAATGACCCAAGATGTTTAAAACATTTCCTCATGTCTAGAACTTATCCGTCCAACCTCACCATAGCATCGCTTACCCCCCCTCTGTGCCATTATTAAATTGCCCCTATGTAATTGAAATGCCATTAAAACCCCTAATCCAATTCTTAGCTATCTTTCTCTCTTCCTTCTCAAACTCAATTCCCTCTCTCATTTTATGCCATTTTTATTTAGCCTCTCCAAACTCAATTTACGCCGTTTTCGTCATTCTTACCTTCAAACTAGACTAGTAACGTAAGCTTAATTTGGTTTTTATGTGACGTAAACAGTTGGCTGCAATTCCCCATTAAAGGCATTCTTTAAATTTGACATGACATAGGTAAGACTATGCTACACGTAAACTCCTTATGGTTCGGTCTCTTTCAATCAAAAATCAAATAACAAATACTCATAATAAAACAAAGAAAAATCAAATTTTAGAATCAAAAGGGCAAATTATCATCATCTAGCAACTCACACCCTCTACATAACTCACATACCGCAAATTCAATTATGTCAACTAGCATAATCGAGTTATAAGATAACTTTCAAAAAGGAAAATATGAGTTTCTTTGCGATTTCAGATTTGAGAAGGTATGATTGTATGAGACAGGAGGCTATAATGGGAATTTAAAGGGTTTTGTATTTTTTGGTAATGAGAATTAAAGGGTAATAATGTATTTTGGAATCGTGTTTTGTGATCAGCTGAAGAAAACGTTCCTACTTGCAGCATATTCAAAATGGCTTTTTGATGTCAAACCTCTCTTTCAAAACTCTTGTTACCAAACACCATTATTAGGGGTTTTGACAAGTCAAACCTCTGTAAGTGGTTCAAACCTCTCACAGCCAAACAGGGCCAATAACTTTCCAGTTCTCAACCATCATACCGCAAAACAAACTAGCTCCTACGTTCATTCAAGCCCTCCACTAAAGCCATAAACTTTTATGTTACTAAGAAAGGACACTAAGTTAATAAAACAAGAGTATTAGTTATTTTTCCATATTTGCTTCATTTAAACCATCAATAACTCCCCGTATACCAGAAAAAACCTGATGTCATTCAACCTACTGAAATCACCGGCTCCCCTCTCCTATCATCTAATTAAACTTTCAACAACAATATCACCGGTCTTTCGTTCCTTCCAAACAATTCGAGGGATCGCCTACTCAAACTAATACGAATATCCTTGATGCTCAACATAATGCTTTAACCTTACTCACCAAAACAAAATTGCAACCTTAAGTTTTTAAGACTAAAACAATCAATTAACAACAAAATCACTCACATTTAATATGAATCACACTAACAACACAAACAATAATAATCCAAACACTAGATATATGAACTAAACTAATAAATACTACTCCCTCCGTTCCTAAATGTTTGATACGGTTTAAAAATCTTGTCACTATTAATAAGATGAAATCTTTTAAATTACTTTTAATATATAAAACATAATATAGTCATATGAAATCTTGTTTGATTCATGGGTACATTTTTAATATCTAATTATCATAATTTTTAACGTCAAACAAGTGCATTGACATATATGTAAGTCAAAACGTATCAAGCAAATCGGAAGAGGGAGCAACAGATAACAAAATCATCTAAATTTCACAACATACTAGAAACCAAAACCCTAAAATCGAAACAAAAGTTCAAAAACAATTGAATTAATTAGTGAAAAATAAAAATAAAAAACATACCACATATCAACTTCTCTAACAATTCCATACTTTCCCCATGAATTCGTCACTGCTCCAATCTTTCCTTTCTCCTTTTTCTTCTTCTTCTGATCATCTTTTCCTTTCGTCTCCTTCTTCTTCTTCTTCAACCTTTTTCGCTTATCATCAAAATCCTCGGAATCCTCAGAATCATCAGAATCTCCTCGTTTCTTCTTCTTCTTCGACCTTTCCTTCTCTCTCCTCCTCTTCCTTCGCTTCTCTCTTTCTCTCTCCTCTCTCCTCTTCCTCTCCTTCTTCTTCCTCCTCCTCCTCTCCTCACTGTCCTCCGAATCCGAACCCGAATAATCCGACTCAGAATCCGATTCCGTATCCGAATCTGATTCGTCATTGCGGCGTCTTCTAGAAGATGATGATGAAGAAGTTCGGTTTTTGCGCTTGCTGCCACTGTGGTGATGCTTCGTCGCTGTCTTCTTCAAGTGGTGCTTGTCCTCTGAATCCATGATTGAGTGAATGGAGTTATCATCGGAATCATTCGTAGGTTGTTTGGATTTCTTTTCGTCTTTTTCGTGTTTTTCTCTCGTATTTTCGCCATTTTTCGCCATTTTTAGGGTTTAGCTGGATAAAGGAGAGTGAGAGTCGTGAGAGTGTTAACACTTAACAGGCGTTTCAGCGTTTGGCGTCATGGTTGACGACTTGAGGGGTGGTAAATTGGAGAGTTAAATTATGCTCTCGATTTGTTTGTTAGATGTATAACATTTTCCTTTTATTATTATAAAAATTAAATTAAAAAAAATCAACAAAAAATTATCAATTACTATCTTTTAAAAATATAATTATATAGAAAGGTGTTATTTAGTAAAACTACTAAATAATTATGCAAAAAAAATATATAAATTAAATTGAAATATAATGGTTAACAAAATATAGTATTACGTATAAATAGTTGAGGAATAACCGATAAAATAATTTTATTGAAAATTTGTTAATTATTTTTTTGTGAGTTGACTTTTTAAAGAAGAAAAAATGTTGTGGATAATCGTATTAAATAAATTAAAAATTTGCAAATTACGATCTTTGGTCATTTACGCATTAACAATTGAATTTTGGCCAACTCTCTAATTGCACTCTACTATATATCTCTTTCAATTTTCACTAAATTTTCTTCCTTCTCACCTCTTATTTATTTTTACATAACTCTTTAACCCTAAACATTTATTCTTTCACTCTTTTCACACAATACTTTCGAATTGAATCGGATTTATTCTTGTTAGTTTAATTTGTTTTTGAGATTTCTTCTTTCATTCTTTTGACACAATAACAGGATTTGGGATTGTAGCTAACCTTGTCTTTTGAATTATTGTCTATTTGACCTTCGATGTTTGCTTCCCTATCGTCGCCATTGTTGATTTATTATAGAATAGAAGACAATAATTAAGTTGCATAAAAGTTTTTTTTTCTAAAGAAACAAGGAGCAACAGGAGGGAATTGAAAAGAAAAAAGGTTGCAGCTAGAGAAGTAAATTGAAGTAAATGAACAACTTGCCAACCAAATAAAGTGAGAGATGAGAGATTAAATTTTCAACCATATGTATGCTTTTCTTCTTATCCATGTAATACTCCATAACTTGTTTCATGGGGGATAAATTGCCTTCATAGTCGACCTTTTTGGCATAAATTCAAACAGATTCTCCGAAATTTTTCACAAATCTTCTCAACTTCATTCCATAAAATTGTTCCTGGTCATAAATTCATGAAGTTCAAAACTTAAGTAAAGTATTTTAACATTAATGATTTTACAAACCACAACGAATTCGAATTTACAGTGTTTAATGTGTGAACTTTGAGTCACCGAATTTTCTAAGTCAAGCACATTAAATGTTAAAGTAGCTTCAAAGTCCTAATGGAGGATTACAATGGGTGAATGAAGAATATTTTGAAAATAGAATAATTTGTAATGGTAGTGATTAAACCATGTCTTTGCATCTTTAATTCCATGTTCTACTTCAACTATAAAGTGAGATGCTAATTTTAGGGAAAAAAAAAAGTTAGAAAGATAATGTGAAAAAAGACAATGAGTGTACAAACTTTGTAATTTTACTATAAGTAGGTATAGAGTGACATATAATATATAATATCTATATGACATAATATTATATACAAGCTGAGTGAGCGTACATGCTTTGTAATTGCATATAATGTTGTTACACTAAAATATCATGCAAGTAAAACTGTACGAGTTAGAACTAACCATGATAGTGTGTAAGTGGCGTAGATGGGACGGTGTTGAGGGGAGTAGTAGACAAATCCCAACCGCAAAAAAAAAAAAAAAAAAAAAAAAAAAAAAAAAAAAAAAAAANAAAAAAAAAAAATCACTCTAGATGATCGTCTAAAAAAGTAAAAATTCTTATCATCACTAAATTGTCATGTATTCGACTATATGTGTTAAATTATAGGAAATTTATTATTCAACTCATTAAATTATAATTAGAGTGTATCCGTGCAACTGCACGGGGTTATTATAATGTATGGTTGAATACAAATGAATATAAACTTTAGGGTGTATTTGTACATGGGATAAAAAAATGTACATCAAAAATTAATAAAATGCATAAATAATTGATATTACAAATTTTCAATTACAATGATATTACAATAAATAAGGTTGTATTATAAACCTTTTAATTCACTTCAGCAATTCACTCTTTAAAAACATTGAATTAGATATTTAATCAGTATTAAGATGCAAAAAAATGATTATTTTCATTCACATTTTCAACCGTTAAAGTAATAATGAAACATCCATAGAAATAATCTCTAATTTTTTTTGGTTGGAAAATAAAAAAATAAATTGTTGAATTAATGAGAGGTCTCCATTAGGGTTTAGAAGAGTTTGCTGAAATTTTAGAGAAGAAGATGATTGATTGAATGGGTGAGATTTGCGGCTACTTTTCTCATTATTTTTCTCATACACTTATTACAAGGGAGACACCTATATATATGGTGTGCTACACTAAAAACCTAGAACACTAGAAGACAAAGGACCTCACCAACCACATACACCTAGAAACATCTCACCACATAAGGACAAAGAAGAATAAAACAGTAACTCCAAAAATACTACAAGCAAACTACAGATACAATACTAGCACAATACTTGTACTCTACAGCTTGCTTGATGAGAGAATGGGTACTCCCATTTACAGGTTTTGGAGGCGTCACATCAGAACAACATTTAAATTAGTATTTAAGATAAATTTATCATTCGGTGGTAAAATTCAACAATGAAAGTAAATTGCAATATGAATTTCTAGCAAAAAAAGCACCAAATAATTGTAAAAATCAGAGCAAGCACGATTATTATATGATCATCACAATTCTTGATATTTCAAGCATAATTATAAGTGGATACAAACCTTATTACGATGATTTGGCTAGAAAATTTTAACCATACAGGACCAAAGAGAATGTCGGAGACTAGAAACTGATGTCATATCCTTGAATGAATTTGAATCCCCAAATAAAGAACTTCCTCTTGAATGTTCGTTTGAGCTGCTTTTTCTCACAAGTCACAACACATCTAAATATAAATTCACCAAGTTTGGTATATTAAGTAACTACATTTACAAAGTTGCTATAGAATAGAATTAGTCATAATTAATGTCATAATAAACTCTTGTAAACCAACTTTCTTTATAACTAACTTGGATTGAAACCTAGATGATATTTTATTTTTAAGTATTATAATTGGTCTTAATCAAATCGCTCATCACCTTGCTAATTTTGGAAAACAACATGTTAGAGAGGTAATGTGAACAAAAGGACGATGGGTGTATAAGCTTTCTTTGTCATTTTTACTATAAGTGGGTATGAAGTAACATAAGTATTATATAATACACCGAGTAAAAAAACACCGAGGAAGTACATAATATTATGTAAGTGTAAAAGTAAATATAATAAATCAAAGTAGTTGTGAGTGGAATATGACCAATTGTAAATGATTGACACCTGGATTTAACACAACCAAAATTAATAGAATTAAACTGAATTAAAAATAAGTTAAAAAAAACAACACATTAATCGTTAAATGTGAGAATTGCTACTACATAGTAGAAGTACTTTGTCCCCTCTTACCTCCTTTATATAATCACCACAAGAAATATATTCCATTTCTTTTCGCATGTATTGTTTTATATTGTAAATGTTTCCACCATGTCAAATTATTATTGATTCCAAGAATTACGAGAACAATTTTTTAAAAATGTTATGTATATACATTTTATAATTATATAAATGTTTTGTTGTCGTTTTTATTACATAAATTGTGCATCACACGGATACTAATTTAAGAACTTACGAATCAAATTTAAAAAGGCAGTTAACCTTTATCATTACCAGATTTTTTTTCAAAGAAAGAAAATGAATAAGACACAAATTAAAAATAAAAATATAACAATCTTACTAGAAGTAGATAGGTCCATTGAACTTGTACTAAAATGATTTTTCAAAAGGACCGTACTTTGGTACATGGCTAGCAGCTACATGCATTGATGCATCAAAAGGAATTTAACTACTACTTGGTATATGATACTTTTTCTGTTCATATTAGTTTGATACACTTTGTTTATCACAATTTCCAATACATATATAATAACATGAATTATAAAACGAATAATAGGAGTATTTGTTACTAAATTAATTATTGTTGTTAGTGGATGAATTGATTTTTGGCACTAAAAGTTTGGCCATAATTCCAAAAGGAGGGAACAACGTTGTTGAAAGTCATAGTTTTGCCATCAACCAAAGTGAGTTTGAAAGAGAGCATTTGGTTTCTAAGGTCTGTGCTACTTTGCCAATTGACACCCCAATTTCTTGACATGGCCACCCATCTTTTAGCTTTAGAACTCCTCACCCATGTTGCCTTAATATCTCCACTTCCCCCAACATTTGTGATCATTACCATGTTGAAATTGCCTTGCCCTCTCAATGTGAATCGGACTCCGCCTCGCCTGTGACATGATACCCTGTTTGGTTGTTCATACATGATTAAACATAAGTATAATTTCGTTACACCATAATAGAGCAACTAGATAACTTACGAGCATATGCTAGCAAATTTTTTTTAATTTGTTTAAAAAAAAAAACCCGTAATTGTACAATAACTAATTTTTTTTAGCATTATAAAGTCAAGAAACACAAATAGTTATTAGATCAACACACAAGCATTCGTTAACACATAAAAAAATATTCCATTAATATAATATTTTAATTAATTAAAATAAAAACTCGAATTTATATACGTAAAATTTCTAATTTGGTTAAGGGTGTCATTGTATCAGGGTGTTACTTATAATGAAAATTCTTTGGTGGCCGTTTGAGAAACAACCATCAAAATTTATATATGTTATATATCTAATTATATTAATAATGGAGCTCATATAGTAATATTAATTCCTTTTGCAATCATTATAGATAATAAAAAAAAAACGCTTTCATGATTTTTTTTATATTTCTAAAAAATTATTTCTAATTATAATTTTTTTACAACCATATTATTTAATTATTGTGAAAAAAATATTAAAAAAATTTATTTGCTATAATTACTTTGACTAAAATAGATGAAATATAATTATATATTTGGTTGATAGAACTTTGGTGGCCGTTTCTCAATCAGCCACCCAAGTACTTATAGATAAAGATGTATTGTGTTACTTAAAAAATTTTCTAGACCGGATTAAGTACCGTGTACATAGCTAAGAGATAAAATGTATTTTAAAAAGAAATAGGAGTATATAGAATTAGAACAAAAAGAAAGTAAGGAGCATCAAACTTAAAATTGTTGTGTGTATTAGTACCTTTTAAAAAGGATGGGGATGATGCCCTCATTTCCTTGGCGAGCAATACGAAGGAAAGAAGGCATGGCCATGTCAAAGTGTTGGCGAGGGGGGTCGCACCACCCTCCTTGGTTGTTTGGAGGGCAGAAGTTGGTGGCTGTCACGGTGACTCTTCCTCTTGGAAGACACCATTGGGGATCGGCCTTATAGTTGCATTTTACTTGGTAACACGCCCCACAAGCCACACCGTGCTTAAATAACACGGTGCTTAGTGCCGTCGTGTGGACTCCAAAACCAGCATGGATGGTGTTATCGTACCCACAAGCTCCTCCTAATAAGAACCATCAACATGTCCATGCTGGTTTAATATAAATTGAAATGTACATGCATACACAAAAGGTTTATATAACTTCATAGTGTACTCAAGGTAGGCGTTTGTTGACTTTGTTCAGCTCATTCCCCTAACAAAATTAATCTTCTCATTAATAGAGAATATAAACTATTCTCGGACTTCAATCATTAATTTAAACTTTTGGTTGAGTATGTTCTCTAGCAAAGAAAGTATAACTATTGTGACCTTCTAATTTATAGCCTAAACTCAATTACACAAAAAACTTACAAGTTGATATTTATAATTGTTGTAACTTGTGTTTTGTTTCCCAAAGGTAGTAAACAAAACCAAGTAGCCAACATCTACTGAATCTACTTACAGGATGCTGATCACAGGTATTATAACAGGTCTCCTATAAGACCGTTTTACGATAAGACCATCAATTATTTTTGATTTTTCTTTAATTATTGTATTGATTGATTTAATTAATATTTTTTTCTCTAATAATATAGTGATCTTATCAAATAAGTTCGTCTTTATTAGTTTTTATATAAGTATTATTGTTGGCTCGCTTTAATTAGTACAGTACAATCCAAACTAGTGATCGCAATTTTTTGTTTCTGATACATACATTATCTACTGTAGTGCAAGTTGCATACATTAACTAGGAAAACCTCATCATTTTCTATCACTATCATATTTATGAAAAGTCTGAATAAAAACATGTATCTGAAAGTGTGAAATTAAACACTATCATATTGATGATTATGAATTTTAAATTTCCTAACAAATCCAAGTAGTATATATATAATTTCAACTCATATCAATTCTGTCATTTATTGTCAGCAGCTAAATATATCATTGAAACGACATTGATTATTAGTATGCTTAGCAAACATGAGCAAGAGTAAGCAAATGATCCTTTATTTTGGAAGAAATTGAAGCTCAAAAGTCAAAACAATAATTTTCAAAGTATTTGGTATAAAAACTTGAACAAATTAGATTAGAACCAACCTAGAGTAGCCGGACTTTGGTTGGCTCCATAAAATGTTGCATGACCATGAGACCAATGTTTAGCTCGACGACCATGACCATGACCACCTCCACGACCATGAACACCTTCAAACACCATCCCAAAGAACAAGAACCAATATATTAGCAATGCACCACAAATTACCTTAACATATGCCATTTTCAATACTTTTTCTAGTACTACTCGAGTACTTTAGAGTCGTAGTAATAGTAATAGTAATAGTAATAGTAATAAGTGGTTAATAAAATGTTTTATTTGTTCTGGTAGTATTGATTGTAGAACACTGAATTCTATGGTTTGATCTTAAAAGCCATCTATTTATAGAAAAACAAATAGTTATGTTGTCGGTGAATTTACAATATAAAAGTTCCATACAATCCCTACTTTCACTCTTAGTGTATTATCATGAATCTTTTTAATTTTTGATTTCAAGCTGATTTTTTGTCAGTGTATAATTAAGCTAGGAAAAATATGAAATGGTAGGTTGTATGAATTAATTATAAATTATACGCGTTTTCTTGGTTTAAAAATCAAAATTTTATGAAGTATGGTGGAGTGAGGAAGTTTCTGTTCGTACTAATAAGAGATACGGCTAAAAGACAATGAAGAACAATAACATGTGGTTAATTTGTTCAAGTTAATGCAATAATACATAGTAGTACATTTAATAGGTAGTAATACATGATGGAAATTAAACTATATATAATAAGTGAGATTATAAGAGGATAATCTTTCAACAACTTGAAAGATTATCAGTATCAATGGTTATAAATCATATAAATGTGATATGTCTAATAATTTTGTCTATGATTCATATCTTTTTTTCTTTGCTTATACAAAGAATGGTAGAGTAAGAATGGTAGAGTAAATGAGAATCTAAATAGATTAGAGCTGAATAGTACTAAAAAATACACAAATTTTAACCAGTTAAATTAGTCAACGTTATTGTTTCACAAGGATAAGTATATATACAAAGGATCTCTCCCATATCCAAAGCTAATTAATATTCCACTTGAAGATGAGGGGTAGATGAGATTCGAACCAGTAATCTTGGAGTCACGTACTCACGTCGGTGCTGATATCATATTAGAACACTATCTTAACCAAAAGCTTAAGCTGATGGTTGAGGCCCAGTAATACTTTATATGCTCTATCAGTTAGTAATAGTTATAGCTGGTTATTAAATTTCTATTTTAATTAGTACTCGATCAACAAATCACAATAAGTCATCGTAAAAATGTGTCGATTGTAACACCCGAGAATGATAATGTGTTGCAAGTTTAATTAGCAACCTCATGGAATGTATCAATATTGTCAAAGGAGCAACCTAGGTGTTGATTTTTGGGAGGAAACTATGGTAGCTAATTTAAATTGAGTATGACTAATTTTCCCCTCAAAGTAAGATGCCTTAAACTGAATTATAGACATTAGTCATGAGTTTGTAGCATAAAGATCCCACTTGTCCACGTGACACAGCATGAATAATTTAAATGTAACTCCATTATTAGTGAATAGTAATGTTCAACATATTACATGCAAATATGATTTTAATATAATCTTTTCTCGTTCATCAAGTTTGCCACAGTTCAACACCTTTTGCACACATTTTTGGTGTATACTCTTATATGTATACAGGTTTAAACTACTGCAAGTGTCAGAACTCAGAGATTCAGAAACTATGGTAGATAGGATCACATGAGAATAGTAACAAATTGAATTGAAACATAAGTTCCACAAAAAGTGCCAACTTAACTTTCAAATTTCAATTGATATGGGTAATTAAAATGGAAAAAGTATAGTATTGGGCGAGTCTGTCACATATTCATGATTTTTATTATTCAATTTGATGATAATTATTGCGTAATTTATATAAGGTATTCAATTGATGATATAAGTATGTAACGTGTTGAATAGTTGATGTAAGCTAGTTTGGTGAATTATCAGGACACCGGACTTTATCTGCACTTATAGATTTTGATGGAATTCAGACTATTGTCCAAAGCCGAAATGATAAAGTGTTTGATAAAAAGATAATTGTGTTTGTAATTTTGTTAATGTATGTTTTGAAGAATCATGGGAAATGCCGAAATGGATTATATATAGACTAAAAGAGAGTAGGGTATTCAACGGTCAATATTATGGAATGTCATTTTGACCGTTACACATTAAACTAGCCATTAAGGAGCATGAATATTATTGTAATTAATAAATATTCTCATAACAATGTATAACCAATATTTAGAAAGGTTTTGATACTTTTATCAAGTTGAGTCTCTTCCAACTATTGGCATTTTGATTTCAAATATTGAGTCCTACATCCTTCTTCTTAAGTAGCTATTGTCTTGCCCTTAATTTTTGATAGTACTATAAGTTCATTTTTATACGCATGTTGATAAATGTATAACATGTTCAACATAAAATTGATTATTGTCAAACTTATTCGAAATTTTAGAACGGATTGATATAATATAATTATTGGTTAAAAATTTCTTTGAACACAAAATTATATTCACAAATGCAAATGCCATGTGCAACAAAGAGTTATTCAACCCACTGAGTTGGAACTTGGAATCGGAAGTACAGACTACAAATTATATTCTTCCAAAAAGGTTCGAAATATAAAGCTCAAAAGCAATGCGTAGGAATAAAACTTTTCACCATTCACACCAATGCACCGTAGATAATAAGGATGCATATAGTACAAAATACAATCGGTTGTTCCTCTTAAAATTTTTGTTTGTTTGTTTTGAACCTAAATATTAGCTCATTTTAAATTAAATGGACAAAATTTTCTCCTTTAATTTGTACCTAGCAAGATATAACCGATTGTATACTATTATTTTCTATAAATCATCCATCTAAGCAGACGACTAGACGTCTACCTTTCCGGCTGTCCCATCATGATTCACACGTAAATCCTTTGTAAAAATATAGATATGCAAATGTTGTAATACTTGTAAAATTATTGCAAATTAGCATATTGAATTATCATAAATTCGACTGTTTCACTAGGTACTCCTGAGGTTTACCAGATTGCATGGGGTACCTATTAAGTTTTGTTTATGCACTAAATATTCTTCTTTTAGATTTCTGTTAGTAAAACGTTAATATGAATTTACAATTGTACCCAATAATTTAATAAGACCATTAACTTTCATCATTTCCTCGATAATTATTGTGAAATTACTATAATGCCCTGAATTAGAAAATTTATTAAATTAAAAAAAAAATCTAACACTTTCTCAATAGTTACTTTAAATTTTTTAGTAAGATTTAATTGAAGGGGTTAGCTGTAACAAGTCTTCGGTAATACCGTCTTACCGGTAAGACCTCAATTAGTTGTACGTGTTATTTTAACTATTGGATTTTTCAATTTAATTAATATGTTTTTTGTATAACTATTTAGCATAAATAAGACCGTCTTATATAAGTTTTTGTAGATTAGCTGTCAGCCCGTCACCACTACCACCACTACACTTCACCACCGCCCCTGCCACAACAACCACGAAATCTAAAAGTAATACTCGCTCTGTTCCTTTTTGTTTGATACGTTTTGATTTGCACATATGCCAATGCATTTGTTTGACCTTAAATATCTTCTGTTGTGTAGATGTAAGAATTATAATAATTGGGTGTAAGGGCATGTTTACTTCAGCTTAAAATCCGTTCAGTTCAGTTCCGTTCCGTTCAGTTCTGTTCAGTTCTGTTATGTTCAGCTCTTCTCTTATTTTGCTATTCATTAATCCTTCATAAAAAACTTTTAATTCAATTCAGTTCAACTCAGCTCCAATGAGTTCAGTTTAGCTGTTTTCAGTTGAAGTAAACAAGCCCTAAATAACGTACTCATTGAAACAAAACAGACAAGATCCCATATGACTATATTATATTTTATATATTAATAGCAACTTAGAAGGTTCTCTCATCTTATGAATAGTGCCAAGATTCCAAACAATCAAGAGCATTATCTGGTTCAAAGATATATTTTGTTAAATCTAACAAAAGGGAATTTGGTGCATAATCAAAACTTAATAAGAGTACACGGTGTATTTTTTAATCCATAGGAATACTCCGTACAACCTAATAAATCTCAAGTATTTTGTGAAAAAACCGCCGTAAATTTTATACGTTGCACTTCGTATAAACCTAGAAGGTAAAAAAATGTCACAATAGGCTCAACCATTAGAGCTTTACAATTTTGCACCAAAAACAAAATAAAATAAAGCTTTACATATTTGCACCAAAAAAAATAGAAAAAAAATAAAAAGCTTTACATAACATTAGAGCTTTACTTAATTGCTATCTTCCAAGAGCATTATCTGGTTTCCAACACTAGGAGTAGTACGTTTGGGGTGTTTGGAGCATGTAGATTTGGAAGGGTGAGGCCGTGGTAGTAGGATGCTATGTGAAGGTTTGGTTATCGTGGAGTTGGGTGTGTATCTCACAATAAAGCCTAATTTAGGCCCGCGTCATTATCATTATTACATTGTTAAAAAAGGGTAACACACTCAATATGTTGTGCCTACTCTCCGAGTTTTTTTAATTAGTTGCAACAAATGAGTATTTTCTCTCTCAAAAAACACCCAATTGTTGTAACTAAAAGAACCGAGGGAGTATATCTATTAGATTACATATTGACAATCTTTATTTCAATGCAAACCTAGCACAGTTCACTCCTATTGGCTATTGCCAGTCGCCAGGGTGCGAGAGCCCCACCCTTTCACATACATCGGGTTCCAAACATCTCATCCAAAGCTTAACACATCTAAAAGTATACTCTATAGTTCCTCTACTTTTCTACTGGAAATTCCTCAACTTCAATGATGTAGATTGTAGAGTGGTACACCGGTACTATAATACAAGTAATACAACTGTACATACAAACTCATGTTTTCAGAACAAAAGCAAGCATAAGAATACACAAGCGAAAAGAAATATAGACACTCTATTAAGGGACTCAGCCACCTGCAATTCTTGCCTCCGTATCCGAGGATTGCTGTTATTCCCAACAGCAGCATAAGAATTCGGATGAGGGAAGGCAAATGAGCCTGCATCCATGCTTCCTAACCTCCTTGTGTAGACCAACTCTCCAAGTAACTCAATTGTTGGATTGATAATCCCAGCCATAGTAGGGCTCACATGATTCAGGGATGATATTGAGGCATAGTTTCCGTGATGAAACTCTGGATAATGTAATTCAAAAGGATTAGATGAAAGGTGTTGATTCGAGGGAGAATTTACAGCAGTAGGTCTAGGAGGGATGACATCATGATGGGACTTTCCAGGATCATCTTGGGCTCGAGGAGGGCTATGGCAATAGAGTGGAATCAGCGAAGATTGTGAAATGTTCGCTTTACAGACAGGGCAAGCCTTGTGTTGTGTTGACTGTGAGGATGAGCTTTGAACATGAAGCCATTTGAAGATACAAGCCCAACAAAAGAGATGACCGCAAAGGGTGACTACAGGTTCGTGAGCCAAATCAAAGCATATGTTGCAGTCAAAAGAGCCTTGACTACTTTCTGGTTCTGTAGCTGGAGATAACCCAGAGTTACAGTCTTGCTTTAATGTTGCATCATTGTCTGATCGGCATTCAGCTGTGAAGTTTTGGAAATTCTGAATCAAATCCATACCTGTTATGATAGACGGTGACATTTAGTTAGTTAATGAATAAGCCAAGTGCTTAGGGCAGAAAATTGTAAGTGAAACAGGACAGAGAAAGGAATAATACTGCCAGACAAAATATATAGCTGAACGGAGTTTCTTTGCTAAGTCCAGAATAAGTTCATTGATGAACATTGGGATTATTGATGAACTATGTGATGGAAATAAAACCCTTCAAATAAATACTAATACTACGTATATGAATTCAAAGAAAGCACATGGAATTAAGATACATCCAACCCAACGAAGATGCCATATAGAGGAACAAATTGAACTTATTATACCAACATTAATTTCAAAAGATGAAACACAAACTTCAGTAAATTTATTAGATAATTCCGCTTACATTGCAAGAGATCCGAAGCAATCTCTTTCAGAACATAAGATTAGTCCATTTTCTGTACAGCCTTTAATGAGATGTGTCAAAAAAGAAAAGCTTATAGGCCAACAAATATAATGTGACATAATAACCCAAATCAAAACCATTAATATGATAAGAGTTACACATAGACAGGCTTTAGGCAACATCTGAATATGATCTACCTAAGAGATATCTTAATCCTTAAACAGATTTCCTTGAATTCAGTACTATAAGAGCTTCAACAGGATAATTGACACATAACAGCCCACAGACAGATCATGAAACTTTCACGCCATGTATGTAGATAATCTATTGACACAGTGCACCTTTTGGAGATATCATCTAAATGGCTCAGCCGATAAAATTAGAGTTTGAACATAAAGCTATTCAAGAAGCACCAAAAGGCTGTCATTTTCAAGTAAGCGGCGTATGACAGCTATCATAAGGAAAATCAAATTGTAATGCAAGTACATACAAGCTCACCAAACTAGTCATCACTGTAGTCCAAGTCCTAAAGAAAAGTTAAAAGCTTAAATGAAGTATAATATTTATACAAATATAATGAACACCACAATGCTCCCATGACCTTATCCATAGCAAATTTGCTAATAGATACAATTTTCACTCTTTCTAACCTATTTTAATAATTGATCACATCCTAATTTCTAAACAATTTGTTTCCATTTGGTTAAACATCCTCTAAAAGTTTACCAACATACATTCATTACAAGTTTACAAGGCTACTCAACACGCAATCATTCACAGTACACGACTACACGCAATCAGAAAGGTTGAATTAAAGGAAAGTCAGAAACTATAAGAGAAAACACAAACCACCATAATCTATACCTATAAAGTCTATAAAAGAGTATCATTAATAATTTCACCAAATGCACCTAAATTTGAACTTTAACCCTGAATGAACAGCAACTCATTTAACTTTCGGTGAAAAAGGAAACAAATCAACAACATCAATTCTACGGAGCACTAATTAGCTTAATTAAGCATACACAATTAATCAATGTGTACAAACATTTAGGTAAAAAGTTCCAAACTTTATGGAGGAAAACTACACAAACATCAAAAGGAAGTCAATTTTGTTAGCTTAATTCATGATTTGATTAATCAAACTTCAGTATTAACCAAAACCCAGAAAACCCTTTATCCAAACATCGTTTTCATTGCTAAAAAACACAAAATTCAAACACATAAAACAAAAAAAAAAAAAAAATCAAATGGAAACCACAAATCATGAAATCATTCAATTTTCATCAAACCTCCAAAAAAAAAACATAAAACAAATTATAATGGGAATTAAAGAAGCGAAATTAACAACATTTACACAAACCCCAGATGAAAAATTACTAGTAAACCCCAGAAAATTCAATCAAAAACACAGAAATTGACTAAACCCTAGAATTCAACAACAAAAAAAATAGATTAAAAAGTAAGAAGAGAGAGAATGTACCTTTGAAATTTTCTGGAAATGAGTTGAAGATTTTTTAAAAAAAAATAAAAAGTTAGACAAAAAAGAAGAAAAATATCTAAATTAAGATAATTTTGTTGAGAGCAAATTAGAGGAAAAAAAAAAAAGGATATTTTAGAATTTAGAGAGAGAAAAAAATGTAGGCAATAAGAAACATAAATAGCGCGTAAACCCAACTCAAAACAAACTATAATTAAGAAAGTGCGATGAAATTTTGGCCCCAAAATATGGGGACAAACATATTATTATTATTATTATTTGAGCCAAGTCACTAACCGCGTTAGTTAGGGTTTTATTAATAGTTTAGGCACGTTTTTTTTTTTTTTTTTTGGGTGGCAAAGCATAAAGAAAATCTTTTATTTCTTCAATTATGTGAGTGTAAAAATAATAAATTTTCCTCTATAATAATCTAATCTACGTATTGATACTAATAAATTTCAATATTTATTTTGTGCAGCTATATTTTTTCAAATGTATAGACCACTAAACCTAATTATGTTGATGATTGTGAATTTGTGAGGATAAGGAGATAAGAGGTAGCCCGAGTGGTTAAAGTTTCACTTCTAGTTTGCTGTGATCCTGGAATTGATTCTCATTCCTCGTATTAATGGATCCCAAACACAAATTATATATATATATATGTAAATGATTGTGTATACTGTCAAAAATGAAAGATTAGCATTAATATGGAGTGGGTGAAGCTTTTTTTTTCTTTAATCTGCCCTAATTATGTGTAATCTACCCGGTGGATATATATAGCAATACTTTTTGAATTACTGACATAAATGAGAGAATTACATGGTGTAGCAATGCTCAATTATTTACACCTTATTTGTTGTAATCACTTCTAAACATTGGCACTCTTAGTAGGAGCTTTACCTATTAGCATCAAAATGCTTGAAATGTTGAACAACATACGTACACTCCACCGTAAAAAGCAAATACAATTTCAAAGTATAGTCAATTGAGTAATGATATACATATAGCTACCTAATCCTGAACGTAAGACGAAGTCAATTGATGAAATCATGGGGATTAGAGCTTAGCGGACCAGAAGATTGATTGCATTTTTCTTGTCTTGAAAACATACATCTAATATTACTGACTTGAATTTAAATTAATTTATTGACTTGAAAATATGCAAATTGAAATGATAAAATTCTAACTTGAAAAATGCCTATTGTGACTTGAAAATGCATATTTCTGATATGAAAAAATAGTATAATTACAAATTTGCCCTCATCTGGACTAGCTGACAGCTAGATATATACTTTCTCTATTCAATTCGTGATAAAAAATTGCAATTATTAATTACATAGTATAAAACAATTTCATTAGATAAGACTATTAAGTAGCTCGACAAAAGTAAATATTAATTGCTTTAAAAAAAAAGTAAATATTAATTAAATAAATATATTTTTCTAAAAATTAAAATAATAAGTGGTCTAACATAATAATGCAGTAAGACCTTTTCCGTACTATTTTTTGGTGCTAACTATGCTTATCCAAATCATGTTTTGAGACACATTTTCATGCTATTTATTCACATTTTAGGCCAACAGAACATGCTCTTCACAATACAGCTTAGTCATTTGGTACTTAGTGTTGCCTCCCAAAAGCATTATCCAAGTTCAAGCCTTGTCATTTGGTAGTTAGTGTTGCATCACATTACGGGACTGTTTTAGAGTACGTACATCACATTGTTACAAATAAGACCTCAACAAAGATATACTATAGAAAAGAATACAAAAATCTTTAAATCTACTGTTGCGACTAGTAGGTAATAATGCATATGCAACTAAAGAACAATATTACATAGTACATCAAATCTCATAGCTAATTCTATGCCAGCAACTAATTTCACTATCTGCAACAAAGTCCAGAATACTCTCTAATCGTAGCTGGAAAGCCCTAAATTAAATAGACATAATGAAACTGCACACTGGATTGTAGCTAGTGCCTGCTAAAGCAAAGTGTTCTAACATTGTAAATTCAGAAGTCTACATTATCAAAATATTGAGAATGTGGAGATTACGAGCAAACTGTTTAGGCAAAGATCACTTAGAAGAACAGATACAGACACATACGAAAATTTTAACAATATCTTCCAAGGGCACCCCAATACAATATCATCAACTATATCTATACAAGATCACAAGAAGCTTATTGTCCTAGAACAGCATGACCACTTAACACCTAATTAAGAAAAAGGACAAAGAATAATAGAGTTGAAATTGTGGGGAATCCGCTACACATCTCACGTTCACAAGAACTTATCTATGCTGTTGGTTAAGGTAGATTTTGGGACAGCCCCGATAATTGCTTCTTTTTTCTCGCCATTCTTGAAGATTATAACAGTGGGAATGCTTCGAACTCCATAATCAGAAGCAATTGTGGGACTTTCATCGGTGTTCACTTTGAAAACCTTGAGTTTCCCAGCAAGCTCCTTAGATAGCTCATCAATTACAGGTTGAACTATTCGACAAGGCCCACACCATGGAGCCCAGAACTCAACCATAACAGGCAAATCTGATTCCAAAACGAGGGATTTCCATGTTTCATCATTCACAGAAGGCACTGTCCAACCAAAAGCAATTATAATTCAAATTGATGAATCAACAAACATCCCAAGCAAAAAAAAAAAGGAAAAAATTGTCGGTTACCACCTTTTACAAACAATTTTTTGTCACTTACCACCTTTTAAAAAAAAAATTTGTCAATCAAGACCTCAAGTCACTTTTTTCTGGTTTGACTGCCAGATTATTGCTTTGACTCCCTATATGCACTCTCATGTATTTCCCTCCTAATTTATCCTCTTTTTTCACTCCAATTTCTAATCTACTTATTCAAATCCTATCCTATTCTCTTATCAATGTAACCCTAAACCCTAAAATCATCAATCTTCAAAGTTTTTGTTCTTCAAATTAACCCAAAATTGTTCTCCTTGCTCAAGTTGCGCATAAGGATGACGCGCCTCCACCACCTCCTCCCCCATCATGCTCCTCCGATTACTCCTCTTAACCACTGCGACGGTCCGGGGATGAAGACGACACCGCACAATAACGATAACAATAACCGCGATCTTAACGGTAACGACCAAAACAATGACGATAATGATGAGGAGGAAGAAAAAGAAGATGACGATGATGAAGTAAGGAGTGTTGAGATCGAAGGACATACTGACGAAGAAGATATGATGAGTTTCATGATGATGAAAGTGATTGATTCCCAATGGTGTTTTGTGATTGTACAGTTTAAGTGAAAAATAAGAAGTTTAGTGTTATTGGGGTATGACATAAGGAGAAGTTTAAAAATAGGAGTGTAGTTATAGAAAAAAAAACACTTATAACACCTTTTACTAACGAAGTCAAAGCAATAATCCGATAGTTAAACCGGAAAACTGACTTGAGGTCTTGTTGACAAAAAAATTCTTTTAAAAAGGTGGTAGGTGACAAATTTTTTTTTTTTTTTTAAAGGTGGTAAGTGACAAATAATTATGTATAAAAGGTGGTAATTTACAATTTTTCCACAAAAAAAAAAGCATTGTTAACACATTTTCTTTTAGTTGGATAATTAAGCATGTGATGGATAGCCTCACAAGATAGTCAAAGCTATATATTCAAATCTCAAGTAATTAAGGTGCCTGGCTCAAACTATATAGGCTACAAGAGAGTCAGACAATGTACTGTTGTTCAACTCAATAAAACAAAAGAAATCGAAAACCATAGTTCACCACCTAATGTGTTGCAGTTTTGTACTTTTGATGTGAGGAAACCATAGCAACGTTGCATATAATGGAAGAATATGAATAACGATATGAAACATCTATTAATGAATTTTGTTTGCAAAAACACGCCAACAGTCCACATAACCTCAACTAAAATGTTCCCAAAAAAGAGGGCAATCCAGAATCTAAATTTCAATTAATTCAGTAACACAGTTGATGCTTTCTTGTGACTTTTACTTTGGCCAATTTTCGGAATAAACAACATACCATCCAAGCCAGTGACTTATGAATTGTGTACCGATAACTGATTACATCATTCAAAGAATTAAACAATCAAGGGAAAGTACTACCAGTAACAAGTTACGGTCACACTAGAATTTAACAAAGAGCATTACACCACTGCGCCATGTGTAAGCGGATAAACAATATAAATCACCTTCATCAACTGATTAGCATAAAAGGATTAATAGTCTGTAAAGGCTAAGCTTATATTCTACTCAGCTTTTGGGCAGCACAAGCAAGCCTTCATTTTTCTACCTTATGTGATCGTATTGACTCACCTAGGCTTTTCTCCCTAAAATTAATTTAAAGAGACAGGAAAAACAGGAAAAAAGAAAAAGAAAGAGGGGCTTGAATCAATCTAGATGGATCAGCAAGGCAGAAGTCAACAAAACTTACCAGTCCTAAATATTCCTTGGCAGTAGGCAAGAGTAATGTATCCAAAATATGAACCAAGACCTACATCTACTTACATGACATAAAGATATGATTATGAACTTAACATCAATATGACATCGGGGCCGGATTCAGGTACATAACCAAGTGTCACACAAATAAAGCTAAATATTTTGACACAGAGACCTATCCTAGTGTTCGACATAAATTCAGGGTCACAACAAATTTCTAACCATAGGTCGCCTACTATTTGTTAATATTAATATTTAGGTCTCGCTTGGATACTGGCTTTTTAAAGAGCTTTTAGCCGCTAGCTGAAATTTTTGGTCAAACAGCCAAAATATTTGTTTGGACATTGGCTTTTTCATCTAGCTTTGAAGCCAGATTACGAATAGCAAATTACCAGCTTATGGCTTTTGGCTGCTCAAATAGCAAATTACGAATCTACCCTTAACAAATTCATTAATTTACAACTCAAACCCCAATCAAATCAACAGGCCAGCACCACCATATCTACCCACCACTAAAACACCACCCAACCCACAAACCACCACCCAACACTCACACGTATCACCAAAGCACCAACAACCACCGAAATGAAACCCTCACTCACACTTGTTGCACGTTAACCTTTCCATCACACACTCACACCAAACCCCACCACACACGCCGCCGGCGTCATCAAGGTTCTCATCCGTGGATTGAGGGTACAAGGAATAGGGCTGAACAGAGAATGGTCTGGACCATACCAAACCGCGGACCAAACCATATTTCTGCGGTTTGGTCTGGTTTGCGGTCCAAAATTTATGGTTTGGTTTTTTTAAGCTAGACAGTAATTTTTGCGGCCTTGTCTGGTTTTTTATTTTTTTTAGACCAGACCAGACCGTAATCCGTAAATAGTTATGGTTTGCGGTTTTAGACCGTAAACCATAAACCGCATAAACCTTTTAAATTTGTAACTCTGTATGGTTTTCCATTTTATGATTGATTGATGGATGTTATATTGTCATTTTCTGTTGTGGACTTGCACTTGGTTGTATAGGTAAACTTATCGTTTGTTGTATATTAGCATTTCGCTCTTATAAATTTATGCTTCATAAAATCTTTTAGGAATTGTGGTTTAACCGCAAACCGCACTAGACCAGACCGTTTAAAAATTGTGGTCTCATCTGGTCTGAAAAACACCTAAATTGCAATGTTGCGGTCTTGTCTAGACCTCATACCGCACCAGACCGGACCGTGTACACCCCTAACAACAAAGGTAGTACAAATGGTAGGGCTTCGAACATTTGTTGAGATCAATTGACAATGACTATTATCATTGCTACATATATTATTAATCTTATGATTTTAATTTGATTGTAGTGATGAGTTGGTGACCGATGAGAGAAGGGAGGTGAGTGATTTAGTTTTTTTTGTTTTATGTTTAATCGGCATTTTTTGGCGAAAAAAGGAGACCAAAAGGTTGAGAGCGAATGACTTTCAAAGGCCAGTTAGTTTAGACTAGTAAGTCACAATTTTGTGCGTGATAATACATTAATAGTGTTAATAGTCTACTAATAAAAATAGATAGTTATAAATATTAAGGATAATAAATCATTATTATCAAAGGTCATTTTGGTCAATTTTACAATATTAAAGCCAATAGCCAAATTTACCAAACATGTTTATAAAACCAGCCACTGAAAACATACATTCAAACAAGCCACAGAAAGTCAAACAAGCCAACATAAAGCCTTCCCTTAGATTTAAATTTATGCGGTCCTAGAATCTAGACAGTTGATTTGCTAGGAAAGGATTTCATACCACTGTCCAAGTGTTTCATACAAATACTTCCTCCACTCCCTTTTACTCACAACACGCCACCTTGGCACACATTTTAAGGAAGAAATTTAAAGGCTTAAGTGAGCAAATTAATCGGATTAATTATAAAACCAGTAACTTAAAGTTTACCTTTTGCTTGTGTTAAAATTATTTCGATTCATTTGCTCATTTACACCTTCAAATCTCAACATTAAAATGCGTACTTGGAGAAAGAAAGAGACAGAGAGAATTACAACAGTCAAACTCTCATATCACTCGCATAATGTGTTTTAAATACTTCCTCCATTTTTTTAATAGCATTTTCCATGTTAGGAAATTTCCTTTTAAATGAAACAAACTTTATTTTCTGTATTGGGTATTTTTTTATACATAATTTTACCTCATTACTCCTAATTAAACAAATAAAACATGATTACCACACCACATAATTAATCAAATTAGAAACCAAAAATTTATTCAATTAAATTACTAACCACCATAACTAATTAGTCACTAACCCAATTCGACACCATCCAACAAAACCTCTAACCACCACCACTTTCTTCATTCAAATCACCATCATATCCTTTAACACTACCACAGCTAAACAGCAACAAGCCTCCTTTCACAGTGGCTTCCTCCTTTCCTTCGCTGCTGCAATGGCAATGGAGTTTTGACTAGGGATTTCAGGAGACAGGTGGGGGCATGGGTGGGTATGAGGTTTCAAACTTTCGACATGACAGGTGGTAATGGGTTGTTATGGAGTTTCTATTTGGGGTTGGGGGGAGGGGGGAATGGGGTTTCAAATTGGGTTTTGTGGGCCTTTGGGTTGGTAGTGGTCGCTGGTATGGATATTTGGATGGAGTTGCAGGTCTTGGGATTTTGGGTGGACGACGGTAGCAAGTTTGGGTTTTGGGTGGTGATAGTATTAAGATGTTTAAGTTTGTCACCTAATTACACACTAATCTATTTAAAACTTTTGTCTAGGAGTCTGTGTCTCCTAGTTTGTTGCGATAAAGTACATGCGTGTCTTTTCCCATTTCCATGCATCTCATTATATCACATTCTGACTCCAAAATTCATATGTTATCCCAAAGCCTTCATGGCGGCCTCATACCACAAATACTTAACAACGAGCCCAATCAAATAGGACACGTCTTCAATGGTGAAAGGGAACTACTTAACAAGAGCAAGTACCAATTAGATGACACCACAACAAAATTACTTGGACAAAAATGCATAAGCATAATGTGAGAACCATATCTCCATAATCTTTATGAGAGAATCACAAAAAAAAAAAAAAAACCTATATTAAATCTTGCTAATCAACCCCTCCAAGGAATCAAACTTCTAACTTATGAGGCCAAAAAATTACTTTTACTTTTTCAATAGAAAAATTTGTATTTTGCTACCTTATGTTTCTCACTTTTAAAAAATTACCACCTGATGATATTTTTTATTTATTTTACCACCTTATGTTTCACAAAACCCAACAAATGACCGCCTTAGTTCAATATACGACAGATTCCATTACTTTTCTTCTGTTTTGAGACCCATTATTCCGTTTTGGCAATTTTTAAGCAACATCTTCATCTTCCATCATCATCCATCCTTAATCTATCCTCAATCATCATCTTCATCACCTAAAGCTATCCTCCATCATCTTCACGTTTCGGATCTTCATCTCTAACCCCAACAATGCCCTGTTCAATCACCCTAAAACTCACCACCATAGGTCCAAAACCCAAATTCTCGGCTATAACCACCAACGCACCCCAAAATAGTTACCACCACAAGCCAAAACCACAATTGATACCCAAAGTGAAGCACTTGAAGCCCTAATTGAACAACACTTGGAGGAGATAACCTTTCATTAATCATTTAATTTCCACCATTATTAATCAAACAATATGAAATATTGATCCCACAACATTATCTAACACAGCTATAGAAGAAAAATCTCATTAATTTGAGCAAATAACAGAAACAAAAGTTGACAAAGACGATTACAATAATTAACTACACGGGCAATATCATTTAGCTAATAAAAAAATTGTTCATCTGCTCAAACAAAACCCCAAACTTACTAATTGTCAAAAAAAAAAAACCAAATACGTTCCAATCGACTTACTCCGTCATGGAAAACCAATTTTCAGAATCACATTAATAACAGATTAAGAGGATGAAAATGCACCATTATCCAAATAGAGGTTTTAACTCGTCAAGAAGTCCTTAAAAGACAAATGTATCAATTGAAGTGAATTTTAAGTGTTACGGAGCCTATTACTAGTTGTTAATGGAGGGCGAGAAAGGAAGTTCGTATACCAGGCCTATAAACAGAAGAAAATTAATGGTGTCCATTATATCCTGAACTAAGGTGGTGATTTGTTGGATTTTTAAACAAAAGGTGGTAAAATAATAATAAAAAAAATAATAATTCATAAGGTGGTAATTTTTAAAAAATGACAAACATAAGGTGGTAAATACAAATTATTCTTTCCAATAAGGTCAAAAGCTTTGGTTCTCCATGATTTACTTTTGCTCGGCATACACTCAGTAAAGCTGATCCTAGAAATATCAATTAGCTCATCATTTTTTTCAAAGCCATAGATTCACACCATGTTTCTCGAAATTCTACCCATCACCCTAAACAAGAAAAATACATGAAGGTCCAAACATGAAAACTCGTTGCATCCTCAAGCATCCAGCCTATTTTGCACAACAACAAAAGCAAGCCCTCATCAATTTTCCTTTGCAACTACCAAAGAATATTATTGGTGTTAATGTTACAAGATTAGAAGTGCATGTGACACGTGCACAACTACACGCAATACATAAAGAATTATAGATTACGAAGAAATCATTTAATTTTTACATTAAGGGTCTGTTTGGTATGCTATAAAACATTTCCCCGAAAACATTTTACATTGTTTGGTTGAAGTAAAATGTTGAAATATGAAACTTCGGGTGGAAAATGATTTTCAGTTCAACCAAACAATGGAAAATGCTTCATATGGAAAATCATTTTACATGCAACCAAATAATGAAAAATCTTCATGAAAAATGAGTTTTCCAATGTAAAATTTCACCTAAAAAGTTTTCCACCCTAATGGAACCTAAGAGAGAAAACATAATAACAAGTAATATAATCCGTATAAATAAAAGGAAAAATTAATGAGAATAATCCCACCTTTGACAGTTTCTCTCATTTGAATCCCATCTTTCATTTATCTAGTTATAATCCTACCTTTTGTTTGTCCGGTTAACCTGTGACTTGATGAGCTGATCATAAAGCAATTATAAATTTCTTTTTTTAATGATTATTAAAGCTTTATTCAAATAGTTTACATCATCGCTCCACCACCTCCACTATTATGCAACCTCCCGCCTACTCCTCCTCACTGTCACTTTCTCATACACCACCCTTTCTCCCACACCACCCATGCACCTACATCCCAGTTCCCAGTTCCCACCCTCCACCACAGACAATTCAGCTTGCAACGAAGAGCGATAGTGAAAAAGTAGATAACATAAAATAGAATCAAAAACACAATTCACAAACTCAAATTACAACACGCATTACACGACAGAGCAAAACAAGTAATCAATGGGATTTGAGCAGAAATTTATGGCTTAGTAGAATATTACTCCGTAGTGAGTTGTATCAGGGTTGATCTGGGTTATTATGGTTTGTTCGTGATTTGATTTGACGTGGTCTTGGGTAGTCGTATGTTGATTTGGGTGATTATGGGTGGTTGTTGGTTGATTTGGGGTGATGCTAGAGTTGGTGGTTTAGGTGATTCTTGGTTGATTAGGGGTGGCGGAAGTGTTAGTAATGATGAGTTAACATGATTTGAGTGGGGGGTGAAGTGCACTAATGGGGTATTTTGTTAATAAGTACGAGTGTAGTGGTGGACCTCGATGCAGTGGTGGAGGCGGTGTGTAGAAGGTTTAATAAAATTATTGATTAATGCAATTACAGTTTTAAACAAAATAAATAAATTTGAACAAATAACATTGTGACACGTGTTTTACTTACTGAAACTACAGGTCACCTACTTATTCAAACAGGTTAGAGACCAAAATGAGAAGACAATGATAAAAGTGGACTATAACTAGATAAATGAAAGGTGGGACTAAAATGAGCGAAACGATTAAAGATGGGTTATTCTTATAAATTTTTCCTAAAAACAATTGTGATTTTAGAATTAGTTTTTATTTTTGCAATTAAAAAATGATAATTTTGAGTTAGTTATTTGAGTATTATATGAGTATACGAATATTTTTTACTTAAAGTAATTTTCTTTTTTATTTTAATAAGTAAGGTGGTCAAAAGAAATTTATACCAAATACACCTCTTTGAAGTATATTACATAGATGCAGCAAATCTGATAAATAACCAGCCTATACAAGGCGGCTTTTCAGCTTTGAATCATGATTACATCGGGAAGAAAGTGGTAATTAACTATTATTGTTTTTTACAAAAAGTTGTGCTAGAAGTCCTAGAACACTAATCATACATACATATGATATCAATCATTTGCTCCATTTATCAGATGCGTCACACAAGACACAATAAAATTCACTCGAAAATTTAGAAACTAAACTAGAAAAGTAACACGTATTTCTGGATTTTTTATTTTATTTGTAATATAATTAACTTTGATCCAGACTAACCACAATCAAAGGATCTTACAATACTAAGAAACACCACTTAAGTTTGTAATACTCACAATTCACTCGAGCACACACAAGAAAATTGCAAGATTTTGGACTCACCAAGGAGTTACACTAATTGTGATATTATTGATTGTATAAAAGATAATTTAAAACAACGAAACTATGGGGCTATTTATAGTACCTTAATTCTACTACCCTAGGTAAGATATGAGCTAATCCTAGACCTTTAGATAATCCCTAAACCAGTAGGGATATCCCTAAAATTATTATCAAAACTAGGAAAACAAAAATAACAGTTCTATCCAAACTAAGAAAACAAAAATTACAATTCTATCCAAACTAGGAAAACGAAAATAATAATTTCCTAGCTCTCCAAGGAAATCTGTCAATCTTCATGTAAGACAAGATAAGACACAAATTCAAAGGATTTCTTTCCTCCAAATTCATACTTATCTAGCATCAATTCCATCGGTGCACCCATATTATCCGTAATCTCATCAATATCAATTCATTTAATTTAATCTTGTTCGAACAACATCCTTGTCCCTACCCAATCGCGGATGAAGGTTGCCTCAAATTTGAAATAATTCCCTGTAGTGGCATTCTTCTCAATTGAATGAAGTTTTTCTGTAAGCAGGTATCTAATCAAATCACAGCAACATATTTTCTACCCAAACACATCAATTCATGAGTTCATAACCTTCAAGGCTTCAACCATAGATTTTAGTTACCACAACTTTAGATCAACTGTATCCAAATATTTATCGAAACTCAAAAACATATCAGCCTATTAAAATCAGTATCGATCACAATTCACAACATTCAAAACAACCAACATATTATTCAAAGATCAATAAGTATTCCTCCAAATCAATATAGTTCTCCTCCTCTCTAATCTTGCCATGAAAAGTGCATGTAAATATTGGTTTCATCGATACTTTTACTTTTGTATAACAATAACAACCCAATTTTTCTAGAGTAAATAACGACAACCTCATCCCTGATTTCCATCAATTTACTGTTATAATTTACAGTCAAACCTGAATTTCAGACCAAATTAAAGCAATTAATCATTGCCACATTCCCTAAAAACCCTAGTCAACAGTTTCCAATGAAAAGCCCTGAATGAAATCACACTTCTAAGTCATGGTGCCCAAATTTATCATTGCTTTTTCCATAAGGCAGAAAACTTCAATTCTCCATGTCCTAATTTTACCAAGTACATATTAAGGGCCAAGCAATGAGCACTAGTTGCACTTTTAAGTATCCAAACCATTTTGAATAATAGCAAAGCAAGCCATCATAGTTTTTCTTTCGCAATTAACAAAGAACCTTTCCTTGAAGTGAGTTGTTGACTTGGTGTTACAATTATAGTATATCTAGTATAAATTTCCAATAGCAAAGATAACTTGAATTATTATAACCTATACAAGAAAACTTTTAAGCTACAAACTATGAAAAAGAAATTCATGCCTTAAAATATCTAAAGTCAAATAAGGAAGGCAAAAGTAATGTTTTTCCAAAAATTGAATTGACAGTGGTAATCATACATAAAATATTTCCATTCATCCAAATCAATCTGGTTTGACCAGCCTAACCCCAAATGAGGGTTTTCTTAAACTAGAAACAATTTTCTAAGCCCTTAAGAGGGCATTCTTCTCAAATGACTAAAACATGATCATAACCAAAAACCTAATCACACAAACACTGCTACTAAAGCATAATTACACCCGAACAAATTAGATCAAAACCTTCAGCTTCAGATTTACATGACCACAAATATACCCCAATAGATCATTCTCCTTCAAACAATCATCAAAATTCATAATCCCAAATTTTATCTTAAAACATACACAATTCTAATATGCTATCCTTTAGCTAATGAAATGATTCCATCCAAAACAATTAAAAAAATTCTTTAAATATCCATAAACGTTCCTCCAACTCAACATAGTCCTTCCCCTCTCTAATCTTGCCATGAAAAAACACATTATTGAATCAGCCACCAATTTACTATTACTATAAGAAGGCAAAGAACCAAAAGCAAACCACTATAACCAATTGCTAATCAATCCTTACAAGGAATCAAACGTCTAAATTATGGTGTCAAAAATTACTTTTACGTTTCCCATAAGGTCAAAAGTTTCAAATCTCAATGTTTGACTTTTCCATGGCGACTTAATAAAGCTGATGCTAGAAAATTAATTCAGCTCATCATTTTTACAAAGCCACACGTCCAGAAATTCAACCCACCCCTTAAACAAGAAAAAGAAATAAAGGTCCAAACATTGAGAACTCATTGCATTCTCAAGCACCCATTCAACAAAAGCAAGCCCCATCGATTTTCCTTTGCAACTACCAACAAATATTTTCCAAGATGAGTGTTGGTGTCGATTTTAGAACACATCTAATGAAGTCCCAACCTTTAATGGACAACTATTCAGCTTTGAATCATGATTACATCGGGAAGAAGGTGGTAATTAACTTATATTCTACTCTACAAAAGTTTGTACTAGAAGTCCTAGAGCGTTAATCATACATACATAAGATATCAATCATTTGCTCCATTTATCAATCCATCAAATAAAATCTTGTTCAACTTACATCCCAATCCCTAACTAACTGTGGATAAAGGTCTTTTCAAAATTGAAACAATTCCATGCAATGGCATTCTTCTCAAATGAGTAGAATAGTATTTTGTAAGCAAAAACCTAATCACAGAAATATATTTTTCTACCCAACCACATCAATAACCAATCAACTAAGACTTCAATAACCAAAACTATACACCAATTGCATCCAAATATTCATCAAAACTTAAAACACAAATCAACCTTTTAAATTTCAATCTCTAACTACATGCATTATTATCAATGAGATGACTTCCTCCAAAGCAAGCAACATACTATTCGAAGATCACTAAATATTCCTCCAACACAATATAGTTCACCTCCTAATCTTGCCATGAAAAGCACATGCAAATATTGGTATCATTGACAGTTTTACAATTGTACAATAACCCAAAATTTCGAGAATAAATAAAAACAACCTCATTTCTGATTTTCCTTCCAACACTATTAAATAAAAACAAGCTCAATCCTGATTTGCCTTCCCTAAAAAAGAATATGACCAACATCAGTAAGACCAAAATTTCAAACCAAATTAAAGCAATTAACTATCGCCAAATTCCCTCAAAACCCTAGTCCACGGTTTCCAACAAAAAGCCCCAAATCAAATCACACTAGTCATGGTGCCTGAATTTGTTGTGTACTTTTGCTATATTGCAAAAAGCTTCAATTCTCCACGTACTAATTTTACCTAATATACTCACTAAAGCTGATTCTAGAAATATAATACTCCCCCAAAAAACAAACAAAAAATAAAGGCCCTAGCAATGACCACATGTTGCATTTTTTAGTATCCAAAACTCTTCGCATAATAGCAAAGCAAGCTATCCCAAATTTTCTTAGCAACTAACAAAGAATCCTTTCCAAGAGGTATCTTGTTAACTTGGTGTTACTATTATTGAACATCTATGCCTCACTAATCCTATAAAATTACAGAGGGAAAAATATAGTAGCTATCATTTGTCCTCAACCCCAAATGAGGGTTGTCTCAAGCTAAAAACAATTTTCTAAGCCTAAATGGGCTTAAAAATTACTAAAACATAATCTAAACCAAAAACTTAACCACAAAAACACATTTTCTACTAAAGAAGAATTACACCAAGCAATTCAATTCAAAATCTTTAGCTTCCATTCACCTCCAAATAATCATCAAAGTTCGTAATCCCAAATTCCATCTCAAACCATTCACAACAACCAAAACATTCTTCAAAGTCCACCAATTCGACATAATTCTTCTCCTCTCTAATCTTGTCATCACTTTACTATTTTACCGTAAGAAGACGACAAAAAACAACAACAACAACAATAATAACCTAGTCCTTGCTTTTCCATCTACAACAAACCTTTATCAGCAAAACATAATTCTTCTCGTCATACAGTAAGAAGACGAACAACAACAACAACCTAGTCCTTGATTTTCCATCTATGATCAACTTTTATCAGCAATCGCAATCAACATACAGTTATGGAGAAGTATTACAGTAATGAATAATTCCAGTAAAATCCAAAATTCAAACTAATATCAAGAATACTTCATCGCTAAATATCAAAAAAATAAAATAAATAAACAAATAAATAAAACTAACTGTTTCTAGCGAAAAGCATCAAAATGTCTGAAGACAACAACATATATGCAAGAAAACTCCATAACCAAGCAAACAAAAACGAAAACCCTAACAAAATAAAAAAAAAAGCAAAAATGGAGTAAGAAATTGACGAATGCATACATTGAAAAGCAGTGTCAGGATTTTCGCAGACGATTTTAGCAGAGCAACGAAGGATCTTGGCGCGTAAAGTCACCGATCGAACAGCGCGAGTAGAGGTAGCAGCTTTCAAGCCTTTGAATTCAGGCAAATTGAGTGAGAATGAAAGAGAAGATTGCGAAGAAGATGAAGATGAAGCAGTGGAAAATGGAGAAGAAGAAGAGGAGAAAGGTGAAGTGCGAGGAATGGTGAGAGATTGGAGAGTGATCGCCATGAAAAGTGGAGGAGAGAGAAAGTTGTAACAGTTTTTAGTACAAATGGAGGAAAATGAGAGAGAGAGATCTGTGAGAGTGGAATGAAAGAGAGTGGTTTGTTGGTGTTTAGTGGGTTTTGGAGTTTGGTTGTTATATTTGGATTTTGGATTATGGGAAAATTTGGAAATACTTTGAAAGTTTTTTTTTTTTTGGTTTTGAAAATAATATTTTTTTTTATCAAAATTTTCGATAATTATAGAGGAAATTATGAAAAAAATCTCTAAGATAAATTAATTAAATTAACCTTATCATGATGTTATTGACATGAAACTCATTTATTGAGACTTGAAATATATACTTGTGACTTGATTTAAAAAAAGAAAAAAAAATTGCGATTTGAAACTTATGTGTTGTGACTTGATTAAAAATTGACTTGAAAAGTGTATGGTGTGAATTGAAACTCAACAGCAGTGACTTTAAGATAAAATTATCTAAATTAATCTTGGGGATGTTTTTTCAAACACTCTCTATGTTATTGTAAAATTATCTTAATTTTGCACTTTTATCCACCTATATTTAACACAATCACTAGTCTATTACTACCATTCCTAAAATAATAATAATAATAATAATAATAATAATAATAATAAATACTATAGTACTATACTACCATTACACAACCATCACATATATATCTAAACCATATAGACTAGTGAACACCCTTTTGACCACCCAAAATCTCTAATTTTAAACCCCAAAACCTACAACTCTTAACTCCAAAGTTTGAAAACCCAAATTCGAAAAAAAGTTAAAAATTAAAAAACCCTAAATCAACTACCCACGAAGGGCACGAACAACCTCTATTAGAGGCGAAAAAACAAATTATAAAACCACCCACATATCCTAAATTAAACTCATTTTGCTTTTGTGTGAATTGATAGCAATAGATAGAGAAAGTGATTGTCATGAGGAGACATTAAGAGGAAAATATGGAGATAGATTTAGTGGTGAAATTGTAATATTCACTGATGGAAGCAGTGTATATGTAGAGGAAGTATATACCATCATCTGCTGCATATACAAATTAAGCATATATCAAATTATATAGTGCATATTATCAATTTTGAAAATGTCGAGTGCACTGAATTTAGGCAAAAATCGCAGCATAGAAGGCGATATAAGCAAAAAATAGTATGTATCTACTATAGGTTTATCACTATTCACTACTCATATAATGTAGGTGGGTAAAGGTTTTAATTGAGAGTGTATAAAGATAATTTCATAATAATTATAGAGGCAATGCAACAAGTGAAGACTCCAAATCTGTCAACAACAACAACAAAAAAAAAACCTAAAAATGTCATGTTTAAAAAACAAACACCTTCAACTTTGAAAATTTAATATAAAACCTAAAATTTGCAAATCGGCACATGATATCGATTTTTGTCAAAATATTCGTCACTAGGGAAAATGAGTAGACTGAAGAGAACAAGGTCTCAATCACGGAAGCCAATTGATTACCTACTGGGATGCTAAGTGATCATGGTCATAGAATTTCGTTATGCAAAACATTTACTGTATGATGCAATAAGCAAATTGGACCAAACTTTGAGCAACTATATTTACTACCCAACTCTAGAAAAGAGTGGGCTTCCACGACCTAAAAATCAGTCGGCAAACAACAGGCAATCTCTAGTTCATTACTCATTAGGTGTTTAGAGCTAGACCGTTTACAAAGGATATATGCTTACGAGTTTATGAATCCATAGTTTCAATTTAAGATCACACTCTAGGCTCTAGCAGTAACAAACAAAATCCAATAAAACTTTCATTAAGGTGTAGACGTTTCAAAAAGAAATAATGCAATGCATCAACTGAAGGTAGCTTCAAATCATGGACAGAATACATAAAGACATACATGGCATCAGGGAAGGAGTTCACAAAATATATACTGTATAATAAAGTAAATAAATAATTAATAAATCGAGAATATACTTATCACCAATTCAATGAAATCAAAATGTACACCTATCGTTTAACTTATATATTGCTTTGAGCATAGAGGTGGAAGCAATTCAAGATGAAAGCTAATAAAACGCTATAGCAAAAGCAATGCACGAACAAGAGGGTACATTCTTCCCTTTGGTCCATCTAAACCAGAAGGTAAAGCCAGCAATATAAACTTATAAACCTCACTAAGTCACACTTAGAGCCGTCTGTACTTTAGTGGAATATTCTGTAGTGAAGCTAGGATAGGTTTTTCTCACGCATATATCTTTCTATCTTTTCTACATCTTCAGGGACATCAACTCCATGAGCCTCATGCTCCACCTTTATAACCTGAAGATTTGTGAAAGCAAAGATTGAAATATAAGTTGAAACACAAATTGTAGCTAAATTTGTCAGCAAACAATTGAACAACAGCTGCCTTGTATATAAACTCTTACGATATTGCACGAATGTTTTATGTTTATGACTATAGGAATTAGGAAGCAATGTTTAAGACTATATAATGGATATCATAACATGATGAAGCCCAACTAGGCAACTACCTTCAGTTTATATCCATTTTCAAGAACTTTGAGCTGTTCCAGGTCTTCTTCAAGCTGCAATGGGGTAGGTGGCAGGTTCGGATATATTTTAAGGAATTCAGCATCATAACTCTGTAATAACACAGAGAAATGATCAGGATTACTCCGTAGAATTCATAGTTCTCCAAAAAGCAATATCATAATAAAATTTCACTGCTATACCTGGATACCAAGATGAAGGAAATAGGGGAATTCTGGATTGACCTTCCCTGATCTGGTGGATTAAGCACATGAGGAGTGTATTAATAAAGCAGGATACAGATAATGTATCGAGACGAAGGAACAAAAGAATAGACGTGATAATTAACTTGTTATATGGGATGAGTCCTCTGGAGAAGTAGATAGCATAACCGAGATTATCAACAACGCATTTCACACGGTTAGTATCAAAAGCGTCACCAGGTTTTAACGGTGTGACAGCCGTGCTGAAGACAGCATCTGGAGCATACTGCAAGAATTGGAATATAACATATAAGATGCACATGCAAACATAAGTGTGAACTCCATTGCTTGGCTAAAGAGAGCATACAGATCAGATTTACAGTGTGTCAGGTGCCAGAAAATACAGGATCATATGAGCCAAATAGACTAAAAAGAAGATAAAATTCTGTGGCACAGTGCACAACAATAATGCAATCAGCAACATACAGCTTTACCCAAAAAAAAATCAACTATTTACACCTCTCAGATACTCCCTTAAACAGAAAAGATAGTCTCATTGTTACATGCATGGCTCTCAGATACTCCCTCAAACAGAAAAGATAGTCTCATTTTTACATGCATGCAGCAAAAGCTTTTGACGCATGGCAACATAACATAATTAAGGTGGTTGTCGGTATAGTAGCAAAATGGGCATTCGAGCTAATTCCAAATGAAAGTGAATATGAACTACAATTGCAATGAGTATACGATTTACCAAAATGCCTAAGAGATTAGTAGCTAATTTGGGGATGAAGTGGTTAATTTTTGAGTAAATGATAGACAAACTAATGACAAGTGAAGAATACAAAGCGAAGATAAGGGCACAAGAAATACTTTAAATTGAAACAATAGTGGCTAAGATGGACAAATTCCCCCAAGATAGAGGACAAACTTAAGGAACTTCAAGGGCCAGATACAAATTCTTTGACTAAGAGGCCAAATATTAAGTAAAGTATCAATTATCACCCAGTTATTCCATTTCCGCTTGGAACATATATATCTCTAATAGTCTAATGGTATGTTGGAAGGATCATGCAGAAAAGGGGAAGTGAGATTCAACTTCCAATTCAAATTCTCCTATCTAAACAAACTGCAGGTACTTCAACAAATCTTCAACCATCACACTGCATATTGCAGAGTTCATAAAAAAATTCAAGTAATACATAAACCATGAAGATGCTTACGGTGGCTATAGGTAAAGCAATCTGGGAATATCTAAAAGTTACCAAGTATATACTTTTTTTCTGTGAAAATTATAAACATGGAAATTTGTCAGCTCAAAGTGACACAATGTGAAGCAACGAGTATAAACATGGAAATTCGTCAAAAGCTCAACCCAACACAATCAATTATATCATTTCTTCTTTAGCTTCATTTCACCTCGACTGTCCTGGTTGAAACTTGACATAACGTTCACAGGCCCACAGGGCTACAGAAATGCTAATACTGTAATCTATTGTACTGCTCTGTACATTTTGGTAGGATCATGCAATTGCAGAATAATATCAAGAGCATGAGTCAAAATATCCATTAGTGGAAAGTAAATGATAAAATGAAATTGATTTATATAACAAACCTGCAGAGCTTTAACTATCCCATCTATTATCTCAGGTTCAATCAAAGGTTCATCCCCTTGAATATTGACAACAATGTCAAACTTCTTATCAAGCTTTTGAAGGGCTTCACTGCAACGCTCAGCTCCTACATTTGTAAGATATAAAAGTCACCCATTAGCAAGTCTCTGTGAAACCAACAGAAATATTTCCCAACCAAAACATAGAAAGACAAGATAAAATAAATACCATTTTGACAAGATTCCGAGGTCATTATTACATCAGCACCAAATCCACGGCAGCATTCTGCAATCTTATTATCATCTGTCGCCACAACTGCACAGGCATAAATTACACTTAAACTCCAAACTACAAGTCCACAATGCAGATATCAGCGTTCATCTTTATCAAAACCTCCAGTTTATTGTAACACTGGGCTACCAACTTTAATCCAAGATGAACCAAAATTCTAAATTCAGGGGACACTAACTGGAGCAAGCACTCCACTAGCTTTTGCAATGTTCTGTTTTGCGCCTATCACTCCACTTACGTCAAACTTCTTATCTTAAAAATTCCTTTGTATTTAAAAGTTAGGATTGATGCCTCAGTAGCGTTTTATATCATATAAACCTTATTTAATAACCCACTGTAAGAAAGATCATGTAGCATTTGATGTATAAAAGTTTACCACTATTTAGCAACTAGAGATCATATTTTTGTTGTAAATTTTAGCTTGATTTATTATTACTATCATGAGTTGAATGATTAGTTGGGCCCTTATAGTCATTGATACTTTTGATCATAATCAAGACATTTATCTTTGCTGTTTAATCAACTTTTTGATGGTTTTTCCATCCACAAATATCACCAAAAACATAGCCACTTTCATCTAATATCGAAGAAAGATCTTACGCTCTTCGAATTTGCATAAAACCGAGTAAGTATTATGGATAAAAAAATCCCACTGCAAAGTACTAACAAGGAGTTAAAAACCATACCAACTTGATCCAACATAGAAGCCATCTTAGCTCTTTCGTATGTCCTCTGTGCAAAAAAAAAAAAAAAAAAAAAAAAAAAAAAAAAAAAAAAAAAAAA
>PYUH01000238.1:2377430-2424637 GCA_016808085.1 Suaeda aralocaspica | reverse complement strand
TTTTGCACAGAGACATACGAAAGAGCTAGATGGCTTCTATGTGGATCAATGGTATGGTTTTTAACTCCTTGTTAGTACTTGGCAGTGGGATTTTTTTATCCATAATACTTACTCGGTTTTATGCAAATTCAAGAGCGTAAGATTTTCTTCGATATTAGATGAAGTGGCTATGTTTTTGGTGATTTTGTGGATGGAAAAACCATCAAAAAGTTGATTAAACAGCAAAGATAAATGTCTTGATTATGATCAAAAGTACAATGACTATAAGGGCCCAACTAATCATCAACTCATGATAGTAATAATAAATCAAGCTAAATTTACAACAAAATATGATCTCTAGTTGCAATAGTGGTAACTTTTATACATCAAATGCTACTGATCTTCTTACAGTGGGTTATTAAATAAGGTTTATATGATATAAAACGCTCTGAGCATCAATCCTAACTTTAAATACAAAGGAATTTTTAAGATAAGAAGTTTGACGTAATGGAGTGATAGGCGCAAAACAGAACATTGCAAAAGCTAGTGGAGTGCTTGCTCCAGTTAGTGTCCCCTGAATTTAGAATTTTGGTTCATCTTGGATTAAAGTTGGTAGCCCAGTGTTACAATAAACTGGAGGTTTTGATAAAATGAACGCTGAATCTGCATTGTGACTTGTAGTTTGAGTTTAAGTGTAATTTATGCCTGTGCAGTTGTGGCGACAGATGATAATAAGATTGCAGAATGCTGCCGTGGATTGGGTGCTGAGTAATAATGACCTCGGATCTTGTCAAATGGTATTTATTTTATCTTGTCTTTCTATGTTTTGGTTGGGAAATATTTCTGTTGGTTTCACAGAGCATTGCTAATGGGTGACTTTATATCTTACAAATGTAGGAGCTGAGCGTTGCAGTGAAGCCCTTCAAAAGCTTGATAAGAAGTTTGCCATTGTTGTCAATATTCAAGGGGATGAACCTTTGATTGAACCTGAGATAATAGTGGGATAGTTAAAGCTCTGCAGGTTTGTTATATAAATCATTTCATTTATCATTTACTTTCCACTAATGGATATTTTGACTCATGCTCTTGATATTATTCTGCATTGCATGATCCTACCAAAATGTACAGAGCAGTACAATAGATTACAGTATTAGCATTTCTGTAGCCCTGTGGCCTGTGAACGTATGTCAAGTTTCACCAGGACAGTCGAGGTGAAATAGCTAAGAAAGAAATGATATAATTGATTGTGTTGGGTTGAGCTTTTGACAGAATTTCCATGTTTTATACTCGTTGCTTCACATTGTGTCACTTTGAGCTGACAAATTTCCATGTTTATAATTTTCACAGAAAAAAAGTATATACTTGGTAACTTTTAGATATTCCCAGATTGCTTTACCTATAGCCACCGTAAGCACTTCCAAAAAAAAAAAAAAAAAAAAGGAACCACAAAAAATATCGTTACCATTACAGTAAACAAAACTGTGATTGCTGCCATTGAATAAAAATAAATCACCACAAAGCAGATTTCAGGAAAAACTTCCAAAAATTCTTTCTTTAAATTCCAATACGAAGCTATCAATCTATATATCAGAAGCTTAACATACTGAATCCATTTTGTTGAAGATTGGGTCTCATATTCTCACAAGGAGTCACAACATTGGGCTCTTGCCTCATATTTTTGGACTATTGTTCTATCAGACAGACACTGTTTTACTGCCCAGTATTTTAGGGCATCACTAGTGACATTAGTCTGTATTGGTGCATACAGCTTCCATAGAGGTTATTAAGTTATTTTGTTTGTTTCTCTCCTAGGTAAGTGTTTGAAATTGATTGGGACAAGTTGATACTATTTTGTCATGTACAGGTTACTAAGGATTTGAGTCTTGTATATAAAAGAGCCCTCAACTTTTACCTATACAGAAATACAATACAACTTTAAACTACTTCATTCACCATAACTGAAATCAGCTTTTCATGATTGTTAGACAATATAAAACCTACTTCACTCAAGCACTCAACATGGTTTCAGAGACAGTTTGGTGAAGGTTGTACAATCTAAAGAACATTATGTTCTTACAAACTTTAAGCGTAAATCAAGAAACATTCTCCCAAATGAAAAAAAACTGGATGTATATCACATATTGGTGAGGTCGATCAGGCTCAACAAAGACTTGAAGTTGACAAGTGTATTGTGTGTCGCAATCTGTTCGTAAACTGATTATAGTGTGATGCTTAATAATGAAGTGTGCGCAATTCAGGGGGGTGCAAGAAATAGAGTAGAAATGACGTGATCTCTGTGAATATATAAATGAAGAAATATTGTAACCTCTGTGAATCAAGTAGAAGTAGGAAGAACCGAAGAAGTATGAGTTACGGCTTCACAGGCTAGAACATGTACCATTGGCCAAACTCAAACTTATTCAATGTGTTTTTACTACTATCAATGACAATGAATGCATCTGTGTGACTTGTCCTATCGCAATAATAGTGAAATTAACCTACAATTTTGAGTAAAACTCATGCTTTGAGGTCAATCTTTTTGATACAGGGGGACCCTAGAAATCAGATTGACACAAGAATTAAAATAATCAAGTCGGAAATCCCTCAGAATTCAAATACTTTAAACACTTCAATCAACAAGAAATTATCCATGAAACCTCCTACGGTGATAGACAACATCATAAGCATAGGAATGTCTTAGAAATGTCAGACGCCTGAGAATACAGGCAGGCTTACCATTAGTTACATAAATCCGTATTCGTGAAATCGTGCATACAAGCCGTTATTTTGTTTGTTCCTATCCCAAATAAGTTTCTCAATGATAGTAATCAGTTATTTTACTGCATACAGAAATAAAAGACAGTACAATTTCGAACCGCTTTCATTCACCATTACTACTGAACTCAGCTTTTCACCATTGTTACACAATATAAAACCTGCTTCAGTCAACCACCTGCATTTGCATTTCTAATGCACATTTACTAAACAATCAATAGTCCAATTTGAAAATTCCATCTATTTCACTTTGTTGGCTACGCGCCTATGCTCTAACCATTATTCTCGCACGTAACCAACAAAACCCTATCCTTTGACCACTATTGTCAAACGTAACCAACAAAATGAAACGGATGGAGTAATAAAGTCTGTCCATCACAAATACACAAATTAATCCAATATGAATAATCCAAGAAACACGTGGCATACATATAAGTCACTATCACAAAATTCAGCAAAATCACTCACAAACTACATCATTAACCATCATAATTAAAACAATTAAAATCTCAAATTTCACTAATCATCACCGTAATTGCCAAAAAAAAAAAAAAAAAAAAAAAAAACAGGGATCATGGGTTTGCCGAGGATGGGAACAAGAGGTTTGCCTTGAAAACGAGAAGAAGCAAATCTAGCGGGAATAATTCCAATAACGCGTGAACGAAACTTTCCACATCTGCGAAGGTAATAATGTGCTCCAATGGCTGCTGCTGTTGTGGCCCCCACTATTAACCCTTCAACTATCCACGACTTTGTTGTTGATGATGATGATGATGATGATGATGGAGTATTTGACATATTTTGAATTTTGATTTTACACTAGTTTGAGATTATTAATGGTGATTTTGTGATTTTGCAGTTGTAATTGTCGGTGCATTTCGGGTATTCTAATTTACCAGTTTATGACATAATTGAGTGTTAATTATGTTATGACCAACTGTTTTAAGCTACTACCTAACTTAAGGATTTACCTTCATAATATTCAATTTGGTAGTAATTTTTTTTTATTTTAATAAACCAAATTAGCACTATACGGCTCTAGGCTTGCATTATTTACTTTGACTTACTTTGGTTCTATATGCGGAAAGAATATTAAGATACATTTTATTTACTTTTCAAATATATACTGTATTTATAATTTTTTCATACACAAAACTTGAGATATGAATATATCATGTCGTGGATAAGGAATTACGAAAAAAAAATGTGGCAACTATAAAGAAACAGTACCCTTAAAAAATATTTTTTTATATTATATAATATTTTCTTTATCTATTTTTCTTCCTTTTACTTTTCTTTTTTATTTTTATATTATATAATATTTGTTGATATATTTCAAAGTTACCAGGTTGAATGTATCATGTATATTATTGTAATTATCAAATAATACTCCGTAATAAGTTATTATGTTACTATTATAAATAGTCTTTGATGATGAATAATACATAATATTGACTTTAGACACTTCATCTAACTTGCTTTGACCATCAATTGTTATGTATATGAAAAAACATGGTCACATTGAATCTTACTTTGTTAGATTCATCTTGGTATACAATTTCAACCATATATTTAGAGATATTATCGCTTAAACTTATGTCATAAGTAAAAAGTCAAATATTACATCTCAATTAAAAGGAAGTATATAGCTTTGCACAAAGTATTAGTGATGATGAATTAGTGATATTGAAAGCAAATAACAAAGGTAACATACAATTGTCAGTATTAGTAAAGGTTATTTTTGTGAATTTAAATGAAATCATTACATAGCATTGTATCATTTTCTTATTTTTTCTTCATAGAACAAGAAGATTTTCTATGATGCACGAAATAAGGGCCTATGAATTGTTAGAATTGTCGTATCTATTTGCACATTATAGTGTATCCACAAATCAAAGTCAGACGAAAAGAATGTATCAATTATATATACATTAATATAATTTGCCCTCATTTTGTGTTAGAAAATTTAATGAAAGGATACACTAATATAATTTCTTTTGTAAAACTAATCATTGAATATATTGAACTCTATGGTTTGGTCAGAACTTAACTCATATTTTCATATCACAATTCACAAGTAAGATAATCAACCCGGGCACAGAGAATGTAAAAGTCGATCTAGAATCTAAACATGTAATAATCAGAAATCGAACTTAGAAAACCTCGATTCTAAAATTAGGAAGTTGTGTTCTAAACTTCATGGATTTTGCAAAATCCATTTAATTTGTAGCTGCAGCAATTTTTTCATAACATTACAAAAAGTCCAAAGTTACCTTTGAATGAAACATCATATAGACTGAAAGAGCAAGAACTGCAGCTCATGAAGCAGCCTCTGCGACCCAGATACCATACGACTATAAGAGGAGTAAAAGGAGCTGGTAAACGGAAACTATTCACATGAACATTATATCAAATAAAAATCATTTTAAAGTCTCAAAAGAAAATGAGGATATGAGCGAAGCTCTTAGGATCACAAGCCACATTTCAGTCCTTAAGTACTCAGAAAGTCAGAGACAAGTGCATCAGCAGTAGAGATCCTATATGTATCAACAATAACAAAGGGATAAAATCAAAGTGTGACGACAAACTTGATAGACCATAAAGCAAGCTTAAATTGATGGAAGGTAACGATATTTAAGCAAATAGGGGATGCGAATGCAGCGAGTCACGTTATCATGCTGCATAGAAAATCTGAGCAGTTAAACATTGAACTCTGATATAAAAGAGATCTGCCAGTACAAGTGAGTGAGGTTCTGCAGAGCTTTACGGCACTTCTTGCTATTATGGCATTTGAAAAAGAGATGATTCATGGTCTAAAGGAGCAGTAAGTTTAAGCATGCATACCAGTGGAGAGAGAAGCCTGAACTGCTAATTGTTGAGTGCATAACAGTGCACTGATACAAATACTAAAGGTTAACAGTCTAATCATGTCAATCAATTCATAAAATTCAACCTGAACCACCTAATAATGCACTGATACAAATTATCATCTTATAGTAAACAGAATGACTAGCAAATATCAATGCTACTACAACTTATTCTAATGAAATATCTACTATGTTTCCAAAAAGTGATTTACTGAGGCCCAGGTTTGTGGTAGCAGAATCCTGTATGGCTTGAGCAAGTTGTTGTCGCCTTTGCTCCACAGGAACCCCAACCTTCTGCACGACACTTGTTTCGACCGTAGTCGGGGGACTCATGGTAGAACCACTACGATTGATCAAATCTAAGTACAACGTCTACACCAAATAGACCAGTATAAGCCTCAACTAAACCGAAACAAATTGTAATCTAAACACTAAAATTAAAGACAAATATAATTTACCTCATTTCCAGTCAAGGGCAACGCAGTTGCTAGTTGGCTTTTCATCAATTTGAAATGCTTTGTAATGTGAAAGATAGGGTGGTTTACGGTGAAGTTAAAAGTGATTGGCAATTTTTTGAAAGCTTTTGGTGTTTGAACAGGCCTGATAGTGATTCCACCCGGAAATTTTACCACCTCAAAGGAATGAGGCACCCCTAACAGGGGTGCATCAACCAGTTGAAGAGTGGCAAGTCCTAAATAAAAGACAGCAAAATTCAACTGAATATTTTTTAAGTACTCTAAATTAATGGGGTCTTTGGATAAAGAATCAATTGCGAAAGCAACATCAGTGGTATATGAACCATTGCTTTTTACAGACAATAAGGTTACCTAAACCATCAAAAAACATAAGAAACATCAAAATATAGCAGAGTTGCAAATATGATAAAATAGAAAATAAGACAAAGGAAAAGTTATGAATCTTACTTTTGTTAACTCATTTCCATAAAAGTAATTAAGGTTAGTTTCCAACAACTTTACATGGTTTTTTACCACCAAAACCGGCTTGGGCAACTTGAAAGTTGCGACGATAGAGTGACCTAAACAAAAATAAACACTTTGATGAGAAATTGCAGCTTTGAAATACTTTGAGTTTTTGATAAGGCTAGATATGAAGAAGTATGAAGAAATAATAGAGAACATAATAGCCATGGATAACAGAGGGGATTGAAAGTTTGAACACTACTGATATGAGTGCCTTTAATGTCAGAAGAGAAAACAGGAATGTGGAACAGAAAAGAGATTATAAGAAAGAAAAGATCAATAATAAATGTGATTACTGTGGGACAAAAGGGTATGTGAAGGAAGAATGCTTCAAACTTATTTCGTATCCTGAATGGTTTAAAAATCCGAAGCAAAAGGAACAACATATGCTGCTAATGTGAGTAAAGAAGGAGAAGGTGAATATCAGGAAACACCATTTAATGTAGCACAAAATGAAGGAAGTAGTTCAGGAATGAAAGATGCCAACTGTTATGAAGGCTCTCAATGATAAGCAAGGAAGTAACAATCAGGTGAGTGACTTTGCAGGTAAACTGTTAGTTTCTAATGCAATGAGTCTATGTCGGTATGTCCTAGTCTAACATGTAACTCAAAGTAAAAGGCATGAAGAGAAAAATATTTTCCGTTCAGAAAATGGAATGGCACGATCCAGCATACTTAGTTACTTATAATAATGTTATGAAGAACCTCAATGTTTTAGGCAAACAGTAGAGAGAGAAGGATGGAGAGACTATGAATGCAGAGATTGTAGAGAAGGATGGATGTAAATGGGTGTATAAAGTGAAGTACAGGGCAAATGGGAGTGTGGAGAGATTGAAAGCGAGGTTAGTGGCAAGAGGGGTTAGAAAACTAAAAGGGAAGGATTACAAACACACAGTCTCACCTGTGGCAATATTTGCCTTAGAATATTGATTGCGGTGGCGTGTATGAAAGGATGGTAGTTAAATCAGTTTAGATAATAATAATGGTTGTACTAAGCCAATGTGACAAGAACTCTGCACAATACATAGCACATAATCCAGTGTTCCACGAAAAAACAAAGCTTTTGTCAACATAGGATTTCTCTCCTCTGGTTTTGTTCGTTCTTCTATGAAAATTGCAAACATTATTACATAGTCTTTGTGACAGCCCGCATCAACACAATATTTTAGCCTGCAAGTAAGGACTTGTTCTCCCAGTCCAACTTGAAGGGGTTTGAAGATATATGGTGTTATTGTTGATGCTAGTTCATCAAATACATCATGTGAGCAAGAGTAACATCCTTTTCATATGCCAATTGTGACTTGATATTTTTTCAACACAATATTTTTCTGTAAAGATTAGTTGTATTTCGTTAGGTTAATGTTTTGCATGTACTATATAAGGCTGTTGAGCAGCCATTGTATTTTTTAAGCTGAATGAATGAACTGCTTCCTGAAGCAAAACTTAAAAACCAAAAACAAAAATTGAATTTTATCAAACAGAATTCAAAATTTCTGCAACGATTCAGTCTGTGACCCTAAAAATTACTGAGGGTACTTCAAGTCTTTGACATAAATTTACAGTCACAGACACACAAAAGACAACAACGACAACAACAATAATAACATCACATTGGCACATTGCAACAACAAGCAAAAGAATTTAGATGCAAGTAAAACTATACAACGAGTTAGAACTAACCATGATAGTGTAAGTGGTGCGGATGGGATGGTGTTGAGGGGAGTAGTAACCAAATCCCACTGCAGAAAAAAGTCGCCAACCCAAGTGCAGTTACTATCAATGGCTTGGGCTTTATCATCCAGCTTGAGCTATAATAGCTCCCCGTAGCTGTGGCTACTCCAGTGCCAATTGCATTGGCCGCATCTGTCACAATATCGAAAACGGATTTTTTGTCGTCCATTCTAATAATTTCCTAGGAAACATAAGAGCATTTACTAAAGTTACAAAACAAATAGTTGAATTACAACAAACAGAGCCAACATCTTTTTTCCATTTAAGTAAAATAATCTCAGTAAATTAGTAGGATTCTCCAACAAAATATCACTATGTGGGTTAAATTACATCAAATTTATTATCATAAATTACAGTAAACTTATCATTCAGCTAAAGAAGGGGTAAAATTTCATTCTTACCTTTTGTATCAAGATTGATTGATGACCAGTTTAGCAGAAGCAAAAGCAAAAGCAGCCGAAACAAAGAAACTCAGAAATCAATGCCGAATTTTTTTAGGATTGAAGTGTTTTAATGGAGGAAGAAACTTTTGTAATGTCTATTCATCTTTACTTAGCTTGTATGTTTTACTTGAACTGGAAACTGTGATGCTATTTTTGGAAAACAATAAGTTTGAGTAATATGTCCCAAATTTGGAGCCAAATTTTTTAAACCGCACAGCTATACTATGATACCAAAATTATACTACACTACCATGTGCTAGACAACGGACACTGGGGGAGATCAAGTGGTTAAAGNAGGGGAGATCAAGTGGTTAAAGCTTCCCTCCCGATTTCAGGAGATCTTGAGATTGATTTTCATCCCTGCCTTTATAGCTCCCTACCACTAAAAAAAAAAAAATATGTGCTAGACAACTTATTTGACTATTTTCTGCAATCCCCTCGTGAAAATTTAAAAAATGTTATATTTTAAATCAATAATAATTGGGAGGTGACTTAAAATCAATTAATCACCTAAATGTATACCATAATAATAAATAATTTGAATATTCGAAATATTGGATAAGAAAATTTTGAGTATCCGAATCCTAGTGTACACTTCTTATACTCGTGTCAAATCAAAGCAACCGGTAAAGTAGTTTGTTTAAAGTATGGGGTTTGTTAGGTTCTGAACATCTAAGAAAAAAAGCAATCGATGATAATTAGCACCATCATTAAGGAAACCTATGGGGGGTTCGATTGAAGAATGACTACATTCATATCTTAACCTGCTTCAATCAAACGAATATAGTGTGTATAATCAAAACACTATAAAAGTTAGTAGAGATGGTTGGTGAATTACATCTCTTTTCAAGCGTGGTATATATACTATTATTGATGTGAGGTATCGTTTGGTTTACTTTTGATAGGTGTGCGATAGCCTGTTCACCCGTTAATACTAACTTTGCCACGAATTAGTTGCGAAAAAAAAAATAGTTGATGAGCTATAGAATAATGGATTATATTGAGTACTAAAGTTGTTTTTTTTTTTTTAAAAAAAAATATATATATATATAGGTATCACAAGTACTAGAGTTGTTTCTCCAATGGAGTCATCAATGGACCAAAATTGCTTTACTATGTCTCCTGAATGTAAGGCCGACCAATGTGTTAAGGCTTGCAAGCAAAAGGGAAAAAATAATGCTTATTGCGCCCCTCCTATACACAGTGTGACTTGGTGTTGCGTTGGTGCATAAACAATGTAAAAGTTGCCGCTTAAAATCTAAATAAAATTGTAGCCATTATCTTTTGGTCACTAACCATTTTATTACTTTTGTTTCGTTTACAATTTTAATTAATCCTAATATGGTCATATGGAGTATCGTATCTAATATATAAAGTAAATTAATAATTTTTTTTTTGTGGTGAATAAATAAGAGTACATGAATTAAAAATAAAAGGAATAAACTACACAAAGAAAAAAAGGTAAGGCCAGAACAACAAACTGAAAACTCAAAAAAAAACAAACAAAAGAAAACAAGAACATAATGAAACATCGCCCACACCAGCAACTTGCAAGTTGCAACACATGTATTTTTTACGTAATAAACGTTTATATATTCTACAAAAACTCAATAACTTCGAATACCAAGTCCATATTTCTAACCAAAATTCAGAAAAATCAAGCCCCAAACCCAAATTAATTGAATTAAAACTTAGAAAATTCAACCCCAAACCAAAGTTCTTACTAGTAGTTCAACCCAATATGCGGAATTGATGGAGTAATGACTAAGTACTTAATTGTTGTTGTAATTTGTGGCAATGGAGTGATTGCTTTGTCTACTACTACCGATTTACTCTTTTTTTTTTCGGTAATGGTGGTTTACTTTCCTACACTATCAAGTTTCAATTGGTTTTAGTTGCTTTTTATTTCAGTCATTTTCAAAGAAAACAAAGAGCATGGTTAATGATGTGGTAAATTTGATTTATTAAATGGAAGATATTGTTGAATTCAGAATTGAATTATGATGAAGATTTGAGTTTGATTTATGAATCATATGAGGTTAGTAAGAAGAAAGTAGATAAAACCCTCTTCAAAATTTGCAAGTGTATTATAGTAATTTTATTAATAATTAATGGAGGCAACGTTAAACTCGGACCCACTAACGGAAGTGTTGGATGTAAAACGTTAGTAGGTAGTGTTACCAAATAAAATGAAAACATGTAGGTAGTTATGTTATTTTTATTGGAACCTAGGTAGTTGTTGACAAAAGTAAGTAACTTGTAGACAAAAAAAGTTTTTTTATAATTCCGAAAATTTGAATATTCGAAATATTGGATAGGAACGAATTCTAGGGTACACTTCTTATACTCGTGAGTTAAAGCAACTGGTAAGGTATGAGGGTTTGTTAGGTTTTGAACATCTAAGAAAACAAAGCAATCGATGATAATTAGCACCATCATTAAGAAAACCTATCGAGGGGTTCGATTGAAGAATGACTACATTCATATCTTACCTGCTTTAATCAAACGTATAATTGTGTGTATAATCAAAACACTATTAAAAGTTAGTAAAGATGGTTGGTGAATTACAACTCTTTTCAAGCATGGCATATATACTATTATTGATGTGAGGCATTATGTGGTGAGCACCAGTGCACCAAGTNGCAGTGCACCAGGTGGCAGTCTTTGATGAAAAGTAACACCCGTTAATATTAACTTTGCCATGAATTAATTGCAAAATAAATTAATTAATTAATAAATAAATAAATAAAATAATAGTTTGTAAGGTATAAAATAATGGATTGTTGCAACTTACTCGTGGCGGAGATAATACATTATATGTGGTGAGCACCAGTGCACCACGTGGCAGTCTTTCANCGTTTGAGTGATTTTATAGAAACTAGTTTTTTTTTTTTTTTTTTTGAAGGAAAACTAGTGGGGATTTTATTAATTTAAATCATAATCTGCCAAGGAGATGATCCAGAGGACACTAACGAGCTAATAAATGTGCAAGTGTGCAACTGCATTTCCCCCACAGTTAACATGAGAACAAAAGAAATAATCAAAAAATGGAAGTACATTCAAAAGACCCTCAATGAAGAGGTAAGTTAAGCTCCTCCCATGATAGCCACGATGCACCTTTGAGACCACCTCCATAGCATCACTATCTAGCCAAACCACTTTGTAGCCTAATGATATGTGCGGTTTTTATAGTGTTTTTCCCCCTTATTTCGGGCCAATTTTATGCCTAGTGGTTGTTATTCTGGCTTTATTTTAGCTCATTTGGTGTTCTTTAGCTAATTTGAAGTGTTTCGCCGAGTTTGATTGATTTCCGGCAATTTTAGAGCTTTTTAGTTTGATTTTATCATTTGCGGTTGTTATGCTCGGTTTTGGTGTGTTTTGTAATTTCAGGCACGGAAACCGAGGCTCGAAACGAAGCCGGAAAGCTTGGACGGAATAAAAATAAAGATGCATGGAAGTGCGTGCCAAAAAAGCTATGTAAACAAGTCTCGAAGAAATCGTGAAGAAATAAGAAGAAAAGGAAAAAAATAGCTTCTGAGGATCCTATGCGGGCGCACAAATCCCCTATGCGCCCGCATTTAAGGAGGATTTCAGCTGAGAAGGCTTTCTGGGAGGTTGATGCGGGCGCATAAATCTCCTATGCGCCCGCATCAGCCGGTTTTCCGGAAATTTTATTCTTCTTTTATTTTCNTTTTTGTTTTACTTTTAATTTCTTCGTAGTTAGGCTTTGTAAACCCAACTTTGGGTACAATAGGCACGACTTTCTAGGCAAAATAACTTATGCTTTTCATAATTTAGAATTACTCTCTTAGGTTTGAGGATTAAGCACTTTTTCTCTCTCAAATTAATTTGGGAATTAGGGTTTTGTTCTTGACAATAAATTTCAATTCAATTCAAGTCTTCAATTTGTTCTTCAATTTGGTAATTCTTTTACTTTTGTTCTTTATTTTAGTTTAATTTATGCTTTTTAATCTCTTTAGTCTAATTAATTTAGTTAATTGTTGATGTTAATTAGTTTAATTGTCAATCACTTTATGAATTCAATTATGAATTTTATAATTATTCTTGCTTAATTTTCATAATCATGAGTGAGTAGTCTAATTTCTAGGGTTAGGGAAACCTTGATTAATTAATGGACTAACTAAATTAGGTTGTTTCAATTCCACAATTAGTAGTCAATTTCCTATTATTGGTTTTTTCGCTTACAATTGAATTGTGCGCAGATTTAGTTGTAATTTTGGTAATTGTTGAATTTGATGCCGAGAGGTAAAAATACCACAATAAGACCACTGAATAATAGGCGGAATTAGTCTAGGCATGAGCGAGAGCCGCTAGATGAGTTTCGAGGGAGTCTAGATTCGAGAGAATTAGTGAGCCCTAATTTGACGATAATTGTGAGATTGAACGTCTTTGTTAGTGAATCCATTAGTTGTTCTTGGTGACCCGAATGACCCTAGGCTTAATTTATTGGTTTTAATCTTCGTCATTTCCCGTAATTAGTTAGTAATTAGTCAGTAGTCAGTTAGTTAGTCAACATTTCTCGACTAAGGCCCTTTGTACGGTTTAAGCTTTTTAGAACTAATAGAGTTCAATTGCTTCCCTGAGGATTCGATCCTTACTTCCCTAGCTACATTAGTTAGTGCTGTTTGGTTTACTTTTGATAGGTGTGCGATAGCCTCATCACCTAACCGTCTCGCCAAGCTAACCCCGTAATGAGTTGCAGCAGCTTCTACGATTTCCAAAACCAACCGCCGCATCCATATTCACCTTAATCATCCCCTCCGGTGGACATACCCACCTGATAGCCAAGTATATTTTCCTCTCCGTCGAAGCCATGAACACTTTCGTAGCATACTGATTATACTCCAACACCATTCTAGTAAAGCCAACCGCTACCTTTCTTGGGTCCTCTACCTGTTGTCCCTCAAATATGGCCTTATTTCTACATGTCCATGAAGCCCATGCAAGAGTTGCAAAGAGACCCAACTCCTATGCACTCAACTTCTAAGCTAACCACAGAAAACAAGTGGCAAAACTCGTTTTTGGAGCTTCCGAAACCATCTCCTTCATGTGCGTAGCCTCCCGTATTCCTTTCGTATATGGGCACTCCATAATCGCATGCACCACAGACTCACTTTCCCTGCCACAAAAAGAGCAACCTTTCTCCTCCCTAATGTGACGCATGTCTAGGACTTCATTTGTAGCTAAAAAACCCCGACACGCCCTCCATATATATATATATATTATATACATACATATATATATATATATATATATATATAACATTGTTTTTTTTAGCTTTTTTTAACTTCTATGTCTATATGCTAATTTTTTTTATTATATTTTAAAATATATATTTTTAAAGTATTTCACTTTTGTAATTACGAAAATAAAATATAAAATAAATAAATTTTTTCTAAAATAAAATTACAAATTGTATTTGGGGTACCCAGATTGGCAGATAGGGATTGCAACTTTTGCAACTAGGGTATCCAAATTGCAACTTTTGTGAAAGGGTACTCAACTTTGTACTTAACTCTTATAAATTAGTATAACACTATATTGAACCCTATGATATTATTATCTCAAAAAATTTACTGTAATCATTTGACAAATAACGACTATAAGTCCAAATTAATTACGGATAACTAATTATACTCAATAGAAGTGGTTTTTTTTTTCATTATCACTTTTAAAACCATGCATGCACATGATCAATTGCATTTACGCAAGGAAACATATCTAATTGAGTACCACAATTTGCTTTTATTTTATAGGTACCTTTCTCATACTGAGTAAAGGAATGTAGTGGGCGGAAAGTATTGATATTAATTCCTCATCATAGTACCATCATTCATTCAACTTTATACTCAGCACTTTTAAAGTAATCTTTAATTTGGGAAACATGGCACTTAATGTAGTACCCCGATGTTATTACTTGTTACAAAGCAAAATGGCATGGGTATTTAGAAACATCAATATTATTATGGGACCATATGATTAGAAGGGTTAGGTGGACAATGTAAGGTGATTAAAAGCGTTAATAATGATTAAAAGCATATAAGTTCAACAAAATAAATAACAAAGTGGTAAATAAATCATGGAACCTACACTCCAAAAAAGATATGTAGCAAGTTATAAGAAACTCCCCTTTCGGAAATATGTAGCAAATAAAAAAACGGAGAGAGTATCATTTTCTTAACAAGCTATTCCAAAATTGTCAAATGCTCCCACTTACTACGGAGTATATTTTCCCAACCCAAAAATATAATCTTAAGTTTTTTTTTTTTTAATTTTACAATACACTTATTTCGTGTAATTAAGCCAACTAAATTATAATGTGACATGCCTCCTGATAGACTTCGATTTAAGTTACTTGTCTATTTTATATAATTTTTTTTTGGGTTTGAGTTGTAGTTTTTCAACCAGAACTATAAACAAAAGATGTCAATCAAAAAATAGTAACAATGTTTTATTTTCTTGGTACAAAATACTCAATTATTTCTTATTTCAAAATCAGAAAGAAAAAAAAAGGTATAATTAAATGAATTGATGAGTATAAATACTCATGTTTAAGCTTATTGCATTAATGCAATAAAAGGTGCCAATTCACAAATAAAAGTTTATAAAAGGTGCCTTCCGACAATTTTGTCTATATGTAATAATATTATTATATCCTAAAAGTTTTAATGTTAGATGAGTTGTTGGGTTTAACACTTCACGCACATATACTCGTGCCGAATCGGGTCGGGCACGTGCCTAGGACTTGGGCTTTGGATCTTGGGAATGCGATGTGCGGGTGGGGGTTGGGCTTTGGGCCTTCTATCTTTTTACTAAAAATCCGTCCATTGTTTTGGAATATTGTTTTTTTATTACAATATTTACTTTTGGATTGTTGGGCTTCCAAGAGTCATATATTCATGGACTTAGCCGTTGGTTATTAATTCCTATTCAATACTATTAAATTCAGCCCGTTGAATTCTTTTCAGTATTCAATACATTTAATTCCAACCTGTTGGACTCTCTTCCCTATTAAATATCTCACCTTAGAATTCAGAAAACACACGACAATATCTCTTCTTTGTCTTTTTCACAAAATACTTCAAACACTTCTTCTTCTAGTTTTGGGCAATAATTTGAGTTCTAGTCGGTATTTGAGAGTGTACATAGATTCCGGCACAGTACAAATTCTTGAGGGCAACCGCTTTAGTTCTACTGCACTGGAGTAGCACGTAATTGTTTTTTAAGACAGTGGTCCACCACGAGGCGACAATTTCTGTTTTTACTCTCACTTCAACAGATAAGTTATTTAATTAATTTTTACCTTCTACAATAACATATATCTATGCGCATGTACGTGTGCTTAATTTTTTAAAGCTTTGTATTTTAGTTAACCCAATTAAGCAGTTTTGCGCACTTTCATGTTCAATAATTCAAACTTTCTTAATTAATTGCTACCTAAATAGTCTCAAACTCGCGGACCTATTATTAGACAATAAAGACAACATAGATACCCAAAAAAAAAGGTTTGTAACAAAAGTGGAAAATTGAACTTGGAGAGTATGGAGAAAGTTAAGACTTTTGAGCACTAATAACTAATAAGCTATTTGTATGGAGTAATTTTGTATGCTAATATCTGAAGGCTAAAGCGCACATATATATGAATTGCAATTTGCAAGTGCCTTTAATTTGTTTAACAAAATGGCCGGATATATAGCAATGGTCCAAACAAATATAACTATAATTAGTAAGGGGTCACAATGTCACATATAGTACAGTAATTTTTTTTTAACAAGAGAGGGAAAAACAGTCACCTATTTTAATGTTAATGTATACTTTATTCTTAATTATGCTAGTGACCAATATTCTTTGATGTGATGTATGTGTGAGCTTTGGAAAATTGAAAATTCTATATTTTTTTTCTTAATATTCAATAATGTAGTGCCTCTGTTTTTATTTACTTGGTATTTAGAAACATCACCATTATCATGAGACCAAATGGTTAAAAGGGTTAGGTGGACAATTTAAAGTGTTTAAAAGGGTTAATGGTGATTAAATCATGTAATTCAACAAGATGAAGGACAAAGTGTTAAATAAAATCATGAGACCTACACTCCAAAAGGAGTATGTAGCAAGTAATAAAAAACTTCAATTTCGAATATATGTAGCAAGTAAAAAAAAAACGGCGGGAGTATCAATATCTCATATCTCTAGCATAATTGATTTTGCTGAAACTACATATTTTCCTAAAAGTCAGTTGAGGAGGTAAAACAAAAGTTGATGTATTATACATGCACCTTCAAAAATTATATATTCTATATTCAGTAACCATAATGTTCATGTATACTCTATTCTAAATTGGCAAGCACTTGACAAGGCAGAATAATTATGTAATGATGTATTAGGTTGCACGGAGTCGGGAACGGGGTTGAAAACGAATACGGATACGGGGACTGAAAACGGCTACTTTGAAAAATATTGTTAATGGGTACGGTAAATTATAACATGAAGAATCGGAATCGTCCCCAATACAGGAACGAATCGGGTTCAGGAACGGCAACCCATTAGAAGTATGCATGCCACATAGGGAGGAGGGATCCACAGAGTTACCATATGTTGTACATTAGTCTTTAATTTATTAGTAGATCATTATATATATATATATAGTTGTTGTATCTTATGCATGCATGTAATTCTTAAGTAAGAAAATTACTAATATGGAGTACTAATTACTTCATTACTTTTCTATGATCTTGCCTATTGAACATTGTAATGATACACTGCTCTACATAAATAAATTCCTTTCCATAAGAGTTAAGCAAACCTTTGATTTCAAAGTAATCAGCCCCTCCCAGTTACGTGCATGCATAGTATGTACCGACCACACAGTAATTACCTAGAAAAGACACCATTATCATGATAAATTGATAACTAATAAGTATGAATTTCTCTACCAAAGGTAAACTAATATATATTGATAAAAAAAGCGATGCTTAGTTGTTGTCTCCACAGAGGTTGTTTGTGTTGTTATATAGTGAATAAGAAGCAAAACAAGAAAAATTATAGGGAAAAAAAGAAGCAAAGAAGGGTCAAGAAAATCGCTAATTTGCTACACATGCAATCGTGCATATAAGAGAATGAAAGTAATATAATATTACATATCTATTTAAATTTGCATTAATCATAATAATTATATGCTAGAAGATCCATGGGTATAATCTCATCTTACATCCTAGAGGTCGGGAGTTCAAGTCTTACTTGCCTTGCTTTAGTTAAAAAAAAAATCGATGATGGAAGCCTATTTCCCAATTATGTCATTTGTGCTATAAGGAGGTGACAAGTGGCGGATTTCAATTTTTGCCCTTGCGCTTTAATAAGTAGTATAGATTATATGATGTTACTTCTTTTGTTGTTCAAAAATAGAAATAAAACATATGCGCACATGTGACCTTACTATATGTAACCATAAGGTCATTAAATGTTGGAGCAAGTAAGAGATATAGAAAATGGATAATACAGTAATGGAACATTGTGGCCTTACTATATATATGTATTCATAGGGTCACTTGTTGGTTAGAACTTCAGTTCTCGTCTTTAAATATACTGCAAAAATTATAAAAAATAGATATTTGAGATTTGATAAAAGTTTTTTTCTCCTTTTTAAGATATTTATTTCCATCTTCCTTCACCATTTAATTTGTAGTCTTTCTATGACATTTCAATCTCCTTCTTTTACAATCACATACAAATTTTGATTAGAACGAACTTGATGTGACTCAATTTGTTGCATATATATTGAAAACAAGGTAGGGATATATATACTATCCCTATTTTTTCCTTGTAACAAATCATTTTACACACATTTTAAGGAAGAAATTTAAAGGTGTAAATGAGCAAAATAACATATAAAAAACATGATTTCAACATCAATACCCTAAATCTCCTTCTTGCTTGAATTAAAATTATGTTGACTACTTTACTCATCTACACTCGCAAATCTCTTCCTTAATTATATAATATTTATTGCGATCTTGTGATTTAGTTAGCTGTATGGCAAAGTGGTGGAGAGCGCATCTTAATAAGACAGTATATATTGTGTGTGGTCAGGGGTTCGATGACTGATGTGTTATTTTTTTTTTCCCCCTTTCCTTTCATTTTTGCATTTTGCATTTTGCATTTTTTTCCCTTAATTATATAATATAAGACAGTATATATTTCTGTTTCTTTATTATCCAACACACTCTTCTTTTTGCTCAAAGCTTCACAAGACAGGTTCCATTATATATGCATTAAAAAAAAACTAAAGAAAGATGGCTGTTTATTAGAATTTTCGTTTTATTTTATTTTTGTATAACTCCTAATTATAAATTTTAAAATAAGTTATGTACAGGAGTATATGATTTTAATGGAATATTACTATGAAATCAAATTGTTACATTTATGTTAAATAATTTTCGGACCCATAAATTAAAATTTCTAGATACGCCACTGATTCCATTACATATATTTAAACTAACAAGCTAAAGTATGAAATAATGCTACAATTGATAATACTCGTCATATAAAAGAGTGAAGTATTAATAATGTTACTTCCTTTATTATTCAAAAATAGAAATAAAGCAGTGTGATCTTACTATATGTAACCATAGGGTCATTAAATATTGAAGTAAAATATATAAAAGATGGATAATACAATAGAACAATGTGACTTTACTATATGTATTCATAGGTTCACTTGCTTAAAGCTTCAATTCACTCTTACAATCAGAACATTATGCGAGCAATTCTCGTCTATAAATATGTTGCAATAATTATTAAACATAGATGTTTCAGATTAGATAGAATGAAGTATATGTTTTTCCCCTTTTAAAGATGTTTATTTCCATCTTTCTTCAACATATGTCTTTCTATTACATTTCAATCTCTTTCTTTTACACTCACGTACATACAAATTTTGATTAGGACTTGACGTAACTCAGTTTATTGCAAATATATTGAAACAGGGGTATATACTATCCCTATTTTAACCTTATAACAAATCGTTTTACACACATCTTAAGGAAGAAATTTGAAGGCGTAAATGAGCAAATTAATATATAAAAATAATTTCAATATCAATACCCTTAACCTCTTTCTTGCTTGAATTAAAATTATGTTGACTACTTTACTCATCTCACTCACAAATCTCTTCCTTAATTAAGTGTCCAAAAGCATGTTCCTACTAAAAAAACACAAGTACTATATATAGTAATATATAGTTTTTGAATAATTCCCATGCATATTGTCGTATAGTTATTTTTGAGTAATAATTTTGAGGTCTATATATCAATGCATGTTTTCTTGCTCCTTGTAGTTTTTCATTATATGTTTTGGGCAACTTACAAAAACAATCATCCCACACATAATTAAGAAAATAAATATTATTATTATTATTATTATTACCATTATTATTACTATCATTATTGATTTATTGTTACAACTTTGAGAAAGAACAAAAATTTCAAAAGAAGCTCAAGTAGTGGGAGAGTACGTCTGAAAGTAAGCAAATAAGATCAGCAAGTATATTAATTAAAGTTCTTTGGGCAATGCTGAAGAATATATTAACCTCCTCCTGCAGCATTGAGTAACCAAAGAATTACAGGTTATTCATATTGTACTAGTATTTATTAATTCACTTGTAAAATTGCTTCGAGTCTTTGATTGCTTCAATTGCTTGGTTGGTTGATCGATTGAGCATCGTGTCTTTGCATCAGCGCGCTATAATCCTCTAGCTTTAGTCTACTCAAAAAGGAAAGAAGGTATATATATGTTTGTGACAATACTTGTAAGAGCTTGTAGTTCATTCTTTACATTAAGTATATTCTTTACATTAAATTTATACTTAAAAGACTTTTGTATTCTGTTGTCAGCTACAAAGAATGGCTCAAAACGTTCCTTCTTTTCTTGTGATACTACTGATTGTGCTGCAACTTTCACCAATTTCAGGTACTATGATATCTTAACTTCTGTTTTTAAAAACTCAAAGCCAAAATATTACTATCTTTTTGCTTAGTAAACCACTACAATGGCATAATTTAAATTCTTTTCTTTGAATGATTACTACCTCATTATTTATTTCACTAACATTTACTTATATATTCATCTTCTTTGATATTTGTAAAAGATCAAGCTTATTTGAGCAAAAGGGGTAAAGCGAAAAAAGAAAAAACAACAAAGAAGTAACATGCAAAAACATGAAGGTTTCTAAGTTGGGCGTATTATTTAAGTACATTATTGGTTCATGTGTTGTTTTCATTACCAACTTTGTACTAAAAGTTTGAGCTATCTTATTTTCCTGAGAGTGAGACCAAAAAAATTACTTTTCACAAAAATTAAAGACAACTTTGCATTTCAATTAAAAGGAAATTACATGTCACAGGACTACAAAAATGACGTAGTCTTGTTAGCATTAGCTATCCTATTAGTATATGGTTATATCTACTTCAGACCAAACCAACAACTTGACCCTAGTAAATCCTTGTCTCTGGCGCAACATTGCATCATCTTCTTCGCATCATGAGTAGTCGCATTGCTTGTTAAATTCGGGACTTAAATCAGGGTGTCATTTTTTTTCCTTTCTTTTTTTTTTTTGAGAGGTGCCTTCTGTCACGTAGCAGCATCCAACATTCCATTGTTTTTGCCACGCAATATGCAAGTTAATTCAACCGAGCATTCAACAAAACAGTAGATTTTTTTTCCACCAATCTTTTCCATGATCAGCATTTTTCGACAGTTCTATGAATTCACTTTCTTTTCTAACAACCTTCTTCTAAAATTATAGGACTAGCACCAGTCTAAACAGTAGACTTTTCATCAAATTCCTCCCAGAATAGCAGCAATTATTTAAAAATGTCAATACCAATATTCACAAAAATAGTTTAATTTATTAGGAAAACGCTAACCATAGGTTGGACCTGACTGATACATCTCAGAGTATTGAGGAATGTAACAGATGGTACCAGACTGCTGCATATTGTAGACTGCTGTACTGTATCTGGCAACAGAGAAATCGAGCTGTCGAGGATGGGTTCTCAAGAGCCCTGATGTGGTTATAGATCAGCTTATGCAAGACCTGTTTCATAGGATTAGTTTTGTTATGCCTAAAAAGATAAATACTCGAAATTAAGAGTGATTTAGGCAGTTGTTACATAAGGATAGCAGTTAGTATGTTTGAGGGGCTAGTATTAAAACTGTTGAATAAGAGAACAGGTGTTTGGTATGAAATTAATAAATGAAACGGATTGGAGACAGATTAGGAGACGAAAGGGTATTATAAAGTGTAACCTTACTGCTTGTTTGGTATTACTAAATCATAACTCAAAAGCTTCATCAACATTTCACAACAGCAAACCTATGAAACTTCTGCCACAGTAGCAGCAATTGCAACAAAAAAGTTTGACTTTTACCAAATTTTTAGCCCTTTCGAAGCCCAATTCTTCAAAACTCCTCACTTGTACAGTTCACCTTGTTTGCCTCCAAATCACCATTTTCGCCACTCAAGTGGTCAAAATCCCTAAAGAAACTTTGACATCAATGTCCTTGTCTTCACTTTCTGAAGAAATTGAACAAAATGAACGGTTTTTGGAGATATGATCGATTAAATTTGTGAAATTTCTGAAGATTTGACCGAAGGAAGAAGAAGAGAAGTGGTGAAGGTTTGATCGAAGGAAGATAGAGAAAGAGATTAGCCCATTGCTCTTCCTTTCCTCTTGTAAGCAGATAACTGAAACTTATAGTCCAAAGAAATACAGTCATAATTTCTTATACCATTGCCAACACTACTTGCAAACCAAATTCTTCTTACAATATTGCACACCTGCACTTCCTGAATGAAAGATCCCAAGTTTCACATCCTAGTTGGCACCATTGAAAAATATCATTTGCATTAAAAATTTGAAGAGGTAGAAAACAACTTTTTAAGTAAAAAGTCCTTGTGGTGAGACCATTGAAAAATATCATGTGCATTAGAATTTTGAAGAGGTAGAAAACAACTTTTTTGAGTGAAAAGTCATTGTGGTGGGAATGCGGGTTTGGTGAAAGGTGGGAATATATGAGTGGGGTGGTTTGGACAAGGAAATGCTGAAATTGGGTAATTCTTCAGGTAGGTTAGGAAATGGGACAACAGTTGGACCCCAGAAAAACATATAGTCCAAAGTTTAAAAGGACATGATTGCAAGTGTTAGGCTTAAACTACTATGATAAGTAATGGTGGATGATGTGGAAGGAATAAGAAAAAGATGAAGTAGAGACAGAGACACAACCTCACGAACAGTATACATGTCCTGTGTTTGGTGATTGAGAAAGGGTAGTCATTTGAATGATCACTGAGCTAGAGGACAGAGGCAAAGAACGAACTAGAGATAGATGCAAGTAAGATGAATACAGTATAAAATAGAAACATGAATGCAAATTAAAGTATAGACTTTGACGTATAGAGTACCGGTAGCGGTGGTGTGGTACCGGCCTGAGTATATGAATTAATTGCTAATGCATCCCTGAGCTGTACGTCTTGAGTTACTTTATACCCTTAACTCTTCCATCAGACCAGTTCATGATGAGGGAGAATCTCCTCACTGTTTATACCCTTAAAGCTTGCATGGGGTACTTTCCTCCATTCTGTCCATATAGCATGTCCACTGTCATGTAGCATGTCTAAGCCCATATAAGTATGCACACCTATGCTTTTGAATAACCAGATGAAAAAGGTTTCTTATAAACCTACATGTAAGCAGCCATTGTTTAAAAAGACCGATAATTAACGGTTGCAATTGCTATGACAACATTTGATTTACTAATTTAAGAAAGGAGAAATAATCCAAGTTGTCTTGACCTTCAATCTTCAGATAACCTATAGAGATACCAGCGTAGCCTTGTGCCTCTCAATTGTCCCTTCAATATTTCGGGGGTGTTTGGTAAAACAAAAAGAATACAAAGTCAAGCAAATATTTCCTTATATTTAATATTTAGGGGGTGTTTGGTAAAACAAAAAGAATTCTGTTTCATCTGCTTCAAATATCCTACAACTACGGAGTAACAATAAACAACTAATCCTAGTATATTAAACTAAAACAACAAATAATAAACAAGGCAATTAATTAATTGATTATGGAGGTTAGAAAAGGATTTAGGGATAAATCAGTATAGTAATTTCCGCATTCCTCTCGCTCTCACAAGTAAAATTGATCACTATTTGTGTGTGAGATGGTGAGGAATACCGAATAGGTACCCAATAACTTGTACTCCGTACTAGTAGAAGTATTAATTTTTTTTGTGTGTTTTACCCGATTTATCCTTTGGGTTAATTCGGATCAGAACTCGCTAGTACTTGATTGCTTTATATAACCTTTACGATATAAGGTAAAAAAATTTACTCCTTATTTTGTGAAGTGTAATTGTATAGGCGTTTATTTTGCTAAACTTAATTTATTTTTTAATGTTTGAACTTATTTTTACTTAAATTATAAAGATTGAAATTGATTTAAGGGGATTGAGAGGTTTAATTTTGTTAAGGGATGGAATGAAGAGGAAGATGGAGGATTAGTAATGGTATGTTTTTGGTGGTGGTGGGTTTGAACAGGTGTTGGTGGGTTTAAGTGGTGGGTTTATTTGGGAGATGGTGGGTCTGAGTGGCGGCGGTGGATTTGAAATAAGGTGGTGGCAATGGATTTGAAAGGTGGTGGTTGTGGTGGTGGTGGTGGTGGGGTGGGGGGGGGTTGACAGGGGGCCTCGATTGGTGGTGGTGTGGGATGGGTGAAGGTGATGAGATGGAGGATACAATGGGTTGATGGAAGGATGATGGATTAATGAGGGGGGGGGGGGGGGAGGGGAAGAGAAGGGAGAAATATGGGGGAAAGGGAAACTACCATATAAGGAAACAAGTGAAAAAAATTGCGAACCAAACAACTTCAAACGAAATCGAATCACTGGTGTACTTGTAAAGCAGGTTGCAGGTTATAGGGTCTTTTAAAGGAAGATGGGGGCATTAGGTGGGTTTGTTGTAGAATGAAATATAGATGAATTTTTTTCTGGCAGATCCCCAAAGGTGGGATTTTTTTTTTTTTGTCAATTTTCCCAAAATAAAATAGTTATAAAAAAGTTACAATTTAGTTGATGTCCTTCTTATCTTATTTTAACTTATTTTCATTAAAGATATGTTTTGTTTTGTGAAAAATGAATTCATTATAATAAAAATCAAATCTGAAAAAAAAAAATCATAATAAAGTTGGTGGAGTGGTAGTGAAAGAGGAGGTATGCCAATAATTTTATGGTGGGTGAGGAGCAGTTTCGCGAGGAGAAGGTTGTTTTTTTTTAATTGTCGTGGAAGGGTTCAATCTTTGGTGGGAGGTTTGGTGAGGGCTAGTTTCATGGTGGGTGAGGGGTGGTTTCGTGAGGGTGAGGGTTTTTTCGTGGTGGGTGAGGGTTTTTTCATGGTAGAATGGGTCGGTTTTGGTGAGGGGTTTGGGTGGTGGGCAGATTTGGTTTAGTGGTGGGTGCCTGGGTGGGGGTGACTTCGTGGGAGGGTGTGGGTCGTGGGTGGCGACAGTGGTGGCCGTGTTTAGCAAGGGCGGTGGTGGTAGTTTTAGAATTTATGTATTTCTTTTTTAAATAATTTGCTAATAAACCCAATTAACCCAATTAACATGCAACTAACCTGTAGTAGTCGGTCATTTTTGATGAGGGTATGTTTAGGGAAAATGAGGGTATTAAATGGGTTTGTTGTAGGATAAAACATAGGTGGGTTTTTTTCTGGCGGATCACCCAAAGGTTGGTTTTTTTTTGTTGTTGTCAATTTTCCCTTTTATTTTTTGCATTTATGGCTGATTTGTTGTGTTTTATTTCTTGTGTGTATAAGGTGAATCAAGAGCGATCAAGTTTACTCAAAAGCTTGACCACTTTAGTGTTTACTATGACCATCGTGACACCACCTTTCAGCAAACGGTGGTGATCAATGATACATTATGGGGAGGAGCTAAGACGAGTTCTACTATCTACGTCTTACTCGGCAACGAAGAGGGCAACACATTGGACCCTAGCCTCTATGGTCTCCTTACCGGATTAGCCACTGACTTTCAAGCTTTATTGGTTCACATCGAGGTAAAATAATATTTAATTTTTTAAAGCTATCGATTATCATTTGTTTTAACAACACAAATCATATATATGCTCACTATTGTAACTATTCCCCAAAAAAAGTAAAAAAAAACTTTAATATATGAGTATGGTTTTTTATTTATAATTTCAAATTAATGTTAAAATTATTATTTAATATTTTAATTTTGGTTAAAATATTTACGAGTTAACAACTACTTAGGGGACTAAGGTTTGGTTTTATTTTGGTTTCGGGGACTCAAATTTATTTTCTTAGGGTTAGGGGACTAACTTAAACACTGTTAACTTGTGTAACACATTAGCAGTTTATCACCAAAGTAAATCTCTTCCCCTTCTACTGCTATGGCATAAATGCTTTCCCTTCTACTATTACTGCTAGAAATATAGTTGAATTGCGAAGAAATTTTTATTGGAGTTGCTATAATTTTGACTATTCATTGCGCTGGTAATTCTATCTCCTTCTAATTACATATATACCTTTTGATAATGAATTATAATTGCTTTTCTGGTTGAATTGTAAAAATTAAAAATAAAAAAAAAATTCTAAGGTGAGTAAAGTTTTAATTATTATATTTATATGCATTCAAAATTAGCTTGTGCCTAATTTATCTCTAGTTTTTGATAAGTAACTTGGATTTATATGTTGATGCAAATTTTCTATTTTTATTTAGAGGTTTAATAATTTTATTGGAGGAAGAACATGAACAATCAATTTTAGGATAGCTTATAAGTAATCTATTTTGGATATTTAGTAACAGCTTTGGAATAAGTATGAACAATTAGCTATTTCTAATATTATTTTTCTAATGTAGATTTGTACAAAATGTTCTTTGTATTAGTTTTTTTTTTTTAATTTGAATTTATTTTTAATATCAAAGTTAATACTTAATAGTGGTTTAATAATCTAAACAAATAAATTTGACTCGCAAAACCAAAGTAAAACCAAACTTTAGTCCTGAATGAATGTTATCTCAAATATTTACATAACACTTAAAGTGTTACTTTTCATATTATATTTTAATAAGCTGATCATCGCTTAAATCATTTTTTTTAATTATATTTCATGAATAAATTTAGTCCAAAGATATTTCATTTTGCTTCATTCCCTTTGTCACGTACTCACGTTATATCAGCAAAACTCATCAAATACCAAAATCAAAGAAAACCCAAATTCGAATATGATGTTAGCAAATTGGAAGAAAAAAAAAAAAAAAAAGGAAGAAAGTGAAGAGAAAAGATTAAGTAAATTGAAAACAGAGAATAATACCTTGCATGTGATTTGGAATTAGGGTTTTGGGTTCCCAAATCAATTGATAAAATTGGAACTCAAACCCTGTCGCTGCAAATCATACTCCTTATGCTCGCTGCAATTTTACAAGTGGATTAATAAAAACTAGTACAATATGAATAACCTGTTCTAGGTTTAAATTTTCATTGTATGGATCAAAGCACCACATCTAATCAATCGAGGAGGTAAATTATTCATTTGCTAATAACGGTAGGCAACGCCATACGTGTGAAGTTGTGAGTATCACCCACAACTTGTGCAGAAGCAGTATCACTGGTTATGTTGCCTACAAACCACAGCATACCAAAACAGAAAATTAGGTAAAGTGGAAAATTTTTGAATCGTTGCAACTAAATTGTCATGGAGCTACTAACATTTAGTGGTGTAAATTTTAGGTATTTGATATTGGTGAATTTTGTTTGTGTTGTGTTAATGTAGTGTAGATTGTTGAAAAATAGTGGTTACATAACCAAATCATTGTGATTCAATTTGATACAATGATACTTTGTGATCAATTTTCAGTTCTATGAATTTTTTTTTTTTTGAATTTTTGATCAATTTTTGGCGCAATGATCAATTAACTTCATCTAATGAACCTTTTTCCTTACGATGACCTTTAATGATCCTTTGTGATTGATTTTCGCTCTTTCTTTTATGGTTGATTGTCAATGAAATTCCATTTTAAGAATTTTTAAGCTGTTGATAGATGATATTCTTCCTCCACTTCGACACATGCATCTAATGAGCATGTATTCTTTCTATTCCTACACACATTTTTGATGTTATTTTACTTTCCCTTCTCACTTTGAGATGGTGTAATGGACCCTTCTTTCGTTGTTTAGCGGTGGTTGCCACTTCTTCGTTCAGGTTAGAGTTGTTAAACGAGCTGTGTCGTGTCGTGTCATTCTCAAGTCGGGTTAACAATTAAACGGGTTGGGCACCCTTGACCCTAACCCTACCCGTTTAGTTAAAAGGGTCACACAACCCAACTCTAACTCGGCATGCCGGGTACCCGGCACGACCCGCCTAACCTGTTTAGCTCACGTACTTTTAACTTTTAAGAGTACTAATCTAGTTATCTCAATTCTCAAAGGCTCAAACCTTCAACAATTATGCCATAATCAAAGTTCAAAAGCTCCAAAAGTCCTAAATAGTAACTAGTAGTCTAGTACTACTAATAAGTAACTTAGTACGTAGTACTTAAATTAGTTTTACAAACCAAATAGCGAATTGTTGAAAGATAACAATTAACAAACCAAATACATCAGTAACTATTAGGCAATTAGAGTTCCAACTTCCAAATACATCAATATTAATTAATATAGTAGGAGTAGCAGCAAAGTCAAATACTCAATTATGAATTTCACCTTGGTTTGTTGCTGACTCTTTCCTTGTGTCACTGCCATCACCTTCTCCATCATCTTCATCTTCAACATTCACAAGGATTCCAGCAACCTGCTCACATAAGTCCTCCAAATCTGATTCCATCAAACCTGCCAAAGTACAATTTATACTGCAACATAGAAATATTAGCAACATAACTACATAAGTAGACTAAAAGAAAATGAGATAAAAAAAATGAAGGAAAATAGAAAACTAAAAACATTAATTACCTTTTTGGAATACCCAATCCCTTAGGCAAACTAATGCTTCGACGGTGCTTGGCTTCAAAGAGCTCCTATATGCATCTAAGACTCTTCCTCCAATTGAGAAGGCTGATTCCGAAGCAACTGTCGAAATAAGGATAGCCATAATGTCTCTTGCCATTGTAGAGACAATGGGGTAGTGTCCTTGAATAGATTTCCAATACTCCAAAACATTCACATCACTTGTTCTAGGTAGTCTTGGCTCCTCCAAATATTGTTGAAGCTCGGACTTCCCAGAAGCAGCAAATTCATCACTATCAAAGTGATCAAAATCCTATGTACTTGCATTTAAAAAAATTAAAAAGTACTAAACTACTCAAGCATAAACATCATTAAAGAGTAAATTTGATCAACATTAATGATTAATAAAAGAGTAAGACATTCCACAATCATTACCTCCATAAAAGTGTCAGAAGGTTAATCAACATTAATCACAGGAGCTTTGCTTTTGTGATTCCTACATGTAGGAGTGGTAGAAGATGCCGGAGTGGAAGAGTTATACTCATCAAATAAAGAAAACAACTTGTCCTTAAATGAGTTGAAGGGGAAGATTATGTCTAGCAATGGCAAGAGAGAGTAATTCACGAAATCCATCAAGTTAAAAGTGATAGGGTTTAGCTTCAATAGAACCAGAAGCATTAGATTTCAACAACAATTGACCAACATCCCTATAAACCCTTCCCTTACAACTCCTAAAATGCCTAATCATATTCCCAGTCCCATAATTACTTTCAGCTATATATTTCACACCACATTTTTTGCATTTACACTGCATTTTACCACTAGGATCTAACTCATCAATCATTTCAAATTCATCCCACACAGAAGAAGTCAATTTTCTTTGGCGTTTTAAGGGATTACCAGTCAAGTTAGGTTTTATTCTGGTTGTTTCTTTAGGCTTGCTTGGTGGTTCTGTTCCATCACTATTGACTTCACCATCATATTCCGCAGGTATAGGGTCAACGGGTGACTGAATAGGTGAAGGTGAATCAAGATGAGAATCCAAGACTGCAAAATAAAACAAAACACAAATTCAGAAACACAAATTCTTATGATATTCATAAATTCAGAAACACAGAAATTCAGAAATTCTTATGATATCCTGACAAATTCAGAAACACATTCACAAATTCAAATTCATAAATTCAGATTCACAGAAACACAGAAACACAGAAACAAAGAAATAGAAATTCAGAAACACATTCACAAATTCAGAAACACACATTCAGATTCACAAATTATGTTGAAAGTGATACTGCTATAGCTGTCTGGTTTGTCACATAGCCCTGCTCAGTTTATTCAACAATAATGATATTCAACATAAACACGGAATTACGGAAAAACACGAAAAAAACACAAAAAAATAAGCACTGTATATATGATAAAGAACAAATTGATCATTTCCACATATAATAACTCTTTCCTTGCTAATTCTCTATACCCATACAGAGCTCTCAGCTACGTAGCTTGCTGCTTACTATGTCTTTAAAAATCCCTCTTCATCTGTTTCACACGTCTTTATTTTTTCTTCAGCTTAAAATAATTACATCAAACAAGCAAGAGATATTAAGATGTAAGCAAAAACTTCATCCTCATATGGATTAAAAATACGAAAAAACACGAAATCTCAAAGAGAAATGGATTAAAAAAAAACCCAGAAAAATCAAACGCCTAAATCAAAATAGACATAAATCATACAACAAAACAATTCAAAAAAGGAAAAATTGTCAGAACACACCTTTTATAATCAGTTTTTTGCGAAAACACACCTTTTAAAAATCTTTTTGCGAAAACACACCTTAAATAAATTTTTTTTGCAAAGACACACCTTATGTCACTTTTTCGGGGTAAACCTAACCCAAATTTCCCTCTTCTTTTTCCCTATTCACACTCTTCTTGCACTCCCCTCAAATTTTTCCCGCCAAAATGCTTCCCCAATTTCCCTCTTGTTTTTTCGTGACCCATCTTCATCCATCTTCATCCAATTTCCCTTTTTTTTCGTGACACTCTCATCCATCTTCATCCCCTCCTTCATCTCTGTAAAATTGGAATTAGGGTTTATGTGTTGTTGGGCTTCCTTCATCTCCTCCTTCATCTCTTCTTCTCTTTTTTACAGCAAGATGGTTAATTACTGAGAAACAACCAACAAAACTAAGATGTTGAAGAAGAATCGTCTTGTTTGTGAGATGCATGAGAAGGAAAAAAGAAGAAGAATCGTCTATTCAAACCCAATTCAATTATACAATCAAACGAAATCAAATTGTATCATCAACGAAAACATACCCATTCAATTATACATGAAATTCAATCCAAAAATCAAAATGCATGAACAAAATATTAACTTCACAAAATTTAACTTTAGCAAAAATCAACAACAATGACGAACACGAATTAACCTGGGTTTTTGAGCAATTTGGAAATTAACCTTCTTCTTCTTAGTTACCCTTGTCTTCTTCTTCTTCCCTTTATCATCCATGAAAATGACGAGGAGAACAAACGAAAAAAAAAAAATTGAAAACAGAATTAGTGATGAGAACAAACGAACAAACCAGTGATGAGCAATGAAAAGAAAAGAAAAGAAAAGAAAATTATTGAGAGGGTAAGTAATGTGAACTTACTTGATGAATGTAGAAAACTAATCAACCAACCCACAATTCAATGCAAAAACTAAGAAGTTGGAAAGTTTAAATTTTGGGTGTGGAAAAATTGCTACTTTGAAAATGAAGGATAGTGTTGTTAAAATATAAACAAGAGTGCAATGATAAAATTTGGGGTGTCATTAGAAAAAGTAAGCTTAGTCAACGCCGGAAAATACCAGTCAATGCCTGAAAACGGAACAAGGTGTGTCTTTGTAAAAAAAAATTTATTTAAGGTGTGTTTTCGCAAAAAGAATTTTAAAAGGTGTGTTTTCGCAAAAAACTGATTATAAAAGGTGTGTTCTGACAATTTTTCCTTCAAAAACGAAATTATAAAAAATGAAAGAAAAAAAAATACCTGAGTGAAGGAACAAGGAAGAGTGAGAGAGCGAGAGAGAGGAGTTTTTGTGAGAGAGGCCGCAGAGGCGTTTTTGTGAGAGAACTCAGAGAAGTAGGGAACTAGAGATGAAAGAGGCGTTTAAAACCCTAACAGCCTAACTCGCACACTATTTACTGATGAGTTAAAACCCTAACTCAAGAATAAGGTGGGCTGTTTAGTTTAGGCGGGTCCAATACATAATGAGTTTAATTTAGATTAAGCGGGTTGATAAACGGGTTGCCATCCCAAACCCTAACCTTATCCGCTTATTAGGCGGGTTGCTAGTGGCGTGTCGAGTTGGCGAGTCGTGCCAGTTTTTAACAGCTCTAGTTCAGGTATAATGGCATGGTGTTTTGGTACACTTTGCGGGGGGGAGGGGGGGGGTGTGGGGTGGCATTATATCTGGTTGTTTGATCATGATTGCAGATTGTTTTGATGTGTAAAGGTGACAATTGTGCTACTAAGGGATCTATCATGGCAGAGGTAATAGAGGTGCATCTATCGAGTATAGGAAGAAGGTTGAGCATATTAGTATATGCAAGAAGGTTTTTCTAAAGATTTTTAAAAGCGTCATGGTACTTATTGGTGGTACATTTAGTGAGTGCTTTTGTTGTAGAAACAAGATGGGAGAGCTGATGAGTGTATGCATCGGTTTTTATTATGTTAGTTCAATAACTTTAAACTGGAATCATTGTGACTATTTCCAGTTTAAGGAGAATATTGGAGATATTTCCCAATATATTTGTGAGAAATTGAGTTGTGATATTTTGCATGTTAGAATTTTTTTTGTTTGTAATTCTGCTGAGAGTTCTCCTACATTTTGTGAAAGTCTGCATTTTGTAAGCATTGTTATTGAAGCTGAATGTTGAGCTTGTTTGTGATGGTTTTGTTTCGATTGTTAGGACAAGGTTTTGATACTTCGATAAGGTTGGAATATTGGTTGTTTGTGATTGGAGGTTGCCTTTAATGTGGGGGATTATTGGTGCACTTTGTTGGAGATTGTTTAGCTAGTTCATTTTTTAAAATTACAGTTGGAATGTGTTGTAATTTCCACAATCCACTTTAAACAAAATCTAGAATTCTCAACTCTTTCAACATCCCAAAATTTTGTGACCACCATTGTCTTCTTCCGGTATTCCAAATTTTGCAAACCTCATTTTTCATGGGCTGTTAATATTTGATCGGAAATTCCACTGCCTGTTTTTGGGCGTATTGCATGCTTCTTCCCTTTACTTACTCAAGTTTTTGAAGTGTGTTATTCTGCTTCTTAGTATTTTTTAAGAACCTTAGTAGTTGATTTAAATGAGCCATAGTGATCTTGTGTTGGTATACCAGGGGCCTGGTAAGAGGCGAGAGGCACACGTAGGAGCAAGAGAGGTTTGCGCTTCGTGCACCTCTTGTGGGCCAGGCACTCAGACCAAAAGGTTAATTTTTTAAAAAGAAAAGCCCAGAAATACACAAAGGCGTGCACCTTTGCACCTCGCTGTGCTGCTCAACTCTTGTAGGGGTGTGTGTCTCAGCCTCCAGAGGCGATTTCCTTGGTGTCTCCATGCACCTCACTTCTGAAACTAATACGCATTTGTAGTTAATCCCCAGCAGCCATGTATGATTATTTGTTTTAGATCTTTGGGCTTTTTTTTTCTAGGATTTTCATTTTGTTACACCTACACCAACAAGTTGACAATTTGACATCCTTACTTTTTTGAGCAATTAATGTGTTTATTTGGCTCTAAAAAAATTGAAGTATGGACAGCTCAGCAGCAATAGTATGGGTTTTATGTCAAAGGATATGTTAGAGCCACATAAAGATGCAAATTATCTTTGTTAATAGCAGATGTCTGCTTCAGCTCCTGACTCCATTTCACCTGTCAACTTATTACAACAAATCGCCAGTTATATGGGTATTGGTTAAGTTTAAACTGGGATTGAATGTGTTTCAATTGTACCTGACTGTCCGATTTGAGGGGAGTTGGAGTTTATGAACTTAGGATAGTTAGTTAGTTAGTTTCAATAATTGCTACTATTTTCTTGTTGTTGGCTTCTTTGTTCCCTCTCTTTGATTAATTTCAACTATTGACTCAACACTTACAAAACACTTTTGACTTGTCATAGTTTGTTACATGATATCTCTTTTTTCAATAAAAGCATGCCTACAGCCTTTTTGACTTCTTTTCCTTTGTATATGCTCGCAGCATCGTTTCTATGGTACATCAGTACCTTTTGGGTCAATTGAATTGGCCATGGCGGATCACCAAGTACGTGGTTGTTTAACAACGGACCAAGCCCTGCAGGACTTTGCAATTATCATTCAGAGCTTAAAGGCAAACTTGTCGACTTTGTTTTCACCCGTCATAGTTGTGGGCAAAGGCTATGGTGGAGGTATGATTTGTATAGCTCTATTAACATATACTGCTTATAAAATAATTCACTCTTTTTTATGCTACTCAGATATCCTGCTGTATGATTTAGTTCCAAATGTTTAGTAGAATATATTATCAAGACAGTAACTCAATAAATTTGCGGTTTATGCTTAGGGAATCATTATTTTTTTAAATATGACATTTTAGATGCATCAGTGCTAAGATCGAGACTCACTACAAAACTAATGTCATACTATGATACTGTGAGTTGTAAAGTTTGCAACCACCCTGCAATTAGGTGATTAGTTTACACCATTGATTAATAACTTTTGGTTATGTTTTGTTTTTTAGGAATCACTCATGTAGTTTTGCAATTAGTGAAATGTAGACAAGGTGTTAACTGTAAAGAATGCAATCAGATAGTCAACTGCATATGTGAATATAGGCGTTTGACTTTCATCAATTGCATCCTTTGATTATGCTAATGCCGGAATTGCCTATTCCTTTACAAATTGTTGTTGGGATGTCTTCAAAATTTTAAATGTTATGGTCCTTTGTTTCTATTGATTAAATCATGTCATGGCTATTGTCCGTGATTTTTATAGTCATAACTATGATTGTTTTGTACCTAAACTATTATTTGGTGTTGAGTTTATTGAAATTGTGTTGGTTTAATGTTAGTTTTGCCTTTTGGTTTGAAAGCTTATTGCCATATTGCTTTATTCATATTTGATACGAAAAAAGCATTCTTAATTGAGCTCGCAACATTAATGTTCTATGTTAGTTGTATGCTAATTGAATATCTTCTTTGTGGTAGTGTGTATCTTGTTGGCTCTACTGAACAGTATAAAATGGTCTATTAGTAACCACATTAGAACCAAAGAGTTTAGTTTTAGCTCTTCTTTCTGGTAATCTCTTAAATCTATTTGTTAATACAGCGTTAGCAACTTGGTTCCGCTTGAAGTACCCTGAGATTGCTATTGGTGCTATCTCTTCATCTGCTCCGATGTATTTATTCGGCAACACTACCCAACCTGATGGCTTTTGTTCCATAATCAGTCAGGATTTCCAGGTTAATTTTCTTGTCATATATTGCACGTATCTGCAATATTACTTTGTGCATCATTATTTTCGTTAACTGAACTAAAACATTTTTAAAAAGTGTTTGATTGAAGTGTGTTAATCAAGATCTTCTGCAAATAATATTTGTTGAGTTTTTTTTTTCTTAATTTTTCGTTGGTAGTTCTATGTTACAAAGCCCAGATTCTAAGTTATTGGAAAATTTCATGAAAATAATTCGAACTTTGGACGGTAACCTAATAAAACATCCAACTTTCCTTTGTTCATTTTTGGACCCAACTTTGCACCTTAATTTTCATTTTTAAATCCTTTTAAATTTTAACCTATAAAACTAGGTAAAACTTATTAATTATCCGATTTTTGTTCAAGTATTCCATCATTGACAACAATATTGGGTTTTGATTAATGCCCACATTATCTTCCATTGATCATGATTCAAAGAAAACAATAAAAAAAATCAAAAGAAAAATCAAATTTCAAAACAACCATCATCTTATTTCCAACAAAAATCAAACCCATTATCAATTCTCATTTTGCAATTCCATCATCACATCATTAACAGAGGAGCTGCCCTTTCATAACCAAAATATTCAGTCTTATACTATTGCCTCCATACTTGATAACAACCCAAAATTAAAGAGTTTGGATATCTTGTCCAACTTCCCAACACTATTACACTTCAAAAAACTTTGTTGATACAAACACGTAATCTAACTTCTCAAACTACATCAACTCTTTTGTTTTTTTTTTTTTTTTTTTTTTTTCAAAAGTTAAAAAATTGGCAAACTCTTGGTTGATTTTCTTGGATATTTGACAGTTGCCTGCCTTCTGACATGGACCGCTGGTGGTGGTGGGCAGGGATGTTGGTAGTTGGTGGGGCCACGAGAAGGGAGAAAGAGAGGTGTGTCGTGGTTAGTGGCTGGCTGCCACAAGGGGTGGCCCGAAGGGTGGTGCTGTTGCCGATGAGCAGGGGCGGTGGTCGGAAGTGATAGGGCTAAGGTGTTTGAGATGCTGGGTATTATAGAAAGCTTGAAAAACCAAAGATTGAATTTTTGGGTTTATTTGGAACTTGGTTTGTGATGAATTTGAGTTGATTCCTAACCTAAATTTGATTATTTACTTAGAAAAGTTTCGGATTTGAGTTTCATGGGATCAAAATTGTAGATTTTGAAGCATGCAGAAGAATTGAATTGAAGATGAAACAATGGAAGTGAATTGAATTTTTTTTTGTTTGGGATGGGAATAAGTGAATTGGTTTGATTAAAGAAATGCTTAACATTTAAGAATTAACATAATTTAACATTTTCTTAAAACAAAAAAGGGAAAAAGAAAAAAAAAACGAAATAAGTTAACCTGTTAAGCAGGTTACGTGTAACTTAGTCCAAAAAGGGAAAATAAGGTGCAAAGTTGGATCTAAAAATGAATAAAACGAAAGTTGGGTCTTTTATTAGTTTATCATCCAAAGTTCGGATTATTTTCGTGAATTTTTTCTACGTTATTTGTGTTGAGTTTTTTTCTTTTTCCTACCAATGAAAAGTGTAAAAAATAGAATTAGATAAAAGTGACTCTAGAGAGACATTTAAAAATTTTAATATGGCTCTGCCAACTATGAAGGTAATTTATGGCTGCAATATATGTGATTCTAAAGTCCAACGCAATTTCAATGTTTAATAATTTGCTATAATAATAGTAAGACAAGAATTAGCTAGTTCTTCAAATTTCATTTCTTTTAAAAATTTGGTACAATGCTTTTAGTTTGCTATTATATAATCTGCTCGAATTATGTACATAGCTTTTGTGCTTTTCACTAAAAAATGTAGGAAGCAAACCTACAATGCTACAATTCAATCCGAGACTCCTGGAAAAAGATCGATGAACTTGCTTCCCAGCCAAATGGCATTGCTAAGCTCAGTTCCACATTCAATACGTGCAGGTAATAAAATAGTATACGTAGTATATATATATATATATATATATATATAAATTTTATTCAAACAATATATAAATCGTTGGGTATATAAATTTTATTCAAACAATAGGAAGGTTCTGGCTCAGGTTATTGAAAAATTTTTATTTTACTTATTAACATTATTCTGCTAATATTTCAAATTTCATTTAAACTAGTAGCATTATTAAGGTATATTTTTAACTTACATTGTGTACCTTCGTTGAAAATTCTTTGGTGGTTCACTTAAAAAATGAACCACCGAAGTCAAAGGTGGTCAAATTAATCGTAACTCTTGATTTTGGATAGGATAACTAACTTCTAGATTTGACTACCAAAATCAAGGATTAGAATTAATTTGACTAATTTTGACTTTGGTGGCTCATTTTTCAAATAAACTACCAAAGAGGCCTCCGTACCTTCATGGGTGGGTTGTCTATTTCCTTTTCCTTCGCCAGTAGAATGATTTCGACCACGATTCTTGCCATTACCACAAGCCCACAACCTTTTCCTCGTATTTGATTCCAGCCTTGGCTTGAATTTTCAAACGGTGTAGTAGTATGGGGCCACCAAAGCATAATGAGAAGATAGAGTCTTCTTGCTCAGTCATTGTAATGTGTAGTTCTTGAAGTAATAACTTAGGTCACAATTCATCAAAGATATTTTTCAAATGACGAATACAAAAGAGTTGTGACAAGAGAGTGAGAATCATGATTCAAACCAGATACAGTATTATCAACAGGATCTCTCTGAGCAGTGGGACTTTGAATAGCTGCCAATCAACTTCAATTCTCCTCAAATATGCATCAATCAATTATTTTTTCACCTTTATTAATACAAGTCAATCACCCCTTGAGCTCCATTATTTAAAGTATAAAACGTACATTAGTTACAACTTCCGAAGATGATGTTGGATATAACGAAGACCAAACATTTCATTAGTTACAACTTGTGAGGAATATAATCTTCCACTGTAACTAGATTAGCAACATAAAATTGTGTCTCTCTGCAGCGATGGGCTCATGCAAACATGTCAAAAGGGAAGGGATAGAGGGTTACGTTATTGACAAAGGTGGAGGGAGGAATGCATCAATGATGTTTGAAAAACCATTTTGGTCATCATGACCAAGGATCCACAAAATAAGTTGAATGTTATTGCATGCCAAAGGAAGTGTAGGCCAGGGTTGACGAGTGAAAATGGTGGGTGGAGATGTCCAAGGTTCAATCATCTCTGAGGTCGTCAATGGAGTAGTAGGCCTGGTTGTGAAGGTATAGTAAAATATATTAAACAAAATGTACCTGAAGGAAGCAGATAGTCGAGAAAGGTAAAAGAATTTTTTTGCAGCAAAACCTAGGATTTTTAGTCTTAATACTGTCCTTGCAAACAATATAAAGATTCCGAGTCAACCCTACTACATGTTACAAATAAACCCCTAATTATTAAAAAGTTTGTATCTTTATTCTTACGTAGCAAATATATATACCCTATTGAAATGTAATTTGAAAATTTTGTATCTGGACAATATTTTCAGGCCTTTGCATTCTGCAATGGAAATTGAAGATTTTCTGGGACAAGTATACTCTAAGGTTGCAGTATTTAACGATCCTCATGATCGTCTTCTCAACTTTCTGTGTCTTTCAGCTGGTAAGGGCACCCTTGAAGGGATTGCACAGGTACCCAAAACTCAGTTTTTGCAGAGTGACTGTTTAAACAATACAGATATAGAAGTTAATTCTCCTTTTGAGCTATTTAGCAAAGTCAATACTCCATGGGAATGGCAGGTAGTTATGTTACTATTACTACTAAAATTCAATTATATTGTTACAATTTTCATATTCATTTTTGAAATAATAATAATTTTGCATTTTATCACCCAATGTTTATTTTATATTGTTTACTTTTTTGTAGCGATGCTCAGAGCTTATTTTCCCAATAGGCTGTAGCAAGGATACAATGCTTCGTAGCAGACCCTTTAACCAAACCAAGTTCGAGCAAGCTTGTCGCAAGAGGTTTGGCATTGTTCCACAACCTCGAACGCCAATTAGCTTTTTCGCTAGGAAAGTAAGTAACTTTTAAGTCTTTGATGATCCAAGATTTATTGGCATTATATTGTTGATAGTTTTTGATGATGCACACAACCCGTGTATTATCCTAGTAGATAAGAATTACAACTTATAAATCATCTGATTGAGCATTTGACCCTCTTAGCTCCTTGACTTACTTTTAAATCATATTGAAATAACTATGTTCTAAGACTATTGTTGTTTTTACATAACATTAGAGTTTGGCTGAATCACTTGTTGGGTTTGGAGGAAACATCATCTTCACCAACGGTTTGAGAGATCCTTTTTCTGGTGCAGGGTAAGTAATCAAACAATTTTTTTTTGAAAAAATTAAAAATTGTTATGCAAATAATCAATAAATCATTTTAATTAATACAGAATATTGGAAGATTTGTCTAAAACCATTGTTGCAGTTAATGCAGAAAGAGGTACTTCTAAATCATTTTGTCTAAAAAAAAAAAAACATGATTTGTTTTTTTTTAATAAATTTCTAAACCTTTATATTTAAATGTTAAGGCACTTTTAGCAACGATATGAAGACCTTATGTGACGATGATCCTGAGTGGTTGAAAAATCACATAAAAAAGGTTTCAAGATTATGTAGACCGTGGGTCAACCATTACTTCCATATAGGGTCTCATTATTCGGTATGTTGTATTATAATGTTTTTGGTTACAGAATCTATAAGCTTATGCACTTCAAAAATATAATATCCTAAATGCCTAACAGAGTAACTTACACTTGTTCCCCCTCAGATTTTCCTACAACTAATAACTCTCTCACTCTTAGGTCTCATCCGTGCTCTCATACATCATCCTTGCGATAATTCTTGCTGTCATTCTCGTTGCCTTCCTCATCGTCGGTTACTCTTTATTCCGGTAAGCTTATTTCATTCTTTTTTTTTATAACGTTCAATTAATGTTTTTATTTCATATTTTCTAATTCTTTGGTTGGTTGTTTTAGGGTTGAAAACTTGCAAAGTTGTGATCAATTGCTTATTTAAAACTTATTTATGGTTTCATTTTTAGCAATTGTATAATTGAAATAATGCAATAATTTTAAATAATTGAAATAATGCAATTGTATAATTAAAATAATGCAATTGTATTTAAAACTTGCAAAGGTGTGTTCTGCAGCATATGCACCCAATGCTTCACACTAACATTCCATTTGCTTTGATTCTTCTTACCACAGCATGCTTCACATATGAACAAACCAGAACCCAAACCAGCCACCAAACTGAAGCTGGTTGCAACTGACCGTGCAACCAAAACAACTGTCTAAAGCACCACACAGAAGCACCACACCACTGCATACCTAGTTACTCATGATGTTGTTAATTAACAAAGGTTAAACAAAGAAAAATATTGAGCAAATGATAGGATCCAAAATAAGACTTTATAATTTGCATTCATCAATTTCATAACAACATTGTTGCACCATAATCATACACCAAAATACTAAAGCACAAAGTAATTAAAGGTTGTTATGTTTCATAAAATATCATAATACTCTAACACTACATTGTTTTCCAAACTCAATAAACACACAAATTCAGCTTGTTTTGTCACTGAGGAGCAGAGCTTGAAATTTGAAGCTCAATTGGTTGTGTTGATGGTTGATCAGGCAGCTGTTGCTTGCATGTGGGCTTGTAGTGACCAAGAACTCCACACCTGCTGCACTTGTTTTGCTTCTTAGGTCTCTGTACATGCTGCTTCTCTGTGTCTTCTCCCTTTTCCTTCTTTCTCTTCTTCTTAGAGGGCCTGCCAGGCATAACTCTATGGGGTGGAGGCAGTGCTCTTGGGTGAGGGGTAACTTCCCACTGTGCATGGCCAGGCATAGCTCTAAAGGGAGGAGCACATGTTGCTGCATAGGTTGCAATTTGATATGCTTGGTGAACATAGTCCTCCCACTCAAATCCCATTTCAGCAATGCATGCCAACATGGGATCCCCATGAGTGTCCACCTATAGCAGCTACACTCTCTCTTTTCCAAATTAACCACATATGTGTCAAAATCTTGATCAACCTCAAACTCAACTAAGTCGGCTTGGTTGACCTTCATGTTATGCACCTCTTCATATGTTTTGTTAACCATTTTGACCACGTACTGTTGGCATGATAAACCCATTGAACTTTCTAAGGCCTTTTCTTTTTGCATTGCATCTTTCCATCACATATCGCCTTATCCACTCCATAAGTTGTAGGATTGGTAAAGTTCTAGCATGTCTCAAAACATTGTTAAAACTTTCACATGCATTATTCAGCACCATCCCAGATTTGCAACTAGATCCAAATGCATGCCTTGCCCAATGTGCAGTAGGAATATCAGGAAGGTTTTTATGTGCATCAGGATTAATTGCTTTAATCTTCTCCATTTGTTGATTGAAGATGTGCTACAAACAGTAAAAAACAGGAACTAAGTAAAGATTTATTTGAAGGTTTTGTTAAATTTTCAAATGGTATGCTAAATTTAATACCTTTGCTATTGCTCTTGCTGCTTTCCAGAAGTGTTACTTGAACACTTCCCCTGGGAACTTGTCTTTGAAATTACTCCATATGTGCCGACAACAATATCTAGTTTGAGCATTTGGCATTACTGTCTTGAATGCTTTTACAAGACCCTGGAGCACATACAAAGGTAACAGCCTAGTGAACAACCACTCATTACATTGGTTATAACAAATTGAGAGTTCAAAGTGACAAGTAATAACAAATTGAGAGTTCAATTTTTTCACCTTTTGTCTGTCTGACATGTACACCAACTCATCATCTTCATGAACCCAAGTGACTTTGTCTCCTACTGAGCCTATGTCACTCCTCACCAATTCCAAAAATCAAGACCAGGTGTCATAGTCTTCAGTTTCAACCACTGCCCAAGCCACTAGAAAGATGTTGTTGTTACCATCTTTCCTAACTGCAGTCATCAGAATCCCTGAATATATATATACCCTTGAGATGAGAACCATCTACACCAAGAATTGGCCTACAACCAGCTATGAACCCTTCTTTGAGAGGTTGTAAGCATACATACAACCTTTGGAATACAGGAGGAGGGGAATCAATCCTTGTTACTATGACTATTGCAATATTGCCTGGGATGTATGTCCTTATGGCATTTGCATAGCCCCAAACCTTCTGATACTCCATTTCTGCTGTTCCAAATAGCATCCTCAGTGCTCTTTCCTTAGCTTAATATGCTTTGTGGTAAGCAATCTCAGCTTTACACTCTCTTCTTGCTCTTTCAATAAAAAACTTAATATACCAAGCTGGATTTTCCCTAAAATCCTCCAAATACCTCTCAGCAAGATATTGACTTGTCACCTTAGGATTAACTACTTGTCTACTACAAACATGTTAAGGTTTGTAGCTCTTTATTTGCCATGTATCTTCATTTTTCAGCTTAGTACCATGTATCTTAAATCTGCACTTCCTCTTCTTCTTGCACACACACTTAACAATTCTACCCTTTGTCCACCTACAATTGCACCTCTTAGCACAATAAACACTCACTCTGTGGTTGTTGTTGTGTAGAAAGTAGTAGTTAAAGCCTTTGTCTATTGCATTGTGTTGCAATGCCTTTCTAAATACTTTGTTTGAGGGAAATTTCATACCCAAACTAAGCTCCACCGTACCCTTAAAATCCACATCAGGGTTAAATATAGGGTAATGGTCACCCTCATCAACTGAACCAATTACTTCAAACTTGTCATCATCACTATCAACCAACTCCTCACCATCTCCAAGTTCAAATGTCCCTTCCTCATTCAAATCTGCCTCTTCTTCATTCAACTGTTCCTCCTCATTCAAATCTGCCTCTTCATCAACCTGCAAACTCCTAGTATCCTCACCACTGTTGAAACAAAGTGCTCTTGTGACTCTCTCAGTGATCTCATGGTCTACAAATTGGTTAAACAGGTCATCATCATCTTTGTCTTCAAAGTCATTATCACTCAACACCACATCAGAGTCATTATCACTCCACCTACTTACATCATCAGTGGAGTTTCTAAAGACTCAATCTACTTTTTTTTGGAAGAAAAAATAGGCAGTTTTTTGCCTTGTGTTTGTTTCAGTTTTTCAAGGAGTGGCTGAGCTTGTGTTTGTAAAAAAGGAGTGTTAGGTGACAAAGTTTGAGAAGTAGGGTTTGTAGTTAGTGAGTCAACAGATTCCTTCTCTTTTGGTCTCCCCATTACATTATTAAATGAATCACTCAACTCAGTGCTCTCCTTTTCCCCAACCTCACTTGTACCACTGTCAAAAGTAACCCCTTTTTTACCCATTGCTGCTGTAATTTTTTCCTTGTTGTGTACTACATACAAATTGTAAAATCCATCAGCTTCAGGTGCATTAAGGAACTCAGCAATATCAGCATCACTCCTAAACCTACACAAACCATTAGATAAACTTCTCCCACGCTTTCTAAACCATATTTTCCCCTCAGTAGGATACTTCAATTTATCAACTACCCAACCAGCTATTTCAAAGTAACAAACCTCATCTACATCAAAATTCAACCACAATGCACCATGCTCATAAACTACTCCAGTTCTTTTTGCAACGAATTGACCACCATGATACAACCTAATGTTCACTGGTTCCATCCTATACCAACTCTCATAAATAATGTTTACTCCATTGAATCTGCATAATTCCACTTTAAACAAAAATAAAGCAAAACTATTCAAACGAAATCAAATTGCATCATCAACGAAAACATACCCATTCAACTATACATGAAATTCAATCCAAAAATCAAAATGCATGAACAAAAGATAACTTCACAAAATTTAATTTTAGCAAAAATTAACAACAGTGACGAACATGAATTGGTTTACTTGGGTTTTTGTACAATTTCGAAATTAACCTTCTTCTTCTTAGTTACCCTTGTCTTTTTCTTCTTCTTCTTCTTCCCTTTATCATCCATGAAAATGGCGAGGAGAACAAACGACAAAAAAAAAATTAAAAAAAGAATTAGTGATGAGAACAAACGAACACAGTGGTGAGCAATGAAAAGAAAAGAAAAGAAAAGAGAATGATTGAGAGGGTAATTAATGTGAACTTACTTGATGAATACAATTCAATGCAAAAACTAAGATAGTTGGAAAGTTTAAATTTTGGGTGTGGAGAATGAAGGATAGTGTTGTTAAAATATAAACTAGAGTGCAAAAATAACATTTGGGGTGTCATTAGAAAAAATAAGCTTAGTCAATACCAGTCAATGCCTGAAAACGGGACAAGGTGTGTCTTTGCAAAAAAAAAATTTATTTAAGGTGTGTTTTTGCAAAAAGATTTTTAAAAGGGTGTTTTCGCAAAATACTGATTATAAAAGGTGTGCTCTGACAATTTTTCCTTGTGCAATTGTTTTTTTCTCCCTTACTTTATTTTCTTCCTGGTTGTGTTTCATATTTTAAGCAAGTTTGAGAGTTTTTAGCTTCTGATTTTGTTGTTAGTTTACTTTTGGAATTTGCAATGCGAGCTGCAGTTTTATTTCTAGTTGATATTATGATTTAGGAGTGCATTGTTGGAAGTTGCTAAGTTGGGAGTTGAAACATTTACATGAAATCCTTAAAAAAAAATTAATTCTATTTATTGTTTAGTATGACCGAGTTTTGTTACATAATTTTCTGTTTTGGTATGCTGTTGTGGTTTATAGGCAACATAACCAGTGATACTGCAACAAGCTTCTGCACAAGTTGTGCGTGATAGTCACAACTTCAGACGTATGGTGTTACCTGCCGTTATTAGCAAATGAATAATTTACCTCCTCGATTGATTAGATGTAGTGTTTTGATCCATACAATGAAAATTTAAACCTAGATCGAGCAGGTTATTCATATTGTACTAGTTTTTATTAATTCATTTGTAAAATTGCTAGCTTTTATTATGTACAATGAGCCCTTTAGGTAATATCAATGAAATGAAGTAAACTGAAAGATTGTATAATGTAATTGCTTGGCTATTTCAACAGAAACGTGGGAGTTATATACACAGTATACAAGAAGAGGATTATGCTTAAGTTGACTAAACTAACAATGCTATATTTAGGAGATTACAGTAGATTAGGGATTGATATATGAGTAAATCAATGCTTAACAAAATAATAAATATACTTAGCATAATATAACAATATATGACCATAAATTGTAACATGTATTGTTTGTAATGAAGAATCTATGTTGTTTCAAATTTGGATGAAAGTGGATATGACAGAGTTGCCCTCCTCCTTTGCTTCTCCATTCCCCCCTTACTTTCAGCTCCTCTTCCAACTTAACCATTGAAGGCTTGTTAACAATATAATGAACGATTGAGGAAGAAATCAAGAAATGTGTACATTGCAGTTGCTCCTAGGAGGTACCCCAGAATCCCAGATGGGATGTGTGCAAAAATACAGTTGCAATTGAGGAAGAAATCGATCATTAAGGGATGACGGAAGGAAAAGAGTGGAAAACAGGGATGATTTGCAGCGACTGGGTAACATCATATTCCAAATCACATGCTGCAAGGTATTACTCTTTTTTCAAGTTGCTAACATCATATTCGAATTTGGTATTTTATGAGTTTTGCTGATCCAACGTGACAAAGGGAATGAAGCCATCAGTGAATTGTTAGTTTGATTGAATTGAGAACAAGATTCAATTGTGTGTTGCATCCAACGTATTATTCTTTGATTTTAGGTTGAGTGTAATTCAATTCAATAGATTGATAATGTTTGGATTGGAGCTTCACATCCATCTAATTCAACAGTTTCTGATCAAAGGGTTGTACAGGTATTCTTGCCATATTTTCACGATTTTAAAGTTCAAATTTTGCCTTAGCTACCATTGTAATTTTAAGCTTAAGTATTGTGATGATTAAGTGATAAGAAATTCTGCTCATTTTGTGAAGAATTAACTTCTGATTTGAGGAATACATTTGTGGATTTGATTTTGCTACTTAGACTGAAATTGATTATTGAAGGTTTTTGTAGTTTGGAATCAATTATGTTATTGGTCTTGCTTATGAAACTTTTTTTTTGTCGTTTTTTCTTCATTTCCTAGTTATCCTTTTTAATTTCCTTTCATACTAATTTGTTGATGGCCTTCGATTCAAGTAAACCTTCCTGGCTATTGGTAGTGGTATGTCATTTTGATGTGCAGTTATTGAATTGTTGGTTAATTCACTTTGTTTTGATTATGATTACTCTATATTATTGATTGCAAATTTTAATTTAACGTTTGTAAACAACTATTTAATAGCCTACCCCTATCTCTAGTTTTTAGATTATAAATAAAAAATTAATTATGTAGTATTTCCATTATTGTGCATATATAAACTTTTGTTACGTAAAAAATACATGTGTTGCAAGTTGCTGGTGTGGGCATTGTTTCATTATGTTCTTGTTTTCTTTTGTTTGTTTTTTTGTGTTTTCAGTTTGTTGTTCTGGCCTTACCTTTCTTTGTGTAGTGTTTTCCCTTTATTTTTAATTCATGTAATCTTATTTATTCACCACAAAAAAAAAAATTTTTAAATAAAAGTATTATGTGTGTGTATATACTCCACTTTCCAATTATTCTACCTTTTATATTAGATACGATACTCCATATGACCATATTAGAGATTAAATTAAAATCGTAAACGAAACAAAGGTAATAAAAATGTTAGTGACCAAAAGATAATGGCTACAATTTTATTTAGATTTTAAGCAACAACTTTTACATTGTTTATGCACCAACGCAACAGCAAGTCACACTGTGTATAGGAGGGGCGCAATATCAATTTAAATGGTGAAATATCAATTTATGCACCTTCTAGCAAGGTTCCAAGGTCATGCACTCATATATGCTCTTATATAATCTACCCTTTTATAGGCATGTATTATGTATATTGGGGGGGGGGGGGGGGGGG